>ML677377.1:21629698-21844238 GCA_007922305.1 Dermatemys mawii | reverse complement strand
TGGCTCCCAGCGCTCGGAGCCTGTCCACATTAGTGCTTTAAAGCACTCAGACTTCTTGTGCTCAGGGGTGTGATTTTTCATCTCCCTGAGCCAGCAAGTTACAGCGCTACAAAATGTGAGCGTAGACAAGCCCTTACAGAGCTGACTCTATATGGGGGGAGAGTGCAAAACCCCCAGTGGGCTTGCACAGGGCTTGTGATCTTGTTATAATTTTATTTTCAAACTTGGAATCTGGGAAGGCTTTTGGTTGTTTGCACAGGAAAGACTAGATGTTGAAAAATTATTTCATTACTGCAGTGTTTGTATCCAGATTAAGAAGTGAACACAAATCACAGGTGGGTTTGGTTTTGTTTTTTAAAAAGTCCCATATTTGTTTGTGACCCTTTTGTATGTGTAATTATCTTTTGGATAGGCCCAGGATTTGTTTGTGCTGCTAGGTGCATTCACCCCCCAAAAATTCCAACTCTGGACTAAAATTTCCAGCTTCTTCACAATGCTCCACTTTGTCCCACTTATAAAAGGAAATTAAACTGGTCAGCCTCACTGCAGTAAAATTACTAAAAGCATGTCAAGCAACAAGAGAGAGTCTATGCAGAACTACAGTTATGGCCCAGATGAGGAAGCTTTGAAAGATGAGTCAGATACTGAAAGAGTTATACAATTTCTCTTCTGTGACTTGGACATAAGCCTAAAGTACTAGGAAAGAGTGTGTGGATATTATACTTATACACCAAATGGAGGTACCAGGTGCAATTGTGCTGGTAGGCTGTTCCTGCACTCTTTCCTGAGAAGGTCTGCTACAAACACAAACTTGAACAAGCTTAGTTCCATCTTCCAGCTGTTCCTCTTCCCCATGTAAATAGGTTTGTACAATGCATGCATTACTGGCAGAGCTGTTTAAAAACAAAACACCCCCGTCCTGCACCATAGCTCTTAAAAATGCAACAGCTATTTACATGCTTGTGAAATACAGCACATCTGACCCATTTACAATGGAAATGAAAGAGCTCTTTCTGAATTAAAACAAAAACATATATAGATTCCAGGTGCTGGAATTAAAAGCATATGCAATTTACCATCTGACAAATACATTCAGGTTAATAGTAACAGGACAAAGACATTGTTAGTACACCATCAATGTAAGAAGACAGTATGTAGAGAACTAGGACATAATTAAATTCATAACAGCAAAGCCAGTTATGTATAGGACTGCAATAAGAAAAGTGATGTACAAAATGATTGACTAATGTCTGGCTCCTGGGAACAGTTTCCGAGTAGGGACTGAGGACCCATGGATCTATATCTCTATATCTCTATCTATCTATATATATATATATATGAATGAAGAGCCTAGGTGACTTCCTAAATCGCTTGGTCCTATATAAGTAGAAAGCCAATGCCCTTTTAACATCCAGGGTATGAAAATAGGATTCCTGTAGGGTGTTGTAAAGTGACTAGCCTGTGTCGACCCTGTTGGCACATATAAAGAGCTCCCTAGTGTGCACTAATGTAGTACCATTTGAAATGTTCTTTGCTGTAGAATCTAACCCATAGCGCTGAGCTCCTTAACTCCCATTGAAGTCAAGGAGAGTTGAGTTGCACTTTTTATACAGTCACGTCTTTAAGTAGATGGTGCACCTTAAAGTCAATGAAATATTTGTATTTAAGCTTTATGTACTGCTGCATTGCATCTAATGTCAACATACCATGTATTGTGCAAATGAGGCATTGCCTTCAAAACACGGTGATCCATAGATAGTCTAAAACAGTGGTGGGCAAACTACGGCCCACTGGCTACATCTGGTCCGCAGGCCCCTCCCACAAGGCCCCTGAGCTCCCAGCTGGAGAGGCTGCCACCAGCCCGAGTAGCACAGTAAGGGGGGCGGGGTGGATAAGGGGCAGGGAGTCCTGGGGGACAGTTAGGGGAAAGGGGGCGGTTGCATGGGGCGGAGGTTCTGGGGGGCATTCAGGGGACAGAGAATGGGGGGTTGGATAGGTGTGGGAGTCCCAGGGCTCTGTGAGGGGGTGAGGGTTTGGATACAGATCAGGGCAGTCAGGAGACAGAATGGGGGGTTGGGTGGAGTCCTGGGGGTAGTTGCGGGGGGGTGTCTCTGGATGGGGTAGTCAGGGGACAAGGAGCGGGGAGGTTGGATGGATCGGGGATTCTGAGGGGGGCAGTTAGGGAGCGGGAAGTGGGAGGGTGTCGGATGGGGGTGGGGCCAGGCTGTTTAGGCAGGCACAGCCTTCCCTACTCGGCCCTCCATACGATTTGCAACCCCGATGTGGCCCTCGGGCCAAAAAGTTTGCCCACCCCTGCCCTAGTGTCCTAGAACTTACACCTCTCTAGTGCAGACTAATGTACAGTATAGACAGGTCCTCACACTGTACTGGATTAATGTGCCCTGGAAAAAGTGTGAAATACAAAACCATCTTCCTGGGGGATCTGTTTGATATTATTGTGGGTCTTTTCTATCTATGACTCTTATTATCCCCTGAATACCTGAAATGAATATGTTGTTATCCCTTCAAAAATGAACAGCAAAATAACCATTGTCACCACTTAGCATGAATGAAAACAGTAATACAGCCAAATCGGCAGTGACAAATTCAGAGTTTCATGCTCTTCTATTCGTAAGAATTGTCCTCAGTCCAAAGTCTTGGGAAGAAAAGTCTGCTGAACACATTTTGTTACAGCATCTAATATTTTAAATTAGTAGTGACATAAATGCATTCTTTATAGTCCATGTGCGCAATTATGAAAGATAATTTGTTGTGCTTCAAATTTCTTTTAACATTAGTTAAGCTACCACACTTTTTTAGGGAAGGAATTAAAACTATGTGTGTTACTGAAAATTGTGAAACTCCCCTTATACATATACATACATGTCTCATTATCAAACTGTTTATATAATGGTAGGACCCAGAGGCCTCAATCATGATGGTGATCCTTTGGGCAAGGGACAAATACATATGGAGACAATTCTTGCCCTGATAAGCTTGTATAATAATTTAAATTTTTACTCATTGGAATGGCTTCCGGCTACATAGGGACAGCAGATCTATCTATTTTAGGTACTTATATGGTCCTGTGACGGGGCTGAGTGGCCCCGCACTGGTACCACGGGGGTTAACTCCTCCCTCTTAGCTGAGGAAGCCACACCCCAGAGGCTCTGCTGAGCATGCTCCAACTGGAGATCAGGTATAAAAGCCTGCAGACCAGCTCACTTGGGGCTGACTGCTGGAGGGGAAGGAGTTGTGTTGCTAGCCTCTGTGGAGGGACAGCCAGAACCCCAGGTTCTAGATGCTGGGACATGACCTGAGGCCCTGCTCAAGGATGGCCCTGGAGGGGAACAGACTAGAGGACTCCCAGAAATGGAAAGCAAGGCTGTTTGGGTAGGAAGAGACCCAGGGGAGTTTTAAAGACACACTGATGCTTGGCATGTTGCGGGTGGATCCCCGCTGAGCTAGGGGCAGGGCCGACCATCCCGACCATCAGGTGAGCTCTGGATTGGGACCCGGTGGAGAGGGCAGGCCTGGGTCCCCCTACCACTTCAGCCACTAGGCTGCACTACCCTGCCTGCAAGGAGAATGTATGGACTTTGGCCATTGGGCCATGCTACCCTGAGACTTGAGGAAGTCATATGGACTTTGGCCATTAGGCAATGCTGCCTTGAGGCTTGGGGAGGATATATAGACTCTGGCTGTTAGGCTGAGGTCCAGGGGAAGGCAGATGGACTCTGGCCATTGGGCCATGCTACCCTGAGCCCGAGGGAGGGAGGAGTTAGACTCCGGCCATTGGGCCACACTCTGGCCACAGAGCCACGCTGCCCAGAGGTTTGGGGATGCCCTAAGGACTCTGGCCATGGGGCCATACTGCCCTGTGATTGGAGATTAGAGTGGCTGGGGTCCAACACCACACTCCACCCCCACCACAAAAGGGCGCTGCAGTGCCAGATGCCCCATAAGTCCCCATTACCATATTATGTGAGCACTGTACCATCTTTAATGTACTCATCCTCACAACACCCACATAGGGTTGGGAAGTATTATCACCATTTTACAGATGGGGACCTAAGGCACAAAGAGACTAAGTCACTTGGCTAATGTCACAAGTCTCTGACAAAGCAGGGAATTTATGTCGGGTCTTCAAAGACCCACTCTGAGGCCTGGACCATCCTTCCTTTTTTAGGAGATCTTTGCATTATCTTATTCCATCATGTCTTTTCAGTTGGGCATATAAAAACCACATGCAAAAGTTCTCTCACAGGCAGTGCAGATAACCAAGTCTGAGAGGAGACTAACGCCCTGCACAAGTACATACAAGGATATGTCTATATTATAGCATGGAGTGTCTCCCCCAGCCTAAGGAGACAGATTCACACTAGTTCTAGCTCAGCTAGTGTGCTAAAAATAGCAGTGTGGATAGTGTGGCACTGATAGAGGCTAGGGATAGCCACCAGAGCTCAGACCCATAGGGTCAGGTGGGTTTGAGAGCTGCAATATCCATACTGCTATTTTTAGCACCCATGCTCAAGCTGAGACAGTAAGTCTGTACCCCAGCTGGGAAGCATACGCCAACTGCAGTTTATGAAGACCCTTAGTTCTATGTTATCTACAGTTTATTTAGCTCTGTAGAGGCACACTGATATACAGAAGGCAAATTAAGCAAACAAATAAGATTCCCTGCCCAGATGATCATACAGTTCAAAAACTACAAAGCGACAGAATACAAACAAAACAAAGATTGGCCTGACTGGAGAGGGTCTTTTAAGCTTAATACAACAAGAACAGCATGCTCCTGAGTTGTATGAAGAGAAGAAAGGCAAATTTTATTACCCCATTATAAGGGCATGTCTTCACTGCAGAGTTTACACAAGTATCTATGCTCAAATTATTTCTCTAAAGTTAGCGTAGGTCAAGGGAGTTTTCAGTGTGTCCACCAACAATCACGGCATACATAGTGGTGTTGCACTTCTCAAGGTACATCCCATAGTTCAGTGTTGCAGTAAGATGAGCCATTCTATTATTCTTTTCCAGTAAATGGTGGGAGAACTTGTCTGTCCTTTTTGGGCAAGTGGGGGAACTGTGGGAAGGCACTGGAGGATTAGTAGACTCAAGCGGTGCTAGCCTGCAACCTTGCTACAAGGTAATCATAGTAACAGGTGATGAGTTGTACTCACTCAAATTTAGGTCTACACCCCTACTCTTAGGCCAGCCAACTCGAGCTAGAAGCACCGCCACACTTGAATTAAGGGGTTATGTGTGTGAATGGGACTCTAGTTAGATGCAACAGTTAAGTTACAATTCAAATTATAGGTGAGAACTTTAACCTGACAATGTTCTTTAAAAAAATCTTTAGTGACTGTGGCAGCCAATTCACTTGATTTGTAGTGTTTCTCATCTTGGACCAAATCTTTTCATGCTATTAAGCTTTACTTAAAGGTACTTGTCTGAAGATTAATGTGTAAAATGACAACCAAAACCGATAACTAATGCATCATGGTTCAGAAACTGATCTACAATATTTTCTTCAAAGCAACAACTGGTAAAAAGAATTACTACAGAACTTGGACTTCATACATTATCCAGAAAAATTAATCCCCAGTGCCCCCTAAATTGGCTTATTTAAGTGTCATTACCTCCTATGCAGTAAGTACACGTGTATGCTTTTTATCAGCTTGAAAAATAACACCCCCAAAACCACACAGCAACGATTTTACAATTCTATAAAATGCAGCTTGTATTTCAGAGGAAAACGCCACTTTCTTGCTCTGCATTTAGCATATGCTCTTGCCATGACGTGCAACAGAAAATATGCAACCTTGGTTGGTGCTAAACAATAAATCACATTTTCCTGGGGTCTTTTTTTTATGTGCGCGCTACATCAGCATCAGGCCACTTCCTAAGCCCATCCTCCTCTGCAACCAGGCATAGGGCGTGTGCGGGAGGAGCCATCACGGCTGAGGCCACAAAGAGCTATCTGCTTTGCATCCAGCCCGGGGAAGGCCGCCTGAATGCGCTTGGGCGGGGGGGGAGGGAAGCTGCTGCTACAAGCAACTTGCTCTGCACCGAGTGCCGAGGCAGGCTAAGGGGGAGACGCTGCCGGGCCCGTGCCCTGCTCCAGACACCTGCCCGGCATTCAGCGCCCCCGGAGAGCACGTGTAAGTGGGGAGATCCTTGTTCCGGGCACGTCACAGACAAGGAAGCCAGGCCCGGAGATGCTGCCGTGTCAGTAGGACGGGCACGCAGGCCGAGGAGCCGAGGGCAGGGAGGGCGGGGGCCAGGCCCTGAGCGTCCAGCAGACGGCGTGGAAAGGCCACGGACCCTGCGCGCCCCGCTGGTTTCAATGGCACATCACCCCCCACCCCCACAGCCCCTCCCGGCCGGCTGCGCCCAGCGCCGGGGCAGCCCGCCGCCCTCAGCAAGGAGCTGTCCCCGCCAGGCCGCGCCCGGCCGGCGTCAGAGCCGCGTGCCCACCCCCGTGCGCAGGACGGGGGTCCCGCACCCGCCGCGCTTCTAGCCGGAGGCCCGCAGCGACTCCCCCGCCTCAGGGGAAGCGGGCAGCAAACACCCCCCTAGGAGCGGGGCGGGGCGGCGCACTCACCCGCTCGTGGCGCGGAGCCCAGGCTGCAGCGAGTGAACCCGGCTGCCGGTTCCTCCTGCTGTTTAAAATGGCTGAGAGCGCGGGGCGGAGGCGAGGGGGGGTGGGGGTGAGCGAGAGGGGAGGGAGGAGGGGCGCGTGCCCCGTTGGCCAATCCCCCTCGCTGACGCCATCGAGAGCGGGGAGGGGGCGGCTGTGACAGGAGGGGTGTGCGGGGGAGGGAGGGGGATGACGGAGGAGCGGGGGGAGGAAGAAGTAGATGAGGTGTTGGAGGGGAAAGAGGAGCGGGGGTGGGAGGAGAGGGGAGGAAGAAGATGAGGTGTTGGGGGGAATGGAGGGGAGGGAGGAGTAGGGGTGAAGTGGGGGGAGCAGAGGATGAGGTGTGGGGGGAGGAGAGGGGAGGAAGAAGATCAGGTGAGTCTCATCAAGGAGACATGAGTCTGTTTGAAATCATACAGGATTTCTTTCTTTATTAAACTTCAGGCTTTTGGGACATCATCTTTAATTATTTGTTAAATGCCATCTATTACAGTTCAGGGCAATTGCACCTGTCTCCCCATCTGGGGTCCACCAAAGGCACCCACTTTTAGGCTTCCAGCTCCCAGCAATCACCTCTCTTGGGCCAGAGACCTACATCTCCCTCTCCTGACCGGGTTTTTCAAGGCAGCAAAGCTCCCTGCCTACACTGTGATATCCCCAACAAACCAGACCACCAAAACAGGCCAGCATCTGCGCTTTACTTTCTGTCCAAAGGCTATGAACAGCTGTAATTGACAACAGTTACAAGTTTTTACACAGCTATTTCTAAGCAAGCACATTTGTTCTTAAGGTGAAAACATTATAGAGAAAATGTATTAAAAACAATAAATGAATGTACATGCATGCTAATAAACCTACCAGAGATCACTCCTACTCCAGATGTGGGCTATGTCTACACTACAGACCTTATAGCAGCACAGCCAATGAGCAGCAGTACTATGTCATGCTTTCCACACTGGTGCTTTTGTTGATGAAACTTTTGCCGGTTAGGGGAGTGTTTTTTGTTGTTTTACCAACAAAAGTGCTAGTGTAGATATGGTATGGGGCTCTGGTAGCTGTCAGTCCTTCAAAATCCACAAGTGGGTTTTCCCAGGGGTTACAAAGTTCATGACATGTTCTGTTGGAACCAGAACCTGCACTAATAGAATAGTCTTTCCTTTGTACCTCCTGGGCCTTTGATCTTGAGACTCTAAGAACAGGTAATCAGCAGATAATGGTTCTCTGCTCTGGACAAAGCTTCAAAACACTGGGGTTTTGCATAAGCAGAAGTAGGGAATTTGCAGTTGCCCTCACCTAACCCTAGTGATTCTCCAGTCAAACCACTTGACACTGTTTATCCCCAAAGTCCATTCTTGCCTGGTACATTGTTCAATATAGTCCTTTGAAGTTCATAGTACTTCACAAGATTAATATTACATCCTTCACCTAGAGAGGGTACATACAATCCCAGCACACAAAAATACATAAACTTTGCATTTAATTTAATTGACTCCAATGATACTTTCATACTTAAACTTAAATCAATAAGATTTTTTTCAAGGCTATTGCAGGAAATTGCCATATCTGTTACACCAACAACATGCTCAGATGTTCCCAGGACACAAATCTAAAGATTTCCTATTCCAGAGAGCTTTCACTCTAAAAATGGAAAAGGAAGAGGCAGTAGGAGATCCAGATGGCAGAACTAACTTAGACATACTGATTCAGATCTATTTAAATATTATTTGTTTCATTTGCTTATCTCAGTGAGCCTTATGGAAAAACTGAGTCTTTAGTACTGTAATGTCATGTTTGCTGGCAGAGAGTTAAAACATTCAGTGTACATGGAGCAGAGGCAGAGCTATCCACAGGCCTATGCAATGCATCAAAACACTTGGAGCCCCGGTCTACTGCCTTGTAAGGCACATGCTGACCCAGTCTCTTCTTCCAATAGCAGAACCAAATGCAGAAGAAACCCATCACCAGTCCAGATCTCTCTGCCTCAGGGTAGAAGGCAACTGGTCATCTGATCTCTCCCTTCTTACAATCTGGAGGCCTGCAAGATGTAACAAAGACCCCTGTGTTTTTTATCTGAAATATAAATAATGTACCTCATAATCAACACTGGTGAGAGCCACTCATTATTCATTGAACAATGTAAGAACCAAAGTCTACTACCCCTCCCACCCGTGATTCACCCCAAAATTTGCAGACATTTCCACATTAAATGCGGAATTATGGAGTCTGCAGCTTATGTAGAGAAGAGGTAGCACAAGATCAGTGTGATACTGAGCTCTGAAGGACATGTGGTCAGTCAGCCTTCCTCTTCCTTCTAACCTCCAGTCCAAGTGGAGGGGAAGAGAAAAAAATGTGTTCCTCTTTGAGACTTGACTATGTGTTCCCTTCTCAAACGGAGGCATGGCCAAATCATTAATTTAATTTGTTTTTCACTTTTCTTATGTGAAATCTTACATGTGGGATTTACTACTTTCACTTTGCTAGACTTTGTTGCAATCCTCTTTGCCTTGTTTATTGTCAAGTGGCCAGGATTATCACTAAAGATAACGTCTGGTTTGCACAAGGCACCTCAGGGCACATTTTGTGCAGAATGTATCATGACCTAATGTTCCTAATATGTGTTTAGGAATGGCTAGGCATGAAGATAAATTTGCTATGGTATTTTAAATAAATACAACATAGGCTAATATGCCAATTCTTTTTTAAAAACATTGAAAGACATAAGAAGGTTTACTAATTTGCAATGAGTTCTGACTTGTTTTATATTTCCTGTAGCCTCAAGCTTCAAATTAGCTGATCTTGAATTTACAGGTGACATATTAGAACGCAAGGAAGCACATGTCTTGTTATGTTTAATAACATAGTCGAGACTCTTTTTCATATAATTGTATTAAAAGTTTATCTTTACAAAATTTGAATTGTTGGGACATATTAAAGCTGAAAGTTTTATGTTCACAAAGAGCAAAACAGTTTTGAAAGAGATACCACCATCAACATGAAATTGAGTACATTTTTAAAAATTAGTTAAAAGTAGTTTCAGATACTAGTCCTGGCCCTGAATTCCCCTTGCTAGTTTTTCTAGCTTACAACCAAATTGTCCTATGTTTATAATAAGGAAACATGATATGCAAAATTCTGTGGTATGCACAAAGTTAACAAACTGGAAAAACAGATTTTTCTCCCTTCTAATCTCTTTTAGTTATAGACATCTGGTGTGTCACTTGTAGTTAAAAACATGAACTGTGATTTTTAAGTGGATGAGGTCCCTTTTAAGAGCTCACCCAAGATACTACACTTAGTAAACTGTTCTGAATTTTTTTTTCTGCCTTTGAAGGATGAAGGGCTAAGTCCTAGACAAATTAGAGGATTGGGCCAAAAGAAATTTGATGAGGTTCAACAAAGACAAGTGCAGAGTCCTGCATTTAGGAAGGAAGAATTCCATGCACTGCTACAGACTAGGGACCGAATGGCTAGGCAGCAGTTCTGCAGAAAAGGACCTAGGGGTTACAGTGGATGAGAAGCTGGATATTAGTCAACAGTGTGCCCTTGTTGCCAAGAAGGCTTATGGCATTTTGGGCTGTATAAGTAGGAGCATTGCCAGCAGATCGAAGAAAGTGATTGTTCCCTTCTATTCAACATTGGTAAGGCCTCTTCTGGAGTACTGTGTCCAGTTTTGGGGCCCACAGTTCAAAAAGGACGTGGAAAAATTGGAAAGAGTCCAGAGAAGGGCAACAAAAATGATTAGGGGGCTGGAGCACATGACTTATGAGGAGAGGCTGAGAGAACTGAGATTGTTTAGTGTACAGAAGAGAAGACTGAGGGGAGATTTGATAGCTGCTTTAAGCTACCTGAAAGGGGGTTCCAAGGAGGATGGATATAGACTGTTCTCAGTGGTATCAGATGACAGAACAAGGAGTAATGGTCTCAAGTTGCAGTGGGGAAGGTTTAGGTTGGATATTAGGAAACACTTTTTCACTAGGAGGGTGATGAAGCACTGGAATGGGTTACCTAGAGAGGTGGTAGAATCTCCTTCCTTAGAGGTTTTTAAGGTCAGGCTTGACAAAGCCCTGGCTGGGATGATTTAGTTGGGGATTGATCCTGCTTTGAGTAGTGGGTTGGACTAGATGATCTCCTGAGGTCCCTTCCAACCCTGATATTCTATGGTTCATGATTCAAAATTGTGATTTCAGGGAATCCTGACAGTGATTCTCTGGTCAAACAAAATTCTAAACTGTGCCCTTCAGTTTATATTAATGCTATGGATTCTTGACTTAAATGCATATAAGACAGGAAAATCAGAGTTAAGATTCAAATTTATCCTGTTCTATGAGGTTATGTAGGGAACACTACATGCTAATATAGGAAAACCCTTGCAAGAATTTGACATTATGTGCTCCAAGATCTAATCATACCTATTCTAGCTTTGGTTGATTAAAGTGATTAATAACCCCTACAGTTATTTTTTTCAGTATTTCTCCAAATTAGTTTGAAGGTGATTACTAATTATTTTCTGTGGAATGAGAACAGTGCACTATGTACTTTGAAGGCAAGTCTGAAAACAAGAGGCCTGATTGTCCTCTATACTACAGCTGCTTTAGGCCTTTCCAATAAAGGGGGAGCAGAAACAGTTCTTGGCGAATATCTTCAGTGTATGGAACCTCCCAGCAGGTATAACTGTTCTGTGCCAGCTCCTCTCCTGGGCACTAGCATGAAGGGAATGCCAGAGAACAGAGGGAGGGAGGAATGTTGAAGACTGGGTGGAATAGCTTAAACATAAAGGTAAAGGGTTTTAGTTGATAGGATGAGAGAGAGACAGATTTTGGTGCTATACAAATAAATACATGATTAATTGGTCTGTGCTCTTCAGGTATGTCACATTCCCTTTGGAACCAATCCCAGTGGATCAGTGGAGGTTCAGGCTGAAAGAGCAATGCTCTATAACCTTTTCCTAAGGATGCTCAATATGTAAAGCGATACTGTCCCGATTCAATATAAAATCCTTTCTGGAGAATCTTTATCCCCATATGAAGGTTCAGATTCACTGATAGCATTGGCTTCAATGGGATTTGTGCCTGTATAAGCCAGGGTTGCATTTTGTCCTGACAGGCAAGAAAATGCCTCTGTAAAATGACGTGAGCATTATTGCAATCCCAGGCTCTTAAGGGAGGGTGCTTCCTTTCATTTGTAGGTTTTCCATTTAGAACCCGAGTATTTTTTGCACCGAAACTTGGTGCTCAAATTTGAGAATTGGGTTCACATTTGATATAATGCAACTGGTAGCAATTAAAAAGTAAATCAAAACTCAGTTTTGTGTGCCTGTCAGAATCAGCAATGCAAATGAAATGAGAGAGGAATGTGCAGTAGAGAAGTATAAACCATACTTCCCTCCCCCATCCTAGCAACCTGTAGTAATGGGGCTGTTAGAGGTTGAACTTGTACACATTCCTTTGTAACTATAAGGAGGAGGTGATAGTTATCAGATCTATAAGACCTTAAATGTGCATGTTTCTCTTTCCCAAAGACTCACTGAGCCAAACTGACTTCGGTGAAGTTAGACCAGGGATAAGTTTGATCCATTAGCTTCAGAATGTATTTTCTCATGTGAAAGAATCTATTATAAATTATTTTAGGATGTAAGCAGAGTCAGGATGAGCTCTACCCTGACATCTGGTAGTAAGTTGTGGCGAGTTGTGGAAAAGAATTTCAGGGGCTTATCTCGTTTGCATAGGCACACCCACTCTGCCGAGCATGAGCCCACTGCAGCCCAAATGGTCACTTTGGCTGCTGCGGGAGCCCCAGTTTCTCTGTTATAGGGGGAAGAAAGAATAAAGTGTTGTTACTCTGATTATGTGAATCACGGATAGTGGAACTGTTTTATGATAGAGGGACTCGCCATCAACTAAGTAGCACTCTCTAGGCAAGGGTCATGGGTTCCAAAACCTAGTGAACTGAGAAAGGTTGGGGATAGATATGGGCTGTCTTTTGAGGGACTTAAATGTTAGTTGTACCTCTTCTCTCTCCACTGTGTAATAGTGGAACTAATTTTGAATCCATTAGGAATTTGGTTACAGATTGCAGAGCTGAACTCACTTTGGGCCAATAGTGCTCTAGCACTTGAAGTCAGTACTTCTATGTTGTGATGGTAACCTAGTGCTAAAAATTTCCCAAATATGGTGAAAAATTCCTAGAGTCAGTGCTTCTATATCCTGGGAGATTTCCCAAAACCTGGGAATTTTTGATTAAAATGTTTCACCTTGGGAAATTGCAGGGCAAATTGGGAAACTGCAGGGCACATGCAGTTAAAAATTCCCAGATTTTGGGAAATTTCCCACGATATAGAAGCACTGACTGAGGTTCCTCTACTATGAGCTGAAATCACTGAGTACTGTGTTAAGTAGTGGGGGGGCCTGAAGAGGCATTGGTGAGTGGCTGGCAGAGAGGAGCAGCTGGCGGAGTGGCTCACAGGACAGCTACTGGAGAGGAGCAGCTGAGGGAGAGGCGTAGCTGGCGGAGCGGCCCCCGGGAATCGCTATCAAAGAGGAATAACTGGCGGAGACAAGTGGCTGGCGGAGAGGAGCATCTCTCAGGATGGCTACAGGAGAGGAGCAGCTGGTGGTGAAGGCTACAGCAGAATCCCACAGAGAGATGGGATAGTTGGCCGTCGGAGCAGGTAAGGTGCCCTTTACCCCCCCTCCACATTTCAACACAGACTGGGGGACAGGGGGGAGTAAACCTCTGCAGATGAACTTTTGAACTCTGGGGCTGCACTGACCAGGGACAGAGAGACAGAGACTTTGGGGTTGTGGGACTTTGGGTGACTTTTGGTTTGCTGGATTCAAGAACCCCAGGGAAAGGACACAGCCCAATTTGCTTGAGGTGGGTTGTTTTTTTGTTGTTGTTCATGATTTGTTTTATGAATCCTGTTTGTGGTGTTTCCCCGTCATAATGCCACATGGTTTCTCTCTGTTATTAAAAGACTTTTGCTACATTCAGACTCTGCTTGTGAGAGGGGAAGTATTGCCTCTTAGAGGCACCCAGGGTGGGTGGTATATATTTGTCCCAGATCACTGAGTGGCGTCTCAAGCCGCTTTTGCATTGTGTTATTGGAACGGAACCGCTAGATACTGAACCCGGCCCTTGTTGCTGCCAACTCTGACAGACAGAAGGGTTACAAGTATAAGTAGGTTCCTGTGCTGCTGCACTGCTATTACGTACCTAGAGATTAAACAGTATTTTTCCTTTCGACAGTTTGTCATTATTTCAGTTTTTAAGGCAAAACAAGTCATCAATTTGAGGTCCTCAAGAGTAAACAAGCATCCAGCTTGTTTATATATTTACTGGCGTAAAGCCACATATTAAGAAAGGAATTTCTGAAAACCCACAGCACAAAAAGAGGATCAGAGACATGATCCAGACATGAATTAGAACAAGACTTAGAAAATGGGTATGGAGGAAATGAATCTGAAACACTCAGAAAATCAATTCAAACTGGTCTCCGTTTCAAGTTTCAGAGGCTCTTATTTACAATGGGGAAGATTTTGGAGGTGCAGCATAAAACTTGCAGTGGCTTTGAGCCATCTCTGCATCAGCACAAAACTGGACTGCTCTGCAGACATTGTTTAAATTCTGGCAGCCTCCCAGGGCTTTTCCACGGGCCTCATGGCTAACCAGAATCATCACAGCACTACAGCCTGCAACTCTCTCCTGACATGCTACTCCTGTCTCCAGCCCTGACCCATGTACCAGAGCTTACACAGAGACTGGAGGAATTCTCCCCTGACCAGACCGGACGTGGGGCTTTTAAAGCCCTTTTCACTGCTCTGGGCCTACCACTCAGCATAAAGAGGCCAGATTGGGGGGTGAGTATCTCACCCAATCTTATTAGATAGGCTGGAATGCTAGATGCAGTTGCAACAGCTCTGTAAATAGTTTTACTGGCTTAACAAATAACCAGTTTAATTTTAGAAGCCTGGAGTCCTGTTATTACCCAGCACATGGTACATAAAACATGGTGACAGCAGTCTGTCTAGTGATGAGACCCACAGCAAGGAAAAGAGTGTGATTAACAAGCAAATAAAGTAGTACATAGAAAGTAGCCACTAAATATTTAAATTCAAAATACAATCACAAGACAATCCCCCAGTAAAAAATGAAAATAAATATGCACTTAATGGGAGGGGTGAGCTTATATTGATGAACACAAATCCTTGAAGTGGGGCTCTTGGTGGCTGAGGCAAAGTCAGAGGTCATCTACAACAGTGAGACGGACACTGTATTTGTTTTTCAGTGAAGTCAGTGCTGGCTTCACACAAGTAGGTGGATGAAAATGGCATGAGCGTTTTCAAAGCTGCAGATGACCGCTCTGGATATTTGTCTCTCACAGAAATTCAGAAGTTAGCAAGAGGCTGTTCAGAAAATCTCAGCATCAATGTCTCATCACAGAAAAGGTTCATTAATGTTTCGTTCACTGTAAGTGATATAACAGCACTTGCAGTCATTTCTGCACAAAAGGGATTGCTAATCCATGCCTCTGTTTTCTGACCCTTTTCAGGGAAGTATTCCCAAAACTTCAGTTTAAGGTTTTTCCAGGAGGTTGATGATAATGGGTTTCAAGTCAAGCTTTGACAAGGCAGGAGTCATTCAGTTAAGAAAAATCCACTTCAAAACTGCCACTGGCTACATGAGCTTGCCACAAGGAAAGTTTCTTGATCCAACTTTTGATTTTGTCAGTGAGAGAAGAGACAGAAGCATCTTGCCTTTGAAGTGAGGCTTTTTAAACATGTAGGTGTTCAAAAATGACTGCCAGGTAAACTAGCAAAGAAAGTCACTTGGTATCTGCAAACTTTTTGGCCAGTGGGGAATCTTTGAAAGAAAAAGTCCCATTTTCTCTCTGAGCGCAAACAAACGATTGAAAGCCTTTCGCCAAGACAGCCACTGAATTTCTGTGTGGTAAAGTAACTGATGGTTGCTCAGTTCCCATCTCATTATACAAAATGCCAGACATACACTTGTTGAGTTCCTCTTGATGAAGTTAACTGTGTGAACAGCTTCACTGAGAACTTGTTTTAGAATGGGTGGAATTTTTTGTGTGCATAATACAGTGAGACTCACAGGACTCATTGGTCTGATTCTCCTTTCATATCAGTCTTAATGAGGAGCAACTCACTGATAATCCATGGAGCCACACCAATGTAAAAGTGATGGAAGTGAAAGGAGAACCATCTGTGAGTGTTAAGCAGGCAGGATTTGACCCCATTTCTTTGTATTAGGATCAGGTCTCCTCCCATCTTTTGTTTGTCTTGTCTATATAGATTATAACCCTTATGGGAGAGTGATTATTTCTCATTATTTCTGTGTACAGTGCTTTGAACAACAGGGCTTCAGTCTTGTTTGGGGCCTCTACTCCCTTCTGTAATATAAATAATAAATAATAAGTTCAACAATACAAAAAGTTCCAAAACGTTTTTGTAGCAGTTAAACAGTATTCATGCCCTTTTCATAAATAATAGTTACGTAACACAACTTTATTAGCTGGTGTAAAATAATGAAATTCAAAACTGATAAAGGGAAACATCTTTTCACCCAGTGCTTACTGAGACTGTGGAGCTCATTGCCAAAGGATATTATTGACTGTCAGTGCTTATGAAGATTCAAAGTGGGACTGGACATTGATGTGGATAAAAAGAATATCCAGTGTTCTAAGTTGTTCATGCTAGCAAACAAAATTAGAAGAGGTGTAAAATTTCATGGTTCACAGTTTACACTAAGTGTTCAAGATTACAAGGAGACTTTCATGAGGGACAAATTTAAGATTAGCAGCCATGTTAGTCTGTATCCGTAAATAAGTGCCACAGTAATAAGTAAATAAGGTGCCACAAGTCTTCATCGTCTTATATGAAGGACAAAATATCTCACGTCTCCACACTACGGAGTTCCTTTCATTTTCTCTAAAGCTTCTGGTGATGGAGACTGGATACTTGACTAGATGGACTGCTGATACTGGACTAATATAGCAGTTCCTATGTTCCTAGTGAAACTTTTCAGTCCAAATTGATAACATTTCCTTTGCTGTTGTGGAATGTCCTCATTGTAAATATTTTTTCTATCTAAAGCAGGATTGATCTGTTTCCAGACAATGCATATTTTTGGATGTATATATCTTGTTTCACAGAGAACTGGAACCTACATAGAAGGTGCATACATTTAATTGTGTGCCTTCCCCTCAATTTGCTGAAAAAGGATAATTCAGTTCTTATCCTCCAAGGGGGAAGTAAATTTATTCTGATTCAGCACTCCCATCTCAGAGAGGTACTTTTATAAATGTTTACAGGAGTCCCAGGTGGACTTTCATCCATCATCCATTATCTTCAATCCTTTGAAAAAGCCAACAAAGTTGTGATTGTCTTGAATTCATGTGACTGTGGCATTAAACTTTCCTGTGCTTTTAAAATGAAAGGGAACTTCAAAAACCTCATTGATGCAATCTGCCTCATGTCAGTAGCTGAAATCCATGAACAAATATTGCCTTGGAGCTTGCATATGATGATGTGGCATGAAACATTTAATTAAATTGAAACTCTGATGGAGCATTTTATACATATATAGTAATGTTAATGATTATACACTAATACATATTAGGCCTAGATATTTTGGGGGCTCCATATTTTTTACTCATCTGTCAAAACATGCAAAATGTTAAAAAAAAAATACTGTAATTGCAGTAGCAGTAAGAGTATTGATAAAGTAAGAGTAAATGTTTGTGGAAAAACCCTGGTTCTGAGCACCCCAAACCTGGGGAGAAGTTTATATCCAGATCTGAATCTGAACTCTGAACTCCTGTCCCTTCTCTAGTATTGAGTTCTACTATATTAAAAAGTCAAAGCCACCTGAAAGTAGATTCCATTATTTGTGGTGCTATCAGGTTCTGACTATCTGCTCAGGTATCAGTATTATATAACACTAAGAGAGTCCATGATAACTATTCATCTGTAGAGAAAGAAACTGTGTTACATGCAGACCTTTTTTTTTTTTTTTTGACATGCGATGGTAGTTCAGTTAGATGATTCTGGATGAGTTTCAGCTAAAGCCCACGCTGTGTTTATATTAATGAAGAAGTTAATTCATCCAACGGGAATGTCCTCAAACAGAGGAGATGGACATATTTTTGGAAACAACCAGGAAGCACTGAAAAAAATTCTTAATGACAGCACAAGATACATTTTGCTTCACTAAAAAATCTTCTTGAACCACCCCACAACTTGTTTCTTGTATTTTTAATTAAGTATTAATCATCAGTTGTATAATAATAAGGTTCTTCAGGAGCAAAATGAGAGACTGATTTGTTTTATGGGCAGTGCAAGTCCACACAAAGGATTGGATCTAAGCTGCACCTCTCAGGAAAATATTCTCAGGAAACAGCGTCGGGGCCTCCTTCCGCCTGAAGTGTGCACCCTAGAAGCAGCCCCTTAAGGGGCTGCTTTGCACTAGAGAATAGCCTGAGTGCACAGCATGTAACTAAATGGTGCTTCCCAGCAGCGGCACTGCTTCATGCCTGAACACAATGTGGGTATGTTCCTAATGAGTCCGTGTACATTTATAACAGTTCTCTGCACGCTATTTTAAGCCCTGAGCTTGCCCAGTGCCTGCCAGCAATATTCCTGGCTTTGGCTGGAGCTGCAAGTGCATACCACTTCTGAGCAACAATTTTACTCATCACTAGAAAGTAAATCCTATGTAACGTAGACTCAGAGTCAGGCAAGCAGAACACAACACACCGAGTTTAATTTCACTCACTATTTATTTCTTTGGTTTCTCTTCCCTCCCATCGTTTGCTTTTGTTTTACATTCATTTGATACTCCAGTAGAAACAAGTAGTCACATTATCTGCTTTGAACACTTATTCCTGTGAACCCAGGGCCCCCAATCCTGCTCCCACTGAATTTAATTACAAAATTCTCATTGTGTTAAACAGGAGCGAGATTGGGTGTGCTGTAGGATGGCAAACATTTTAACCAGTTCATTTTAGTCTTTTCCTTATGTGGAGGAGAAGAGAGCCAAAGAGCAGCTACAGCATGGTTTAGTAAACTAAGCGTGGGAATAGGAGCCAAAAATACTTGAATTCTGCCACTGACTCCCAATCTGTAAAATAGACACAATAATACCTACCTACAGGGTGTTGTGACAATTAAATAGATAATGTTGGTAAAGCATTTCAAAGTGTTTATTAGAAGGGAAAAGGGTAACATTTGCTATTACAGATCCCTACCCTCCCTTTCTGTTTCCAAAGCAATTACACACTTGACCACACAGCCTGCTTTCTCAGACGTTCCTTACAGCTCAGATACACAGGAAGCGTACACTCAAATGCTATGATGATCAGATAACTATAGAAATGAGATAGATTAGATTAAACTTGAAATGTTTGAAGGATTTGACTACGAAAGTGGGGTGGGATTGCGGATGTATCTTGGTGCTATAGAACTGAAAGACCTGAAATTGCTGTCTCTGTTTTCCACTATGAACTGGCAGATTAGCTGGGATGTACTCAGCCTAGTTTAGGTGGATTACAAAATTCTGGCCATTATAGTTTTATCATCCTTGCAACTGACTACACAGAATTCTCAAGTTTTTTTGTGGCAGGAATTTACTACCAAATAAATCAGAATGAAAGTCCCCTAAATTGTAATACATTCATAAATCCAGTGATAAAGTCATACAGTAAGAGAAGGGGTTCTCAAATTTCATTGCACCGTGACCCCCTTCTGACAACAAAAGTTACTACACAACCCCAGGAAGGGACTGAAGCATGAGCCCATCTGAGCCCTGCCACCTCGGACAATGGGGACAAAGACAAAGCCCAAGGGCTTCAGGCCCAGATGAGGGGGCCTGGAACCGGAGCCCTGCCACCCAGGGCTGAAGCTTTCAGGCTTTGGCCGTAGGAGGTAGGGCTCAGGCTTTGGCCCCAGGCCCCAGCAAGTCTATTGCCAACCCTGATGACCCCATTAAAACGAGGTCCCGACCCACTTTTGGCTTCCGCCCCACAGTTTGAGAACCGCTGAGTAAGAGCGTAATCAGGAAGAAGGTGCAAGATATATGACACCTCAAATGATTCGATCTATGTTGCTGTTGTGCCACTAGGATGACCAGATGTCCCTATTTTATAGGGACACCCCCAATATTTGGGGCATTTTCTTCTACAGGTGCCTATTATCCCCCACTCCTGTCCTGATTTTCCACACTTGCTGTCTGTCCACCCTATGTGCCACTCAAATTTCCCCCCCGAATGGCAAGGGGCAGCTGGTACAAATGCAAACTCCCATTTGTACAGAATGATCGACCACGGTGGGACCAGCAATACTGAAAACTGAACATTCAGAGATCTGCATCTGTGCTTTGAGCCATGATGATACCATTTGTTTGAAATCCCTGTTTGAGCAGTTACCATGACATTGGTTAACTGGGAGTGATTAAAAACTTCCTTATTTGGGGCTGCAGTGACACCCACTTCCTTTCCCAGAAGCTGGCTGCCCACAGAAGAGAAACTGTATACACCAAACAAATGCACACGCATAAGAAAAACTAAAATGCTAAAAGGTCAGTGTATGTCTGTACTGAACAAATATAATACTCATTACTCAGATGGATTGCTACAGACAATAAGAATAGCATTCCCCTCTGACTATGCAATATGTGAGCCATGATATTCAAACTACACTACTAAGTCAAAATCTCTGGTCTAAGGGACTCATTATGTTCCTCCATTATTTACGGTTTAAATACCAGGTATATGCAACTTAGTCTGTGGGTATCCAGGACTAAGCAGGCCACTCAAAACTTCACTGGAGAAGTGGGGATAGAGGTCAAATCTCCGTGCTCCAAAAGCAAAGTCCCTACTGCCACAAGAACTGTAGGAGAATTCCTATTAGTTATTAGTAATATAGACCTATGACACAGAGATTAGTTGTTCTAAATTTACAGAGCAGATGGTATGATGTACACACACACACTAGCCAGTTTGCTACAACATACATAGTAAGCTATCATAAATACCTATTTACAAAAGAATCAGTTATGTAAACTAGATAGTTACTGGCCTGGCAGCCATAAAAAAATAGAAGAGAGAAATATCTTTTTTCCAGTAAAAGAGGATAGTGGGATGGTTAGGTTATACAACACCTCTGGGATTAGAAATTGTGCTGTAAACCAAACAGTCTTCAGACAAAAACAAGGTTGATGCCTGCAGAGCCAGCTGTACCCCTGGCTCATACGAGCCCAATAGAATTAAAGATATTAGATTCTAGTCCTACTTGAGGAGAAATTCTTGGAGCTACATACATTCTTTCAGAATAGCAAGGCTCCAGGGAAGAATGTTCTTTAAACTCTGCATACCAGGAGAAGCTTTAAAAAGAAGATATTGAGTCTATTTACACCAGGTGCTATCACACAAAGAAATCAGGCCCAGTATAAGCAATTTACTTTGCTCATGTTTTCTTTTTCTTTTAACCATTCTGACTATTATTGTTCAGAAAGATGGTTCTTCTCTTACAATACAGTAGCTACTGGTTCTTGGTCATAAACTGAACTCACCACTAGAGCTCTGCAAAACTCTTGTGGTTTTATTTCAAGGGGATTCATGTGAACTTTGTCTTTGGTTTTGATCAATGTGAATTTGCACCCATAAGTCTTGCTTACATTCCAGATTCACCAACGTGAAAATCAAGTGAAAGCACTGACCTTCATGTACCTTTGCTTTACCATATGGTGAACAACTCTCATTTAAAGTCAAATTTTGTGAGCAGAACAGATGGTTTCAGAAAAAACGAACCCAAATGTTTTCCATCCAAATGTTCTCAAAGGACTTAGAGGGGTAATGGATCTGGAGGATTTCTTGGACAATTCCCAGATGGAACAGAGTCATTTTATGTAAAACGTGAAGTTAGTCTTACTCCAAAATATCCCGTCTGTTGACCCTCAGAGAATGATGCAAAATCCTTTTCTTACTCAGGTTGAGACTGCCATTTGTGGGTGAAGTAGGCTACAGTTTGATTTAATTTCTGGTTGGTTATTTTCCCTCTTTGGGGAAAGAGGACATTGCTGGTTTTATATCTTATGTCATCCAACTTTTAATTTTATTACAAGCACTAAGAGACTGGGATTCTTTCTGATATTTAAATATAACACTGTCTCTGTTTTTATGTTCTTGCTGTTTCCCGTCCTCAGATGCCCTTAACAAACATACCTTGCTCTATTAATTCTGTTTTAAAACTCTCCACACACAAATCTGTTTTGGTTTGATGTAAAGGTTCAGGAATCATTAAATTACATTTGTATAGTTTTACAATTTACCAATAGATTATCAAATTAACAATTTAATTTTGCATTCATTTTTGATCAGGTTAATGTGAAAGAGGAGAAGAGAACATGGTACTATAAATACTTGTGGTTTTGCTTTTCTTTTTTTTTGCCATGCCTAGACCTGTCAGATATATACACAATAAGACAATTGATCATGTCTTGAAATGTTCCTTCAGGGGATTCCAATTGTGGTCTACAAATAGATGCCAAAGCCAGTTTAGATCCTACTTGAACTAAAAATATGGTCGTTTAACAGATACTGCTGTACTTTGTTAAGGAAGCTTGACATTACAAAATAGTCATTTATATAATTAAATGTTTATTAATGATATATCACTTTTATATATTTTTTCATAACTATTAGCAGTTGGATTGAATGTTCCAACATTGCTTATTTAGGGGATGTCAGAGGTTCAGTTGAGCACCTGTCCTGGTACTCACCAGACAGCTGTGACAGAATCCAATTGTGGAATCCCTGTGTGTTTTAAGCCCCCAGAGTCTGAATGGAGTCCATGCACTGTTGCTATCTTAAGGCCTTGAGGCAAATTCTCAAGGTACAGATTGATCCAGCACTCCTGCCTGAGAGCTGTAATCACTTGATCTCCCGACCAGCCTCTGGAACATGTGTTGACCCCTCAGACTTCTCAGTAGTTTAAATTCACCTTCTTCCAGAACTCCACCCAAGGGCATTAGCCTTCTTGTTTACTGTCTCAAGGAGGAATGTGATAGGTTTAGATGCTTAACACACATAAAGACAGACTTTGCACAATATTCTCAACCACCATTACTCTTTCTTTAATAGTATGAGAAAAATGTAGATTTATGAAGAAATAACTAAACCCTACTGTAGTGGGGCGGCTGCCCCACTCCAGGAAAAAGGGCTTAAAACAGCCCTGCAAAGGGCTATAGCTACAGAAAGGCAGCCCAGCAGAGAGCTGCAGTGGAAGGCAGCTGAGGGCAGAGCAGCCACAGCTGTGGCTGGGTCAATCAGGGCCCAGAGTTTGGTGGAAGAGAGAGAGTCTTCTCTGGTTGCAGAGGTAGGCAGGCCTGGTTGCTGGGAGCTTAAGCAAGGTACCTAGAGGGAAGCAGGGCTGGGGTAAGACAAGAGGAGCTGGGGGAGCTCTGGCCTGGAAACCTCCAGGATACAGGGCCTAGGGGATGGCCCAATAAAAGGGTACTGGGGTTACAGGGAGTAGCCCATGGCTTCAGCAGGAGAAGCAGCAGGCCAAACCCTCCTTGTTAATGATGAATGGCAATGATACTGCAGTCTGCCACAGTGAACAGGGGGCAAGTGGTGACTGGCAGTTGCCTAGATTGAGGCAAGGTGGGGAGGGGAGATGAGACTCTGAGACTGTGGGGGTACTGCAGAGGTGCAGCACCCTAGGGAAGAGGGCACTGGGGTCCAGGGAGGGACATGGGGCTGAGTGCAAGAGGGACTACAGGCTGCAGAGGGTGCTCTGGAGGCTGGTGAGCTGATTCCCTGGACAGATCAGCTGGAGGTGCTGCAGGGTGAGTCACTGCTCTGCTACACCTACATATGTTTCCCTGCCTCAGTTTCCTTGCTGCTCCTGAGCCTTCTCTGGGCTGAGAAGAGGGTTATCTGGGGCCACCCAGAGTCTTTCTGTTCACAGTGTATGTCTTCTCCCCACTGCTCATCTCACCTTGGCCGGTTTGTTCTCTTCCTCTCTCCTGACTAAATTTCCTGGGTGTTTTCCTGAGCCTTCCCCTACAAGTTTATAACCTCCTGCTCTGTCTCTTTGTCCATGTGATAGGGAGTCTGCCCCACATTGGCCCATAAGAAGTAATAGAGCCCTACGGAGGCTGCGCAGGAGGCAGCCAATTAGAGAGAGTCTGTAAGGAGCAGCCAGTCAGAGCTGGGCAGGCCCATATAAGAGGGGCTGTAGGGCAAAGCAGCTTCAGTTGTACCCTGGAGCTCAAGGAGGGAGGACTAGTTCCCTTGCAGGTGGAAGAAAGCAAGCACTCTGAACAAAGCAGTGCTGCTAGCGGGGACCAAGGGTGCTAGGGAAGAGCCAGTGGCTGGGAGTTGCGGGTTGATGCCTTGAGGCAAGGGCAAAGAAGGTACTGGGGCTGTGGGGAAGTGGCCCAGGGAAAAAGACTGAGAGGTTAGAAGGGATGCAGCACGTGGCTGCCATCTATAGGGTCCCTGGGCTGGGACCTGGAGATGCAGGTGGGCCCAGGTCCCCTTGCCACTGAGGAAGTGACTGGACTGTCTGACTGCAGTACCCCTGAAAGGGGGGGAGCACAGTGTGTAACACAACTGGAGGGCTGTGTCCTGAAGAGAACGCTGTGGACCTTGGACTGGCACAGGTCCAGGAGATGAAGTGAAGAGTCCATGTACCAACCTGCAGAGCTGATCGGCAAGATGACCAGTAGGAGGTGCTAGTGTGGTGAGTTATATCCTGTCACAGTCATGCTTGGGGAAATATTCACTCTCCAACCCTGACCCGAACCCTCCAGTCTCCTGTTGAGGGAAGCTGGAAAGAACTGTAGGAGGCAGTTATTCTTTTGTTCTCCCAGATAAGGCCTATTCAGGAGCTGATAATCCTTAATGATTGGCTGTGACTTCTAGTCTGGGCAGTACATGCTTAAAAGTTCGCCACCATTGGTGGATACAGAGAGGCATTCATAATATAGCAATTTTCACAGCAATAACTGCAGAATAGCATCATAATATCAACCAGAATTTGTAAGTCCTACATCAGTCCCCAAATCATCATAGGGGGTCTAGAGACAGATACACCTAAATAAATGAGAATAGAAAGTCTGGAATAATTCCAAGGAAGTCAGATCAATTACTTTGGTATAAACTAGTGTCTACAAGTTTGAAATCTGTCCCCATGTCTTTTCTTGATGTGAGCATAACCCCACAACTGTTCATGAGGGATATGACTTTTATAACAAAAATCATTCATGTACAATTAATTTGCAAAGCACTTTACAAACTGTGGTGATCTGGGCAACCTGTTTGATATTGGGAAGGGAGCTCCATGTATATCTGTGTCAGACTGTAAACTCTATTTAGCATGTAGGACTTGCTGCTTTCTCTGTTTTCACCTCCAGGTGGGACTGAAATTCTAAGGGGAAGTGACACAGAGCTAACAGAGAAGGTCACTAAATCTTGATTATTTTCTGTTCACATGGAAGCATCTTTAGACACAGTTCTGTACCACCTAGAAGAAAGGGTCTGCCTAGGTAGGCTGGTAACTAAGCTGGTGAGGGTGATTAGGATCACCTGACAAATGGTACTGGAGGTTTTAAAAGAGGTCTCTCTTATAGCTGTTTTGAGGGAGAAGAGACCAGAAGCAGAAAGCTGGCTGCAGAAGTGAAAGAAGACTCCGTATTCTGGAGAGCAAGCCGTCTGCAGGAGGGCAGAGGGAGAGGAGGCCTCAGCTTAAAGAATGCTCAAGAGGGTTAGGAAACTAAGGCAGGGAAATGCATGCAAGTGTGTTATTGTTTTGTCAGGATATGTATGGTTTTTTTTGTACTATCCAAAGTAGAGAGTGAGTGTGATCCTGGAATCTCTTGATACTGATGGACAGAGGACACAGGTGGTACATAGAGATGTACAGGGATCCCCTGGGTCAGTTATAGGCATAATAAGTGACTAAAGAGTGGAATGCAAGGTCTTTACTGAAAGACAGTAACACTCTGGTCACCATAGATAGCTGTGAAATATTTATTACAGATATTTAAAGATTCATGTACTTATATTGGAAACTATATTCCTAAAGTGTGTGAGTTAAAGCAGGTCACCAGGAGTGGAAAAACATGTTCCTTTCAGACAGGCTGGAGACATTTATTTGCCTAGTTATATAAAAATTTAGTATTGAATAGCTTACAATGGAAGCCTATTTGTATACTAAGCCACCAGCTAATCAAGATGAAGAAATTAACAAAAGATTGTGAAATCTACAGGAAGGACAACAGCAGGAGTGAGTCCAGTTTATGGGTAAAGTCAAGGAATTGTTTTGATCAATCTGGGGCTGCTAAAGGACAGTCTGGCTTCTTTCACCCGGAAGTAAGCTGATGGAGTTGCTTCATAAACAGAATTTCACAGCCATGCCTAGCTGTCATATGCTGGAAGGATTTTTGCTGTGCGTTTGCTCTTATGACATAGCAACGTCCTATTAAGTTTAGGTTCTAGTATGAGTTTTATTTTACATGTGACCTTTTGTTTCCAATATTTCTACTTGATATCATTTGAATCTCTGTTCCTTATTAAATAAAAAGACTTGCTTTCTCTATGAACAAATCTAAGTGTTATGTGTTAAGTGGAGCTGTGCTCTGCCCTGTAGGTGAGAAGCTGTGGAATACTGTTCTTTTGGGAACAGAGCCTCTGAGAAGTCTGTGATTGGATCAGGGCTGGATGTGCCAGGGAGACACTTAAAGGACTCTGGGTTTGGAAGGTGCCTAGTCTTACCCTGTAAAGAGAAAGCAGAGCTTACAGAAGCCTGGAAGGCAGTGCTTGTGTAGCCAGAAGCTGGTGGTATTGGGGAACTACCCACAGCAGGCACACTTCAACCTCACTAAGGGAGGACAGGTGGTAGCGAGGTGCCTCAGACACCTGGGTACCCTGGAAGTGTCACAGTGAGCGTTTCAGAATCCATTTGGCAAAGTCTGTATGTTATGTGCATCAACTATTACTTGTCCCTGAAGAGGTAAACTGTAACCAGAGCGCCCACACAGGTGGAGCTCTGGGAAAGGGTATGGAATGTCTGGAATGTTGGGGTGGGGGGGGAAGGGTCTATACTAGTCCTGGGGACCTAGGTCAGTGGACTGTGAGGTTAGGGTTGCCAACTTTCTATTGGCACAAAACCAAATACCTCGCCCCTTCCCAAGACCCTGCCCCTGTGCATTAAATTTCCCCTCCCTCAGTGGCTCTTTCTCCCCCACCTCCACTCACTTTCACTGGGGTGCAGAAGGGGATGAGGACTCTAAATGTGGGAGCAGGCTCTGGAATGGGCCCAGAAATGAGTTTCAGGGTGTGGGAAGGAGCTCCAGGCTGGGGCAGGGAGTTGAGCTATAGGAGGGGTGCTGGCCCTGGCCTGGGGGGTGCTGGCTCTAGGGTAGGGCCAGAGATGAGAGGTTTGGGGTGCAGGAGAGGCTGAGCAATTCAGAGTGCAGGAGTGGTCTGTGGGTTGAGGCATAGGGTTCAGATGTGGGAAGAGGTGATGGCTCTGGGGTAGGGATGAGGGATTTGAAGTGTTGGAGGGGACTCTGGGCTGGGGCAAGGGGTTGATGGCTCTGGGCTAGGTGTGCAGACTCTGGGATGCAGAAGGTGGCTCTGGGTTTGTGGGGGCTCAGGACTGGGGTTGGAGTGTAGGAGGGGTACAGGCTCTGGGCTGGGGGATGAGGGGTTTGGAGTGCAGGGGTTGGGGCACAGGCTTACCTCAGGTGGCTCCCGATCAGTGGTGCAGCAGGGCTAAGGCAGGCTGTCTTCCTGTCCTGGCGCACTGCACTGCGCCCTGGAAGCAGCCAGCTGGCCTAGCTCCTAGGTGGGATGGGAAAGAGGTTCTGTGGTGCACACTGGTCTCGCCTGTAGGCATTGCCCCCTCCCTCCCACCTCCCTTTGCATGGTTCCCGGCCAATGGGAATAAGTAGCTGGTGCTCGAGGCAGGGGCAGCACATGGAGCCCTGTGGGCCCCTGCCTAAGAACCAGACCTGCTGGGCATTGTGTTGCATCCTGGAAGTGGCCAAGATCAGGAAGACAGCCTCGGGACTAGAAGTCTCTAGTCTGCCTTAGCTCTGCCGCACCGCCGACTGGACCTTTAACAGCCCAGTCAGCAGTGCTGGCCAGAGCCACCAGGTTCCCTTTTCAACTGGGTGTTCCAGTCAAAAACCAAGTGTGGTGCCTTTTCTGTGAAGGGGTAACAGATGGAGTCTGTGCCCAGCAGCTGTGCCAGAAAGGTCAAAGAAAGAGAATGCTGGAGCCTACCCAAACTTTTAAAGCTTAAAAACACACTGCCCTAGTGCTTGGGGCCCAAACAGAGCAGCCTGGTGAGTGTGCTGAAGAGAAGCTTTACCAGGGTTGTGACACAAACTAAGAGTAAGATATAGCCATATCCCAAAAGCAAGGCATGGGACCACATTTCAACTGTGGGAAGGTGTGGAGAGATCATTGGGGAAGAGAATGTAGTAGAAAGAATCCCTGTAAGAAGGGGGCGTGGGGCGTGCACAGGGGTGCTTAGCAGGCAGGATGTGGGAGACTGTTCGAAGACTAGAGTGTATGAAGGAAGACTCAGTGTCTTGATGATGAGAAGAAAGAAACCAAATTTTAACCAGTAAAAAACAGGAAGCCAAGGAAGAGGTTGATGTGGTTGTCACACAGGCCAGGAAGTGGTCTTTTGAAGAGACTGAGATGGGAGGCAGCCAGGAGAAGGTTGCAACAACCTACCAAACCATGGACAAGGGTTTAAGCCAGGGGTGGGCAAACTATGGCCCGTGGGCCCCTTCTGAGTTGTCAGACCTATTAATCCAGCCCTCGAGCTCCCGCTGGGGAGCGGGGTCATAGGCTTGCCTTGCTCTGGCGCTCCAGCTGGGCACTGTCCTGAAACCAATTGGAGCTGCAGGGTTGGCACCTGCAGACAGGGCAGTGTGCAGAGCTGACTGGCAGCACCTCTGCATAAGAGCTGGAGGGAGGCCATGCTGCTGCTTCCAGAAGCTGCTTGAGGTAAGCACTGCCTGGAGCCTGTACCCCCAACCTCCTGCTCCAGCCCTGATTCCCCTCTTGCCCTCTGAATTCCTTGATTCCATCCCAGAGCACCCTCTTGTACCCCAAAGACCTCATCCCTAGCTGCACCCCAGAGCCTGTGCCCTCAGTCAGAGCCCCCCCATCACACCAGCACAGAGCTCCCTCCTGCACCCTGAACTCCTAATTTCTGGCCCCACCCCAGAGCCCGCACCCCCAACTAGAACCCTCACCCCCTCCCATACCCTAACCCCAATGAGCATTCATGGCCCACTATACAATTTCCATACCCAGATGTGGCCCTCAGGCCAAAAAGTTTGCCCACCTCTGGTTTAAACAGTAGGGACAATGAGGATAACGAATGGAATCTGGTGGTATTAAAGAGGGAAACGGGGGTGTGTAGGAGGGACAGACAGGAATTAGAAACTTCTCATGAAATGAGAAGGCGAGTCAGATGAGTTGAGTCTGGAATACTGGAAAGATAAAGTTGTCAGTGATGACAGAGAAGGAAATAGATTCCTTAAGCAAGAGTAACCTGACTCCACCATTTCCACGATCACCCTGAGTGTAGCTTTATTACTTCCAACTTATCTACTGTGGGACTTGCAAAGTGTAAAATACTGATTACTAGCCCTTTGACCATAAACAAGTGAAGAAACACATTTTTCAGACAGCACTCTGGGTGAATTTAAATTGACAGTTGTGTTTGTATGTTACTATAATGAATTCTGGTCTAGAGACTGAAAAAAACAAAACTGGCTAGAAAATCAGGGGATGAGTGTTTCTTGCATTAAGACAGCTGGAAATACACTTAGCAGTCAGGTTTTAGTTTCTCCCTATTTTGTTTTATTGCAATCAGTGATTGCTATTTGACTTAAAACAGTGCCCACTTATGGTGCTAACATTAAGAACAATTCAAAATTCCCATTATATATCATTGTTGCTGCTCAACTATGTATGGGTATCTATACCTGTCTGTCTGACCTGAAAGTTGGAATTACAAAGGCATTTGTTTAAAAAAACTAATTGGATTCAGTTGTTCTAACATTCTAAAAGTGAGATGTGGTGTTGTCTGGTTAGTTATTACTTTGTGTGCTGCAGCCTTTGCATACAATTTTTTAAAAAGCCAGTGGCTTTCCATGTCTTAGGGCCTGACTCAACTTCCATGGGAGTTAAATCAGGCCCCTCATGGGCCAAATAACAAATGTGAGTAGCCCCAAATGTCAAAGGCAGGAGTTGCAAGTGAACAGTGAATGTAGCAGCAGGTTCCTTTTAGAGGTCCAAAGTTATTTACAAAAATAAGTCTGAAAAGTAAACACCCTTTTCCTTGATTGGTCTCATCTCCATCTAACATCTTCTTGTGTTTTTCTACAACTCTTCCTTTTTTAACAATACTTTTTTCTTTCTCTTTATTTTCTGCTTTCTCTCTCAACACCTCCTGGCCAATTTTCTCCCCCTAGGGAGAGGCGGAATCAAAAACAAATGATCCTTCAAGGCACAATGGGCCAAGTCAATGGGAACTAAAAGCATCCAGCACCTTTGGATTTAGCCCATAAAAATTATATATAAGAGAAAAAATGAGCAAACAAATTCAGAGGAAGGTGCCATATGAAACAAAGAAAAATGGATCTACCGTGTCCCAGAAACCAATGCTTATTAGATGCTTGATCCTTCTCCCACTGAAGACAATGACCCAATGACCTTTGCTTTCAGCGGTGCAGGATCATATCCTAATTTGAGGATTATCAACAAAGATGAATTAATTTAATATATAAGGCCAAATTAATCCCAACATGACTCCACTGATTTCTCTGGAGCAACACTAGAGATTAATCTGACCCAGATGCTGTAGAAGGTCTTGGCACCAGTGCAAGAGAGTTTCGGAAGAATGGTAGGGAAGGGAATGTGTGATGAAACTGAAGACTTACACAGTTTTAAACTGATTAGTCAGGTTTGCACTTCAGACTAATTATCGTTTCACAATGTAACTTACTGGTGATTCTTCTTAATACTGTATTTAAAAGTCTAATACAAGCAAGCCCTGTTCAGCACCATAGGCAGTCTAAAGTAATGCTAATAAAACCTGACAATCTCGTAAATCTATAGTTGTAAATAGTGCTCTTGGCTGGTAAGTGGTATTTAGCCATATACTGAAATTTCTGTAATGCAGGCAGTTTGGTTTTAAAACAGATGGATATTGTGGTTTATTGGGATAAGAATAAAGTATCTGCCATCCCCAGAGAATAAAAATAAAATAATTATACCTAGTGCTGTACAACTTCAAAGTACTAATTAATTCTCACTGTATCCCCATCAATAGGAAAGGATTTTTCTCCCTGTTCTACAGATGAGGAAACTGATCAAGTGAGGATAAGGTCAACATCTTAAGAAGTGACCTCTGAATTTTAGGTGTCTCAGATTTTGGGTGTCCAGTTTGAGAGCCTGATTTTTCGGAGTGCCTGAATTCTGACTGATTTCAGCTCTAGTTGTGTGTTCTCAGCCACTCTCACGTGCATCTCTTTGGGTCTCTTTGCATCTCACGCCGTGCACCCAAAAATGGGAGCACTTACAATCTGAGACCATTTCTGAAAATGAAGGTGGCAACTTGTGCAAAATCACAAAGGAAATACATTCCAGAGCTTGGATTAGAACTCCTACATTCCTAGCTCTACTCCTGTACTCAGACCAAACCATCTCTTCCTTTACTTGTTAATAGTCAAATTTATACTGGAGTTGATGGGAGAGCACTCAGGGATAGATTTATTGTGTCTAGACTAGACGCAATAAATCGACCTCCAAAAGATCAATCGCTACCCGCAGATCTGGTGAGTAGTGTAGACCTGCCCTTAGGGTATGTCTTCACTAGTTATGTTAAAGCTCTGCTGTGGCTGGTACACTGTCTACACTGCCACTTTAGAGCGCTGAAACGTGCAGCGCTCAGGGAGGTGTGTTTTCACCCCATGAGTGAGAAAGTTGCAGCGCTATAAAGTGGCAGTGTAGACAAGTGAGAAAGCAAGAAAGGAGCAGCAGTATGAGGAGAACAGATGAAAGGGGAACCAGGAGGAAAGAGGAAAAATGGGCTGAAAGAAGGAAGTGCTTAGCTACATGCTCAAGCCTCTTGCTACTACTTGATCACGTTTCCCTGCACAGCCTGCCCTCAGCTTGTGCTTACGTGTGCAACACTCCACTTCTGTATCAGATGTGGCCCAGATTGTTTCCTAGCTGCGTTATGATCATTTTCCCTAACTGTTTCCCTGCGCAGCCCACCCCAAGAAAAGAAATTCTGGCATCAAAGTCATTAGCATGTTAACCGTCGGCAATGGAGTGCTTCAGGCCGCCTTTGCCAACTAGCCAAAAAGACACTTCTTTCAAAGAAAGCAAAGAGAAAAGCTGTCATTAATTACACTACAGGGACTGAGAGAGTGTGTCATGTTCCACTTCCTTCTACACAGTCAAAATGGTAGAGTGGGCTGAAATTAAACAGCATCTGTGCTGCCACCTGCTGCAGGATTTTACATTTACTTGCTACAACCGTTCTTTACCTTCATTTTTAAATAGTGTGTTTTGAGGAAAGAGGACAAAGGGGAGTATTACAGAGAAGACAGAATTGGTGCATAGTATAAATTCCCTTACAGGAAACATTTTAAGTTGGAGTTAAAGGTGAAATATCTATCAATCACTTCAGGGGGGAGGAGGGGAATGTCCCTAAAACTGTCACGTGTGCATACACACAATCACATTGATTTTGCTGGAAATCAACCTGGTAGAAGTGTTGCTGGTAAATCTGCCTGCATAACTCCTGTGACTGCATTTATAATCATACTAACTGTGCATTCACAAGCCTGTATATATGGGTCTGTTGTTTTCTCCACAAAATATAAAAATAGCTTGAAAAGTCAAAGTAACAGTGACATCTACATTTTGGGAAGTATGGGCATGCCCAGTTAAAATATCTGAAACAGGCTTTGACAGTATAGATACTGATATATCTAGCCAAATTCTCAATGCTGCTAAACTGTACTCATCAACGCACCTTAGGTAAGTAAATATCATAGGCAGGTGACTGAACTGTCCATATTTTCACACTCCCCATGGCAAGAATGGGGGAGTAGATTCGATATTTTGAGTAGAAAGGTTCCCTTACAATTTGGCAAGGCTGCCCATTGCGTTTTCTTCAAGGTTGTCATGTAGTCCCACTATGAGAAAATTGCTGTCTACACAGAATTTTCTAAGGTGCCTGTCACCAAGGTACAAAAGTATCTAGGGGCTAGAACAGAATACTGTGAGTCAGGAATGTTTGCAATGCTTTTTGAGACCAACTGCTGACAGGCCCTATATAAGTGCAAAGTATTAATATTAATAATATCCTGTCTCAGAGGTGGAGACAAATTGAAATAGCAACCTGCAGACAAGGCTTGATGCATGCCAGCAAGCCTGGGGAAGGATCATCCTGCCTCTAGCTATGCCGATCCTGTTACAGGAATAGAAGACTTGCTCTCAACAAAGGCCATCACCAGCATAGCATTCACTACAAAAAGACTGCGAATTCTGTTGTGGGAGGTGGCTGGTAACACTGAAATAAATTTACGCAAGTTCTAAATAATATACACAATGGACTTTTATGTAAGAATTGCAGGAACTTTTGGACCGTTTCATAAAATTAAAAAGCAACAATTAACCAGATTCTGTTTACAAAGGGCAGGGAATGTCCTAAACCATATTTTAGTATTTGATATAAAGTGGAACAGCTTCACCAGGAGACAGTGAGACCCATCAAAAAATACCCTGCAGCCTAGGGTACTCACCTAGGAGGTGAGAGACCTGGATTTAAGTCCCAGCTCTGAATCAAACAGAGTGAGGATTTTAACCCAGGTCTCCCATTTTCTGGGGGAGTGCTCTAACCATTGTGCTATAGGATTTAAGTGTCACCACTCCCTCAGGCTCTGTTTTGTCCTGAGCCTGATCCAATAGCCATGCTCAGAGACTGCCTTCCAGACTGTGCCCTACAAGGCAGACCGACTGTGCCCACTGGAGCTTAGGCAAGAGTTGTTAAGTGCTATGCTGCTCGGAGGTGTCAGGCCTTAGGGGACTTTGCTCATGCCTGCTGGCAGAAATTTAGATTCCTAGGGGAATACTGGTGGAAAATTTGGTGCCATGGGAATTCGGGCACTATAGGGTTAAGTGAAAGCTGAATGAGGGGGGTGGTTGTTGAGGAACTAAATTTTAGACTTAAGCACCTCAAGTTGCAGTTAAGAACCTAAACCCTTTGTGGAAATAGCCCTAAGTTTTGCAACATAAGAATTCTGAAAATTCTCATTGGAAAAACAAAGCTCATGCAATATGTATCACCAGGCCTCTTTCATTCCTATAAAATACAGATTAAGGAGGATAGTCCCATTTGTTTCAGACACTTCAAACTACACATGTCTGCCTGAGACAGGCCCTTAGATTTGCATCCAAACTTCCTCCAACCACCATCCCTTCCCCTTCCCAAACTCCCCAAAAAAAGAAATCTAAACTTTGTCACTCAGCTCTAATCCAGGGGCAGCTGCATTCCAGAAGTGACTTTTCACTGCCCCACTCCCAGTAAACTACCACTAAACCTGCTTCCTTCTTTTACTGCCATCCCAGGAAAACAGGTCATTTCCTGTGCCCTCCTTCCTTCCCAAACTGCTGATCTCTGCCTTCTGTCTCCTTCACTCCTTTATTTCTTCTGATCCTCTAGCCTAGGCCCCCTCTCCATCTGCCTCCTTCACTTCCATGCTTGGCTTTGCTTCAGGGTTTCACTCCAGCCACTCACTCTTACAATTCCCTATTTAGCCTGGGAGTGACTAGGGAAGTTATGTATCAGGGGGTAACTGTGTTAGTCTGTATCCACAAAAACAATGAGGAATCTGGTGGCACCTTAAAGACTAACAGATTTATCTGGGCATAAGCTTTTGTGGGGGGGAAAAACCCCCACTTCTTCAGATGCATGGAGTGAAAATTACAGATGCAGGCATTATATACTGACACATGAAGAGAAGGGAATTACCTCACAAGTGGAGAACTGGTCTTGACAGGGCCAATTCAATCAGGGTGGATGTAGTCCACTCCTAATAACTGATGAGGTGTCCGCTCCAGGAGAAGCAAAGCGAGTCCAGTCTGGGCCCTTCCCTTCCCAGCATGGCCAGCCATAGACAGATCATTACAGTGCTCAGATGTGAAATGGGGCTTTTCTCTGGGTTCTGTTCTAAAGAGTCTTCAGAGAATTGGCCACCCACCTTCCCACAAAATACTCTGCTGGGGCTCTTGTCCTGCTGTCACACATTCCTGGGAGGGTTGGAGCAGTCAGCGTCAGCTCAGCCAGCTGCTCCAGCTTGGACCTGTGGAGAACGGACAATAGACACAAATTTAAAAAACAAAACAAACCTTCTTTCCCGCTCTGTTCACAGTATAAACAAAAGCCTGGTGGGGCTGGGCCTCGCTAGGTTCTAATGGCTGGCTGCACTGCTCTAAACTGAACCAAACAATTTATCGATTTGCTGCCTTTTCATACGTGACTGGATGTTAAAGCATGATCTGAAATGGCAAAGGCCATCGACTAACTCACAGAGCCAACACTAGGCTGACTTTCAGGAGACTCACTCTCTATTTTAATTCGTAAAAACTGAATCACAAAGCTGAGCAGCCTCCAATCCCACTGACTTCATTTTGTACGATCAGGCCCACTTCTGGGGTTCACAGTGAAAAACAGCATCACACTGTGTGAAACCAGCACTCATCACCATTAACTAAAATAGAGGAGCATTCACATTTCTGTTAAAGGAGTAAGAATTGTATTGCTAATTAAATAGAAAAAAGGATTAGTCTTGACTCACTACTATGTTAGAAAAATAAAGACATACCTATTTTAAAAGGATGAATAACCACTAGGGGGCACCTTACTCCAAACAGTCCTTTAACACATTTTGAAAATATCCTTCATTATTAGGGATGGTTGCCTTGCCATGTTATAAGGGCTATAACCATTCTGGAACACATTCTTATTAACTTTCAGTGGCTGTATGGTCCAGATCTGTAAATGGACTGGTAAGTGGAGTCCTTGATCAGTTATTTAGTCATCTATTTTCCTTGTTTTGTCTGAACAGTACCTCATTATTTTTTAAATGATAAATGTTGTGTCCCTTGTCATAAGTTTTTAGCAAGTCATGCTTGAGAGATCAAGACAGCAAACACTGGATGCATCTTCTGTGGATGCACTTTATCAAATTCTTTTAATGGCTAGTTCCCCCCTCTCCCCATTTTTTTGGTAGAAATAATTTCTATCTTCATCCCTGCTATATTCAGAATGTATTCACGTATCCTGAATTCTTTGTGATAAAGAGCCTGATCCTGTTCCCACTGAAGTCTATGAAGTCTTACCATTGATTTCAATGGAAGCAGGATTTCTCTCAAATCCACAACAGGATTGATGACAGGGACACTTATCCTGATCCCTTATAAGAATAAATGTTTCCAAGACTCCTGTTATTGACATTACAGGGGTTATAAGAGCACTTCTACCCACTTCCTACAGCTTGAGCCCATACTAGATTTCTTTAGGAGACCCCTCTAATGTCTGTGTTTGATACAATCTGTCACAGCCCTTCGGCTGAAGAGCCTTGAGCTAAATCAGCCCTGATTACAAGATGAACCCCATCTGAGGGGAATCAGGTGATCTAATATCAAAGGCAGCAGGAAGCTGGGGATGGGTAGCTAAGAGGAGCAGACAGAATGCTGGAGGGAGTGGAGAAACCAGAACCAAGTGTGAAGTGGATTGTGATTTTGGATTTTATGTTGAGGACTCATTGAAGATTGTTTAGATTGTTCTGTCATTAAGGGCTTTGAGGTTTGTGTGGAACTTCATCTGATGTTAAACCAGCCCCAGAAAGGGGTGCTGTGAGCCACAGCAGAGGCTAAAGAGCTCCCCAAATTAGGGTACCAGGGGTAAGCTGTCTCCAAAGCAACCTTTGGCCAGAAGCTCAGGAAGTGGCTACACCCATATATAGTCAAATATTTCCTTGCTCTTTATTGCTGCTATCTGTCTTTTGGGCTGTAAACTGGTCAAGGCTTGGGTTTTCCTGTATATCTGTGTAGTGCCTGGTGTACTTTGGTTCCAATGCCATAGCATTATGGTTATTGGCTTATTTATATCTGGAGTAAAATTTTACAAAAGTGCTTAATTAGCCTCCATGGGCAGGAAAGCTGGTGTGACTAGTTCAGACTGGCTTCACAGAAACTCTCCCAGCAGTGTCAGCAAAATCCATTTAATGATACACAAGATAGCTAATTGCTGATCAGTCAATAAGAATTTATTCTGACAATCTCCAGGGTCACTCTTGCTTAGCAACTTGGAAGAGATAATTTTATGCTTGGGTGCCCATCATGTGAAGCACAGTCCATTGTATGTCTACTGTATAAATCCCAAGTAGTTAATAACAAGAATGCCCTCTCATGTCAAAACACCTAGGGTCAGATTTTTGGGTTTTGTTTCTTTTAAAGGCCACTTTGGGATGCATCAGTAGCACTAAGCAACCTTAAATGGCTGGAGAAGATGATGTCTTTGTCAGAAAACTGGCCTAGACCAGCCACTGCCTCTTTCTCCCCAGGGTAAGGGCAGGGAGTTCCATTCTGGCAGGGCTGGTGCAACCCATTAGGCAAACTAGGCAGTTCCATTCTGGCAGGGCTGGTGCAACCCATTAGGCAAACTAGGCAGTTGCCTGGGGTGGCAAGGTTTCGGGGGTGCCAAAAAGCAGTGCCCCCCAATTTTTTTTTAGAGTTCCTGGGCTGCCCGCAGCGCATATCCTTGCATCAGCCCTGCGTTCTGGAGATGTTGTGAAGCAGAACTCTGCCTAGTTCTCATCTAGCCTAAGTTACAGCTGCTCCTGTACAGGTCTTGTCAGGGTCAGTTTACAGCTTCCCTGCTCCCTAGTCATCAGCTTCCTACAGCATCTCCCAACGTGCAGGAGCATTGGGTAGAGCTAGGGCAGGATGGCAAATCTGCCCCTTATGCTCATGCCTCTTCAACAGTGGGATGGGCATATCTGAAGCACAGGTAACTGTGAGCAGTCCACAAAAGGAACCAAAGATTCAACACTAACTGTATCTTGTATCTGTGTCCCTTCAAAAAGCAAGCTAGTCAGGTGCAGTTATGAACGTTATCTTAATCCAGGAGGGAAAAAGACACTGGCCCACTAGTAGTGGGTTGCATTGCTGTAAACATTGGAAAGAATAGTATCATGGAAAAATGGACCGATCTAAACTAGTTGAGAAGGCCTTTAAGTTAGCAAGGAACTTATTAGGGACTCCTTGAACCAGAAGTAGAGAGTTGCACAGATCTATTACCTTCTAAAGGCAAAACAAAAAGACTTTAATGGAACACAGTGTAACTGTGTAGCTTTATTGGTAGGTATCTCTTGTCTGCCATAGTCACTATCAGCTTTCTATTTGCTTTTGTGAGCAATTCAAGGTGTTGACTTTGATTTCTAAATTCCTGTATGGTTTGGACCCTTGCTTCTTTATAGATCATGTCTCTCTGTGCAGCATAATTGACATTAGCTGGTAATGGTCCCTAGCTATTAATGGCTGAGGTTTGTGACCAGGTGTTTAGACAAGGAAACCCACTATGCCATGGAAATCAATTTACCATTGTTCCCCTTGTTACTGACTTTCAGGACACCATGTCAAGTCAGTCTCTTCACTCAGGCTTTCCTGTGAGGTCAGGTGGCTGGAAAGACAGTGATTTTTTTCCCCCTCAATTTCTTAGGTTGATTATAGTTTTTGGTGAGCATGTGCTGGCATGCCTAAAGATGGGTGAATTTTATAAAGCTGTAAATAAACCCAGGGAGATCATTTGGCCTTCATTCTGAATGAATGACTCTAACATCTTTAAAGTTTCAATTCTCTGTTGTTTACTATCCATGTAGTAATTCTCCTCCTCATCTGAAAGAGGAGAAAAAATATCGCTTCCATTTAAGTCTGTTAATCTACTTTTATGGAAAACTCAGTCTTATGTAAATATCGTGTTAGATTTTTTTGATCCTTAAAATCTACAATTTTCCTTTAACATTTGGCTTTTTCCTTTAGCATTTTATGACAAATCCCTGAAGCCAGTGTTAAATGTCACAACAAAACAATATTGCTGGTTGAGATCTGCAAAAAAGAAATCCAAAGAAAAACCCTTTTCCTTATGCTAATCACTGATATTCATTCTCCTCCTCTGACAGGCAAGTTTCATTGACACTCTGTTTAAAAACAATCTTCAGTAAGGTCTCCCTGAAAACAGTGAGCACAGTAAGCTGGTAATAAAACAGAGCAAGAATTTCAAACCAAGTCAGATGCTGTTTTTTTCCCCCCATGTAGTCATTGCATCCCATAGTAGAAGAAATCAGGGATGAATTTGATATGTTGTGACCTATGTATAGCTGTTTCAGGAGACTTGCCTCTCGCAGTGCACCATGCAGTAGCAACTCTGGTCAGTGCAAACACAACAACAAAAAATGGAGGAACTTCAGTATGAACTTAAGAGCTGGGGGGAGAGGTGATTGTTCTCAGGGAAGGCCATCTGGTTTGAAATGCACCGCTTCTGGAGCAAGGTTTGTCTCCTATGGAAAGATGCAAGATTTGCCTTTTTTTAATACAGAGCAAGATGCATAACAATTCCTATAGTGGATCAGAGCCATAGTCTATCTAGTTCAGTATCTTGTCTCTGACAATGGCTAGTATCCAATCTTTCAAAGGAGCAGACAGCCAAGACTCTAATCCTACAAAACACCTACACATGCTGAAGCATATGACTAGCCCAACTGAGGTCAATGGAACTACTCAAGCTAAAAGTTAAGCATGTTTGCAGGATTGAGGCTCAAGTACAGTAAATTGTTTAATCCTAGTATGTGAGAGGGGCATAGAATCTTAATCTTAAAAATGGGTTTTGAGGTACTTAAATTCATGTAATGGCAGCTACATACCATTGTGATGAGCACTTTAATAATGTGTAATTTTTAAAGGAAGCATTTTTTGTTCTTTTAACAGACTCTGTTCTCCATACTCATTTGAACTATAGTAGTTTCCTTATATGCTCAAAGGATATTGCGTACAGCTTCTGAATACTTTATCACACTCACAGACTTACAAAGAAATGTCTCCAGTTCTCAGAAGTGTCCCGGGAGTTGCATCAGTGTCATCGAGAAAACAATTATGCCTATTTGCTCTAATATGGGCAGAATGGCTAGGCTCTGGAGGAAATATTAACCAAGTTTTTCTGTGTCTGTTGCACATAAGATGTTTTCTTTCTCTTTTACACCCGATGTTTGTTTCTATCAATGTGACAGTGCTTTTGTAGGGAGAAAAACTAATTTAACCTCAGGAAACAAATGACATAAATGTTCCACTGAAAGCTGGTTTACACATTGTGATCTAAATAGTTTCACTTGCTGCTTTATAACTAAACCTTCATCTCACCAACTTTAAACATGAGAATTTGACATGCTTTTTTTAGCATTTATTTTGGATGCTTTGTGTTGCCATTGAATTATTTTGATACTCTCTGGCATGTGTTCTTGCTACATTAGCTGACAGAAATATGGATAAATGGAGCAGTCTACTAACTTTTATCTTCCTTGAAGATGCATGCTAATAAGTCCACACTAGAGGAAATCGGCAAGTAAGCTACTTTCTGGACTTTTCAGTTAAGTAAACAAGCCTTTCTTTCAATTAAAGAAATGTTCTGTGTCAACTGCTTAATGTGCATAACATCAGAATGATTAATGAGAGAATCACAGTGGAACTGGATTTATGGTGGCCCAGGGACGGTTAAACTGGGCTTGCCCATTATAGCTTAGCTAAAAGCAATAGAACATAAGGTCAGCCCTTGGTTGTAAAGGTAACCTTCCAAATGTGAACCAGACTTAACAACAGTGCAGCACTATTTGCCTCATTCTGTAGAAAGATTGACAAATCAATACATGATAGCTGAGAAACTGGGATGACTAAAACCTAAGTGTTTACACTGGAGACTGTCCTAGTTCCACAATTAACTGGATTTCTCTGGTCTTTCTAAGGACACCCTTTTAGGTCTCAGGCTGTCATCTCTCTGTGCATGAACTTGCACTCCTCTCCCTCCAGACCGGAGTTCTAAGCTTGTAGTACTCCTTACCACTCACTATGCTTATCCTACTGTAAAAACCAATGGACCCTGGTCCTCAGTGGGAGGGGTCAAATCTGGGACCTCAAGAGCTTAGTGCATGAGCTAAAAGCCAACTGGCTCTTAGCTAAGGCTGTAGTGCACATCTTTTTTTATGTCTCTAAGGATACGTCTTCACAACCCGCCAGATTGGCAGGTAGTGATCGATCTATCGGGGATCAATTTATTGCATCTAGTGTAGATGTGATAAATCTATCCCTGATTGCTCTGCCTTCGACTCCTGTAATCCACCAAGACGAGAGATGGAAGCAGAGTTGACGGGGGAGTGGCGGCAGTTGCAAGTTGTGAGGGCGAAATGCAAGTTGACCTGAGATATGTTGACTTCAGCTATGCTATTCTCGTAGCTGAAGTTGCATATCTTAAGTCAAGCCCCATACCCCACGGCGATAGAACAGAATGCTACACCTAGAAGGCATGTGGGTTACATTAGCAGGTCTGATGTTAATCTACTGCCTGTAGTTCTACTGTCTTCTGGGGCTAGGACAATTTTTACCACTGACCAACCTTCACAAAGCCTCATATACAGTATTTGGAACAAAAACAACACAGAAGAAAACTTAGTCTTTTGTCATGCTAAGTTTACCACATGTTGCCCATCTTCCATATGCAAAGCCTGGTAGGTTCCCAAATTCCTTCAAAACCTTCCACCACGGCGTTGTGCTCTTGATTAAAGTTGCATATCCTGACTTGGATCAATTGAGGGCTGTCAGATCAGGCTGACATAAGTGTGGGTCTTTTGGTTCAGTAGGCCACCTCAAACAGGTAAAACTAGTCAAGAACTGTACCCTTACGGGCTGAAGCTTCAAAGGGTAGGTGCTGCGTAACTGGCACTGGGACTTTGTTAATCACACCCTAGTGATTCCAGTTTCCACAGGAAATCCATCAAACATACCAGGACCACTGACATAACACACATTGATAGAAATGTCTGACTATTCCATGTGTTTATAGCATCTGGCACATCTCAATATAGTCTTTAAAGTTTTCTATGATTCCAAGGTCTCACATCTGTCACATTAATGCCAATATGAACAATAACACTATTGACTATTTCATTGCTGATCACAGCATGCAAGAATGAAGAGGGATATTAAGATCTTTACAATCTGCTGAGTAGCAGCATGTCATTGTGTTACCACAAGTGGGTGGTACTTGTATAGGCAAAGCTAGGGAATGAACCACCGCTAATTTTTCCCGCCAAAAGAGCCTGGCCCTGATGAGAAGATGCTTACCTAGGGACTGGAAGGCTGAAGAAACTTAGCCTTAGAGACATGCTTTAAGCCCAATATTTTGTGTCAAGAAAAAAAATTGTAAAAATTTAACATTGATAGGAAAGTTCTTATTTATTCTTTTTCAGTGAAAACCATTTTGAAGCTTAAATTTAAGTCTATTTTCCAGCCTCACTGAAGTAACCTGACAATCCCACTTTTGGGTTCTCATGTACTGACTAGTCTATTTGCTTTATGCACAATAAGTAAAGTGTAAACAATCAGTATAAATCATGGGTGCAGTCTGGAGGCTGCCTGCAACTCATATGGCTTTGTATGCAGCCCCACTGCATTTGCCAAACTCATGCCTTTGGCTAGAGATTCAGGCATTTGTGGGGGCAGGAGGAAGAGCAAAGAATTTACCAAGACTGGTTGCATATCTGTTTGGAAGCAATTCAACTGGGGTACTACCTGGTCATCCCACAATAAAGCAACACACAGAGTGCTGGGCTCGTCAAGTTGCAGTGAAGACCATTTGCAAGCCTCCCCTTTGATCAAATCAATTTAGAGCAGAGCCTCAATTTTCCTAATTTTGAAATGTACAGTTTATATGTGGTCATTCCTATGCCCCCTAAATGGCAACTAAAGTCTAGGCATGGAGTGAAAAGAGGTAGGGTGTCAGCAGAGAGGAAAGGCTCAAGGGTTTCAGTTTCCTATTCTACTCAGATACAAATCCCAGGATTTTCCAGATTATATAAATGCTATATTCCTTTTAGGAAGGACTAGCAGGTTTCTAAACACACACAAGTTAAATACATTTATGCTCTGAAATGGTGGCATTGTAGCCAAAATCTCAGCATTGTAACTGAGATTTTGGCTACAGTGTACAACAGGTATACTTCAGACTGTGACACTGTTTCTATTCTGAAGGGTCATACTTAGTATAATGAGCTTAAGGGATACCTCCACCTAGCTTCCATTTGTGCAAGTTTGTACATGTAGTCATTTGTATGTACAAGTGATATGTTTTATATGTTCTACATTGGCTTGTGTCTAACAGAGGTTCTCATATGTAAATACTACCATTTGATAGTGCATGTAATTTTTGTGCTTTTAGGACTTGATAGACTCCCACTGACTTAGTGGCCTTCCTATCTGATCATGCCTTTAGTTTTTAACACACACTCTCCCCATTCATGCTGTTCCTCTCAGTGCAGCTCTTCTGCTAGCCACCAACTTCCCTCCTCCTACCACAGCTGCCCCCTGTTCACATCAGTGAGAGATCCACTTCTCCCTGTTAGTTGAGGCATTCAAGAAACGTAAGGTACCAATCGTAGTATTGGAGGCTTTTGCTTTAAGGGCTTAGCTTACCAGACAAAGTCTAGGCAGGGCACTGGGAAACTCTCTGTTGTTTGCAGCTTGTTGGAAACACGTGCTGTGAGTAAAGCAAATCTCCTGCAAGCTCCTTGGGACCTGAGTGATCACTAAACACTACACCAGCTGCTCCAAGTCACTTGAGGAAGAGCTTTGTCTCTCATGCACAGTCAACCTTTCGGGCATACATCTTTCAAGAGATGTTGAATGGAGGTAGGAGAAAAATGGAGAAGGAGACAGGAAAGATGAGAGGAAAACAAGATAGGAACACTATAGAGAAGGATGATCTGTGGTTAAGGCACTGGACTAAGTTCAGCTACCGGCTCTGCTATAGACTTTGTGTGAACTTGGGCAAATCAATAAATCTATCTGTACCTCAGCTCACATCTGTAAAATGGGGATAACCACACTTCCTTTCTCCTCCCCCTTTGGGGATGACTCAGCTTCAGTATGGCTGGGGTAGGCCCATCTCCAATTATTTTTAAATTGACAGTGCCTCTGTAACTAAATGGCTTAGGAAGCTTTACATTTAGAATCCATAGTAGAATAGCTTTTTAAAAATAAACATCTATCTTTTGCATATGGTGTGAGACATTAAAATTATGCAGCATTTTGGCTTTCCCTCAACTAAGGGAGTTCAGTAAACTGTTAATCACTAAACTTTATTTTATTGCTTTGTGTATAAACTTCTACAGGATAGGCTAGAAGGTAGAAATACTCGGTTGCTTTGTGTCCAAGCAGGATAGCATTATTGGAAAAAAATAAAGTTGTACCATGGATGAATTTGGCCCAATTGGTAAGTTTAATTCAGTTTCCCAAGGAATTGTACTTTTTTTTTTTTTTTTTTTAACAACAAAGTACTGCTTAAAAATATTGCTAACTTTTCTTGGGGGTGGGGGGGGAAATGTATACAAGACATGGGTACAGCTTATCATGAATGAAAGTAAAATGGAGTATCCATTGGATTTAGCTAGATAGGGAGAGGTAGATGAGTGATCTTAAAGAATACAGTAAAATTATGCCTCATCTAGGCCCAGACTGCAAAGCAGTTAAGAATGTGATTAACTTCAGTGGGACTTAAGCAGATGCATAAAGTAAACCATGTTCTTAAATACTTTGCTGAATATGGATGGATTTAGACATGTGCTCAAATGCTTTGCTGACTTGGGATGTTAAAGAAGAGTTCCCTCAGTTTCCTGGTTTTTTGTGTTTTGAAGATCTCTGGTCAAATCCTGACAGTTGTTAGTTGTATTTATTGTGTGGCAATGTGTTCCAGATGTCAGACTTTGCCTCTGTTCCCACAGAGTCAATGAGAGACTTACAACTGACTTATTAGGAGCAGATAAGAACCTTCTTTAATTTTGGGAGGGAAGATATTTATATAAATTATCCTTTTCAATTCCTATATTTTGCATTTCCTCAGAGATTAAGTTTAGATCTTACTATGGTTGGTGTCTGAGAAATGCAATAAACTGAGCCACAAACAGGCAAGCAATCTATGCCAGATATAGGAAGCACAAGCCTCAGCCACGTGGGCAAACATCACATACACAACAATTTATTGCTTTTAGGTGATCAATTCAACTATTGACATATGAGATGTCTGTTTACAAAGGCTCTCAGGAAGGTGATAAACTACCCAGTGAAAGGTGGAGAAGAAACAGCAGACAGGAAAGGCTTATCATTTTGCCAGTAAGAGGATTGTATGTTCATTAGATTGTAAACTCCACAGGGCAGGAACCATATACTCTGATTTATTAACGGAGCATCATGCACATCAGCGGTATTATGGGCCTGATTCAAATTCCACTGAAGTCAGTGAGAGTTTGATAGAATGAGCCTGCTCTTTAGATCACTGTTCTTGTTTTAAAATGTTCTTGGGGTTTCCAAGGTAGGTCATGTTTTTATTAACATGACCTACCTTGGAATGGCCCTACTGCATTACACAAGTACTTAGATAAACTCAGCGCTCTCACTGCTAACTACAGGATTCATCTGAAGACTGACTTGTCACTGTGTATTCAGTAGTAGTTTGCAGATGTGAGGATACAGTGGACAAACTCTTCTTGGAGCAATACATTCAATCTTGAAAAATAACAATTTTTGCTGAAATCTCTGGTTTTAGTAAGAAGTCTGTAGTCCATTTCATCTTGATAATGTGTAAGAGGAACCCTTAATAAATCCTGAGATTTATTCATATAACTAACTTCATCTGTTTCAAAGATCCTCTTTGTTCATACTAATACAAGTGAGGGCTTTGTCTGCTGCTACTGATTCTACTTGTTCAATTTAAAAAGGGGGCTGTTATGGCCATCTTCATGATATGTTTGTTAGCAGCCTTGCTTTCCCATTCTAATGGGCTTCTAATAAATTCAATACTAAGATTAAGATCTAAGCTATTCTATAAGGACTTTCGCTGACACTTAAGCCGAGCTATAATACTGACCTTTTCTAAAAGGACAGGCTAATCAATCTGGAAAAGCAACACTTAAGTGGATCAGTTTCAAACATCTGTGTGTGTTTCCTCTGGTTATGTACTGTAGTTGTCACTGCTTTCACTTCTTCATCTTGTGCCTTTTGCTACAAATTTATTTCTTTATCTCTCTCTGTAAAGAAGGTTCCCTATGACAGAGGATTCTAATTTTAAAAATAAACCAAAACTCCTCACGCAAGAAGCTCAGGGCTAGGCTGGCAGTTCTCTTCTCTACCCACTTTTCTCAAAGCAATGAAACCATAGTTTATGAACAGTAGCAGAGAGTACTTTGTTTCATTATGACTGCCTATAGGATGTTTCTTTGGGTTTTTTTCTGCCATGAACAAGTTGAAACACATGCATTCCCTTCTGCTCCCTCAGCCATGTACAGTAAAACCATCATTTTTGCTACAAACACCCAGATCTGCTTTATGGCACAGACAGCAGCCGAATTAGTATGTTTCTTCCAATTCTCTTTTTTTTTTTTTTTTTTTCTTCTTTTTTTTTCAGTAGTGTCTACTCTATCTCAGGGACTTCTTTTCCAGACTGTTCTTTTGTGAAGAGAACCTGACCTACTAAGCTTATTAATACACTATTTTAAACTTGCCTATGTAGCATTTATCTTACAATACATATAAATGTGGAGCTGGTGGGGACCTTAAGAGGTCACCAAGTCTATCCCCCTGTGCAAGGGTGATACCAAGGTGTTTGCCCAACCTGTTCTTCAAAGCTCTAATAATAAGAGTTCCACAACTTCTCTTGGAAGCCTATTCCAGAATGTAACTGCCCTTGTCGTTAGAAAGCTTTTTCTAAAATCGAACCTAAATCTCCTTGCTGCAGATTTAAGCCCATTATTTCTTATCTTACTGTTCGTGGACATGAAGAATAATTGATCACCATCCTCTTCAAAACAGGCCTTAACATATCGGAAGACGACAGGCGTGCGCACAGGGTGTGCTCAGGCACACCCTAATGTCTACATTGAAAGCCACAGGTTTTTTTTGTTGTTTTTGGAGAGTGCAGTGCCTTTAAAAATAAACAAAACAAACTTCCCTGGGTGCACACCCTACTGAAATATGCTGTGCACATCTATGCTGAAGACTGGGAGAAGTAGGACAGTCTGGTTTTAAACGGAGGAGGAGAACTAGTTTAAAACAAACAAACAATAGGTTGCTGATAGAGTTAGAAAACCTCTCAAACATAACTTTTTAAGCATTGTAAGAATAAATGAAACCATCCCTTTGGCTTCACAGTCAGACACAAATGTTCATCTTAGCATATCAAGGAACAGGAGACGGATAATATACTATCCCCCAACTTTTTTATGCTGCTAAATGATGCAGTGCACCCAATGTTTCCAAAAGCATTCCATAAGTGGTAATGTAAAGAAAATAAATAGCACTTAAACATTCTCTCTCCTCAAAGAATGTTCATTGTAATAACATATTTGCCTTTTGTTAAAGATGTAGTTGATTTTTGGTTAAAATAAATTCTAACATTGTTTAATGTATGAAAGTGTTCACACTATAATCATAGCAATAATTTCACATTACACTGCCACTTCACAATTCAATAACTTTCATTAACTGTACAAAGGTCCATATTTTCCAGACTTTATAATGAAGAATAAATACTGCCCCAGAAATTAACTGTTTACATCTATGACCTGTTCTATTATAATCTCTAAAAATATTAATGGCACAGAGATTCAAGTTTCTATAACTTTGTAACACACTGGATGACAAAGCATCCTGGTTTTGAAGAAGAATTCTCTATCTGAGGACTGGTTCAATACTCTACCACAGTGATTATATTTGTGAAAAGACAGTTCCTTGACATGTCCTTAAATACTTTAAATTTAAACGAATGTTGCTTTTAGAATGATTGTTTTACAAAAGTCACTTTGAAATACCAGATTTTTATAAACAGATAGTAACAGTACTTACATATTTTTCTAAATGCTAGGTGTGCTAAGTCTCTAGATCAGTGGTGGGAACAGTGAACTGTGGCCACTGGGAGCCGTGGGCAGCCAAGCAAATGTAAATAAACAGTCTGGCAGCCTGCCAGTGGATTACCCTGATGGGCCCAGTGCCCACCACTGCTGTAGATCTTACCACAATTTTCCTGTTCTATAACACAAGTTAAGAATATTAAAGACTGTATACTAAGGGGATATATAGAAAACACCCATATCATTAATAAACTTTACTTTTTCCTCCTACAGCTTCCTTATGTAGAAGTCTGTCAATTACTAGATGCAAAATATCACCTACATTCCTCTGCCTTTTTTGACCTTGCCTCAGCTCAAATCCATATTCATGCCTCAGTGCTTAATAATACTCAGCACCTTGTAAGGGCAGTACCAGAGGGCCTGAAATCTTTTACAGATTTACTTAAATCCCATGCTAGCCAGACTACTCTCTAATTCTAGGATGCAGGATTTTTCTGCCCAACTGACTTCCTATGCACCATGAACTTCAATTTAAAATCCTCCTACTTTTCAAATTTTACACAATTATGTCTATATAGTAATTCAGCATTTCTGTGCCACTTAAATAGTTCATCCACTGCCCCTGTAGAGAGAAAATCTTTATTTTCTGATAGGAAAGTTCAGATCAAGTTGGCTGGGGCAGGATTTTCTGCCTCCCAGTCACATGCTGAGATCACTGGACAAGACTGGTCCAGTAATGTTAATATCCACCTGTTTCCTCACCTTCTCATTCCACAACTCTAAACCTAAGAGAGAGGTTTTTGGGCAGTCTCGGTGGGAGGGAGTGGGCAAAGAAGGGCAGAAAGTATGTTCTACTCACTACTGGTACCTCATCCGAGAGCTCTATATTCCAGAGCCATATATTGTGCTGGTGGCTTCCTGGTTATCTGTGTCCTTCCCACCACTACATCTACAGCATGTATTCAAGAAGCTGTGAGTGAAAAAGGAAAACAAATCTGGTGCTGCTATTTCAAGTGATGTGCAGGTTTATTTAAAGAGCAACAGGAAAAAGTGTATTAAACAGGAAAAAAATACCTTATTTTCTTGTTTAGGTCTGACATGGCATCCATATCTTTAAATTCTCTTGCAATTTGCACTGTTTCATAACCCATGCCTGCAAAGGCAAAGCCAACTGTATTTAAGGAAGGATATCTGAGAAACAGAAATACAATTCAATACATTACACATAGGTTGCTAGATAACATGAGAAGCCTTGTACAAACTTCTCATTTTTTGTTCACTGTTAGCTTAACCAATAAGCTCATATAATGTGTGTTTTGTTTTTTTTTCCAGCCACTACTTGTCAAGTGGGTTAGGCAAATAACGTCCTCCCTAGTTTCATGGTGGGAGACTGAGGGTAAAAAAAACTCGTTCAAGGTAGCACTAGAGTCTATGACAGAGCTGATGGGAGGTTCTAGCATAAATACAGTAAAAGTGGTCTTATTTACAAGTACTTATCTGTACTAGTTTGCCTTTGTAGTTATTTTGATAACTGAATCTACCTGCTGCTGGCCATTAAAAAGATGGGGGGCCTTAACTGTTACACTAGAATACAGAACTGGTACACACATGCTATAATGAGAAAGATGATACAAGTTTGTTTGCTGCACAATATGCCTTTAGTGGCAACTTAAAAATAATAATGATGAGGTTGGCAGCAAGAATTGGTTCAGATCACCATACACACTGGGTGGAATCTCTGAGAAGTTCTGTCACATGCGGTAGTTGTCTAGATATTTTCCCTTAAAGTCCTACCAAGTTTGCCACCATCCCCTTAATTCCACAATTCTACTTTAGTACTAAGGTGACCAGATGTCCTGATTTTATAGGGACAGTCCCAATTTTGGGGTCTTTTTTTCTTATATAGGCTCCTATTATCACCCCCACACCTGATCCTGATTTTTCACGTTTGCTGTCTGGTCACCCTATGAAGTACGTATCTTTCCTCTGGCAACAAAACTATATATACACATTTTATAAGTACAGTACACATAGACATAGGTGGCTCTTGCCAGTTTTTAGGATTACATTTGCAAAACAAGGGTTCTATTTGTGTGCATATAACTTTGCATTCACAATGATTTGCAGTGCTAATGCACACACAAAATTCAGTGTGTGTATACTGAGAATAAGTAGGGACTGAGTCAATTCTGTTTGAGAACACAGTGATAGTGTACAAAAGTTGCCCTTAATGGCTGTGAGCTCTTTTAATATATGTAAATTATGGGGAAGATGGGATTGAAGCCCCTCTTGAAAATTTGGCCTTGAATCGTCCAGCAGCTACATCTATTATTACCCTTTGCTTCAGTGGCACTTGCATGGTCCTTCTCATGGTAGTTGTGCTGGAATTGCTTCAACAAGAACTACAATTATGGGCATGATGAAAACAACCTCCTCCATGCCAGCATTTAATACTGGAAACAGGTCTATTAATCCCATTGCAAAAGTGCTGCATGTTTGTTTTTGTTTTTTGGTGGTGGTTTGAAATCAGTCACCTTTTTTCTTTTTTTTCCCACTCTCTCCCTGTTCCAGTGCCTGGGATCAAAACTAAACACGTGGGTATTTTAAAGATGTCTGAGGTTGTTGGGGTATAAAGGAGGCAGTGGAAGAATCAAGAAGGAGCAGGTTGGGCTAGTGGCATTGGAGCAGTTTTTACAGTGGGGGTGCTGAAAACCATTGAACCCAACTGTAAATCCTGTATATGAGGAAACCACTTCAAGCCACGTGGTGCTGCCTGGGTGGGATGTGTAAAAGAGGAGGCAAGAAATGGGGAGCAGAAGGAGGAGAGTGAGGGCAGGTGAAGGAGCGTAAGGAGGAAGAGGGTGCCAGTGGTGACTGGAGAAAGGGTATAGGAGGGTGAATGGAGAAGAGGTGAAGGAGGGAGGAGAAAACAGGCAAGGAGAGTACAGGGGCGTGAGTGAAGGAAGGGACAGAGAGTGAAAAGGGGAGCAGGAAGCAGAGATGGAGGAAGGGGGTGAGGGGCAAAGGGGAAGGAGGCAGCAGGGGTGGAGGAGGAAATGGGCAGAGGAGGGTGCGGAGTGAGTGAAGGAAAGTTCAGAGAGTGAAAGGGGAAGGAGGCAGGGGTGTGGGGAGGAGTGAAGGGGGGAGGACGCAGGGGTGTGGGGAGGAGTGAAGGGGGTGAACGAGGACGAGAAGGGGAGGCGGAAGCGGGGTGAACGAGGACGCGGGTGAGAAGGGGGGTGAGGGGAGGACGCGGGGGTGAAGAAGGACACAAGGGTGGGGGGGTGAGGAGGGGAGGACGCAGGGCTGAGGGGAGGAGGGGACAACAGGAGGGCGGAGGAAGCGGCGGGGGAAGGGAGCTGCCGGAGCGGGGCGGGCGTCCCGGCGCAGCCAATCGGGGCCGGCTCTTCCCTGTCTCGGTGCGAGTCAGGCAGGTCGGTGGGGTGATGGTGCCGCGCCGCAAGCGGGACGCGGCAGGGGCGGGCGCCCCCTGCTGCCTGGGCAGCTGCCGCCGCGTGCACCCGCCGCTGGCCTTGTAGCCAGGGGCGCTGGGCCTGCCCGCTCCCGGCCCGACGAGGTATCGGACCCCTCTGTCCGCGGGGCCCGGGGCGGGGCGGGAGTGGACACCGGCGGGAGGAAGGGGGCTGGGCCCGGGGGCGGGGCTGCCGGTTGCCCTCCCGCGCTGAGTGGCTCCCTCTCTCCGCAGAGTCGCCGTTGCTGGCGGTTCCCAGCCGCCGGGGGAGCAGGGCGCGGGGCTGCCCGGCTGGGCGCGGCTCGCTCCTGCCGAGGGGGGGGTCCCCGCTTTTCATGCTCCGCCAGCCGGCCCGCATCCTGGCCGGGGTCCCGCCCTGGTCCGACCTGCTCCGGGACGGCGAGGGCGAGCCGGAGAGGCAGCACCGCGCCATGGCCCGCTACAGCCTCGGCAACCTCCTGGACTGGCTCTACGGCGGGGTGGACCCCAGCTTCGCGGGCAACGGGGGGCCTGAGTGCGCCGCCTTCCTCACCCCGCAGCAGCGCCTGCTGGAGAGCCTGGTCTTCCTCACCGTGGGCGTCCTGGAGATCCTGGTGTCCCTACGGAAGATCAGGCGGCAGCTTCCCTCCAAAGAGGAGGGAAACCATCCGGCCCAGCAAGCCCAGGCCAAGCAGGAGAGCCTGGGCAAGAACCTGCTGCTGGTGGCCCTGTGCCTCACCTTTGGCCTGGAGGTGGGGTTCAAGTTTGCCACCAGGACGGTCATCTATCTGCTGAACCCCTGCCACGTGGTCACTATGTTGCAGGTAAGAGTTATGTGCCACCTAGGCTGGTGAGTTGGAGTCTGCCCCCTTCTCAGATCTCTCCCCTCAGGCTTGAAGCGAAGCCAGCAAGAGGTGCCTTGCCAAGAGCCGCCAGCTAGGATGTGAACTGGGTGCGGGGTGTCATGTGGGGAGGCTGATCTGCTGCTGCAGCCAAATCACATGTTTAAAAATTTCTCACTATGTCATTAGAAACATTTCGACCGTAGTAGGTGTTGAAAGTTTGAAATAATCTGATCAATTTTTCACTCTTGTCCTTTTGGCCCTGATGGAGCAAAGATTTAATCTGCTTAACAGTATACACGGAGAGCAGTCGTGTTGACTTCAATGGGGTTCTTTATACCCATACTTAACTTTATATGTTGCAAGTTATTGTAGGAACAGAGGTCTTGTTTGCATCTTGTATTTGTTCATGCTGAGAAAATAAAAAGAAACTAGTCAATTTCACTTCCTGGATCTGATAACTCTAGTCCAGGGCTATAGTGTTAGGGTTGTAAACAGCATGGGAGTGTGCGTGGTGAACTATTTTCACTGGATATTTTTCAGTATTATGCAGATATTTTCCTTGGTTTTAGGCTTTATATCTGTTCATTTTTTTTTCACCATCCAATACAAGATAAAATGATACAAATATGAGGAATTCAAGGTCTCTAATGTTTAATAAACAGTTAGTTATAGTGGGGAGGACAAACTACAGTCCGCAGGCCCGAACCGGCCTGTCAGGGCGTTTGGTCTGGCCTGCAGAATTGCTAGCCCCATAGTGCAGAGGATTAAAGGCAGGCCCCCTGGATCTGCACCGTTCCCGGAAGCAGCCAGCACCACATCCCTGGTGGCCCTGGGGAGGAGGCACAGGACTTTGTGTGCTGCCCTCGCTTGCAGGCACCACCTCCTCCCCACAGCTTCCTTTGGCTGGGAACAGGGAACCATGACCAATGGGAGCTTTGGGGGTGGTACCCACAGACAAGGGCAGCACGTGGCAGAGCTGCCTGCTCTGCTCCACCCTACCCCAGGAGCCACTGCTGAACATGCTGGCCACTTCCGGGAGTGACGCTGGGTCAGGGCAGACAGGGACCCTGCCTTAGCCCCACTGTGTGCCGCTGTGACCCTGGAGCTGCTTGAGGTAAGCGGTGCCGGAGCCTGCACCATATCTGTACTCCGCACCTCTGCTCTGAGCCCCCTCCTGCACCCCAACCCTTTGCCCGGAGCCCCTTCCTGAACACACTCCCTTACGCACCCCCAACCTCCTGCCCCAGCCCTACATTCATGGCACTGCATGCAATTGCTTCACATACATGTGCAGGTTAACGAATCCAGGCTTTGACAGATCAAGCAAATTCCAGATAACACTCAGGGGTCTCAAGCATCCATTAATAAAGTAATTGCTAAGGGAGAGAGTCAGTCTTTTAAGGGGTGGGACTGAACTGTTTCCAGCTTTGTAGACTAATACCAATACCCTGAACTCCACTCGATAACTAATTGGTAGCCAGTGAAGATCCCATAACATTGATGTAATATGTGAGCTGTGTGTCACACCATTTAATAACTTCTGCACTAGCTTCCCATAAAATGGTAATGATTCTTAGTGGAAGAGAGCAACATAGTTGCCTAATCCATCACTCAACAGAATTATTGTAATGAAAAGTGGAAGTTCTGCAAGGGCTTCATAAATATTTGAGCAATGAAATAATATTGCCACGCTCCTCAGTGCATTGAGTATGTTGCAAAGTAAAATCTTTTACTGGAGGAAAGCTTTTTCCTAAAAGCTGTGGAGAGACTATCTATTTCAAGCCCTTGGTGGGAATGGCATTTTGCAATAATACAGTATTTCTATGTCTTTAGAAAAGCTCAGCACCTAACAGCTCCTTAATTTATGTATAATGTTTAGCCAATGTCTTTTTTTATTAATGGTCTTTTTTCCCCCGCTTAATGAAAACAAAACACCCAGCAGATTTTTACTCAGTCAAGTGCAAGTTCTTTTTAAAGCAGTTTTTTCCAAGCTTTGGTTTCTGACCAATTATCAGGCCTTTTGTAAGTGGTGAATAAGATCATGCTGGGTCACCCACAGTTGTAGTTCAAGTTCCTGTAATTTCAGCCTTTCACATTATAAGGGCACAAGATTCCCATCTCAATATATGAAAACTCACAGAAGGAAAAAAATCAGGTATAATTAGTATTTATATGGTGCCACAAGTGTTTGAGGCACTGCACAGAATGTAGGAAGGATTTAGGTCTTTGCCTTTTAATTTGTGTGTGCTTTTGAAGTAGACCCTCTGAATTTAAAGGGTGCCTTTGTTTAGATCAAAACCTTTCTTGGTCCATGTTTTTGTAATCTTATGCTCTTAAAGGGAGATCTAATAGATCTTTATAGAGAACGGTAAGTATTACTGCATCGCTGAGATATTTTTAGTCCAGGCCTCCCAGATGGCTGACAATGAAAACAATGAGTTTGGAACAAAAATTGGCCGATGTATTTTATTTTTCAACTGGCCATTTTATTCTGTGTTTCGTAGTTTACTTAATCTTTCCTTCCCTTATATTCCTTTCTAGTCTCTCTTGGTCTCTCTGCTTTCTTGTTCCTGTTACCAAATTTCTGGCTCTGTAATTTGTATGATCACTTTTCCAAGTGATATCAGAAAATGAAGATTTTTCTGTTGTCTAATTCTACAGTGAAAGCAAAAGGAAGTCTCCCTGATTCCTCATAACTACCATTTGCTGGATTCTTCTCCTCACTTGCTGGATCAAGTCTTTTGCGGGTTACCTTAGCCACAGCTTCAATCCCTCCAAGATGGCTATGTTGCACTACAACAGATCTTGAATTATATCCACTGCTAACAAACTGTTAATGCAGAGATTGTTTCTACATAATGTCAATTGGTTCCCCGTACCTTCCCTGCTATCCCCCCCGCTCCAACTCAAGGTTACTGATTATAATCTGCAGAGCTTCATTAAACTAGGGTTAAATTAAAACTGATTAAATTAATCTTGATAGCAATCATGGGCAGGAGGTCAATATTTTTTTCGATGACTAGAGGATTACATACTTTCAAAGGTCACCGAAGGATATGAGAGAGACAAGGTGGGTGTGGTAATATCTTTTTCTGGACCACCATCTGTTGGTGAGAGAGAGACTAACAGAAGTTGGTTCAATAAAAGATATTACCTCGCCCACCTTGTTTCTCTAATATCTTGAGACCGACATGGTTACAATTACACTGCATACAACATCTGAAGGACCCAGGCCTATCTGTTGTAATAACTCCGGATTCATTCTCTTGCCTGCTCCATTCCAAACATCGTGAACTGTCTCTTATGTGATGATGATTGGGGACGGGGGGTAATGAATACTTATTCTGAAATTACATTGAAATGGTCTGGTCTCTGCCATTCAGAGCTCTGGATTAGTGCTGTAGTTTTCCTACCACCAGTACTCTCTTTCCTCCTGCCTCTGACAAAGGCCACTCCAGTTGCCTTTATTTCCACATTTTCCCCATTAAAATCATTTTTTCATATTATTGACTCAATAGTAACAGCATCCTAAGCGATAGTGCATCTTAAGCAGCAAGCACTCTGTTGTTATGAAAACACTTTAAGGGTGCAGGTTCAGCTTTTAAGAAGCGTGTGATCTGTTTTAAAATACCCTGAAATATTTGCATGAAGAAGGAAGCACTTCATGATGAGAGATTATTTCAGGAGCTCTCAATGAAGCTCATTTTATTTCTCTCTGACTGTTGCCTTTTTTTGTGAGGATGGTTTTCTTTTAACGCTATGCCAATCATGTTTCAGCTTCTATTCCAGCATTGCAGTTTTGCCTTTTAAAATGGTTAGCAGAGAAAGCGTATCCCTGCCTTGCAGACTGTTTTTTTCTTTTTTCCATTTCCATCAGAAAGAGACTGTTGTTAGAACTGTGACAGAATTTATGCCCAGGGTATCCACTAACTTTCCATATCAATCAAGAAATTATGCTGCTGGATTTCAGTACTGATTCCGCCTCAAGAAAGTGAGAGAGAAACTGGTGCTATTTAGATTTCAGAAGATTACTTCCATTTAAATACTGGATGCTGAGACTAGCATCAGCCTTTCATTGCCTGTCAGATGAGGGCATGCTGGATACATCTGAGCTGTGGCACAAGCAGGTGTTACTCCCTCTTGTCTGATTAGCTATAAGATGTCAGGATGTCCCTGCCCACCACAGGCATAGTGGGATAAAGGACACACAGAGAGATTTTTCTGACACCCACATCAATTCCCCAATTAATGTAAATCCCAGGGTCAAATCCTAAATCCAATGAAGTCACTGGAATTTTGCCATTGACTTTAGTGGGCCAGGATTTTACCTCAGGAATTTATTTAGTATGAGTAGTTAACATCTAAAGGTATCCAAGTAAGTGGCCGCCCTCCCTACCAGTATTCCCAACAGGTTTTACATCCCAGGCTCATTTTCAGTCCAGTAGAGATCACTTCCTCATCATTGGCAAAGCATATCAGAAAAGGAAGCAGTTTAGCTTTTCTCCCTCAGGAAGAGGGACAGCCAAAGCTTCCCTTTCCCACTATGTTAGCCAAATGGCTTAGTTAGGCTTGCATAGCTTACTTCTGTCAGTGTACTGTAGCCAGAGTCTGCATTGTATCATGCATGAAGCTCATCTTTCAAGTAAGAGGAAAAAACTTTCCGGAGCCTTTTTCTTGCCTTTTTTTCCTCCCTGAAGCCCACTCATAGCACTCATCTGTCAGAGCTCCAGTGTTGCAGACCTAACAAAACCAAAATGGGGAGGACAAGTTTAGCTTGTTAGGCACTGACTTGATCTCCCCACCTCCCCAACACGTCCTTAACCCCCGGTGGTGGCTTGCCATTTTCCACTCCCATTGCTGTTAATAGACATTTGTCTTGTGTACAGCAAAGCTGAACTTGGCCTAATGTCTCATTTGCTCATTGCTAGGTAGATTAGGTCATGTTTGTCTGGAGATCTCCCACTCCCACCCTATTTTGGATTGAGGGTAAAATTTTCAAAATAATGTAGGCTCCTTAGTCATCTAGGTGCTATTTTCAAAAGCTACTTAAGTTCCTATACTCCTGTGACTTTCAGTAGACAAGTCAGATGGTACTGAAGTGCTCTTGAAATTTTATCCCTAGCTATTAAACTAGGGTTGCTGTTTCAAGCTGTGATCTGTTTACTGTATAACAGTAAATCCATATCAGTCTTCCTCCAAGCTTTTCTGTGTCTGCTACCTTCTTACTTCCTCACCAAAGGCTCTTAAAGTAAGCTGTCCTAGGATAAGATGGAGGGTCCTCTCATGGACTGGTAACTAGTTAAAAGATAAGAAACAAAGGGTAGGAATATGTCCATTTTCAGAAGGGAGAGGGGTAACGAGTGGTGTCCCCCAGAGGACTGTATTGGGACAAGTCCTAGTCAACATATTCATAAATGCTCTGGAAAAGGAGTAAACAGTGAGGTGGCAAAATTTGCAGATGACACTAAGCTACTCAAGATAAGTCCCAAGCAGACTGCAAAGAGCTCTCTCTTTGGGTCAAAAGGATCTCTCACAAAACTGGGTGACTGGGTATCAAAATGACAGATGAAATTCAATGTTGATAAATGCAAAGTAATGCACATTGGAAAACCTAACCCCAACTATACATTTAAAAAATGAAGTGGTTTAAATTATCTGTTACCACTCAAGAAAGTGATCTTGGAGTCCTTGTGGATAGTTCTCTGAAAATATCCATGTGCAGTGGTAGTCAAAAAATAAAACATGGAATGAACCAGTTCACTGTGGAGGAACCATTGTAATGTGTCTACATCTAGTAGTGTGTTTGTAATTCTTTTTACCCTTGCTTAGTTGGAAAGGGCTATTTTTAGCCTTGGCATGTTTAGGAGAACAAATGCTATATTTTTAAATGTTTATGAATATGTTAGCACCTACAAATATGATTAAAAGATGTGAAGAAAAGCAGCTGACAAAGGCAGATTCCTCAGAGCGAGAGACAGATGGAGGGGGGTGTCAACAAACTTGGACAAGAGTGATCCAGTGGATATAGTGTATTTGGACTTTCAGAAAGCCTTTGAGAACGTCTTTTAGCAAAGAATCAGAGAGGTAGTTGTGTTAGTCTGGAATTGCAGAAGTGACAAAGGGTCCTGTGGCACCTTAAAGACTAACTAAAGTATTAGAGCATAAGCTTTCGTGGGCTAATACGCATTTCGTTGGATGCATGCAGTGGAAGTATCCAGGGGCAGGAATAAATAAGAGGCAAGGGCCAGGTTAGAGATAACAAGGTTAGTCCAATCAGGCTGAACCAGCTTGTTATCTCTAATCAGGGAGGATGAGGTCCTCCTCTAGCAGCTGGTCTGGAGGTGTGAACACAGAGAAGAGAAGCTGCTTTTGTAGTTAGCTAGCCACTCAGTCTTTGTTCAATCCTTGACTGATGGTATCAAATTTGCAAATGAATTGCAGCTCTGCAGTTTCTCTTTGCAGTCTGGTCTTGAAGATTTTTTGCTGCAAGATGCTGACTTTTAAATCTGTAATTTTGTGTCTAGTGAGGTTGAAGTGCTCTCCTACAGGTTTTTGTATATTGCCATTCCTGATATCTGATTTGTGTCTGTCTATCCTTTTTCGTAGGGACTGTCCAGTTTGGCCGATGTACATAGCAGAGGGATAGTGCTGGCACATAATGGCATATATTACATTGGTAGATGTGCAGGTGAATGAACCAGTGATGGTGTGGCTGATCTGGTTAGATCCTGTGATGGTGTTGCTGGTGTAGATATGTGGGCAGAGTTGGCATCGAGTTTTGTTGTATGGATTGGTTCCTGAGTTTGAGTTATTATGGCGCGGTGTGCTGTTGCTGGTGTGAATATGCTTGAGGTTGGCGGGTTGTCTGTGGGAAAGGACTGGCCTGCCTCCCAAGGTCTGTGAAAGTGAGGATCATTGTCCAGGGTGGATTGTAAATAACTGATGATGCATTGGAGAGGTTTTAACTGAGGACTGTAGGTGATGGCCAGTGGTGTTCTGTTGTTTTTTCTTGGGCTTGTGTTGCAGCAGGAGGCTTCTGGGTACACATATGGTAATCTGCTGCACAGATTAACAGAGCTAGACATGTACCCAGAAGCCTCCTGCTGCACAGATTAACAGAGCCAGACGTGTACCCAGAAGCCTCCTGCTGCAAGACAAGCCCAAGAAAGAAAACAGAACACCACTGGCCATCACCTACAGGCAACAAAATTTTGGATGAAATACAATATTGATAAATGCAAAGTAGTGTTCTTTGGAAAACATAATCCCAACTATGCATACAAAATGATGGGGTCTAAATTAGCTGTTAGACTATATGTAAAGTTTTGTGAGTGTTATCGAAAGCAAGCATATTTGAAATACACATGCATAGTAAATATTCATAACTCCAGATACAAAAATGATACTTGGATACAAATAGAATAATTATATTCTGCAAATTATAACTTTTCCATAACATATGTCCTTACGTGACACATTTTGTACAAGGTGTATCATAATTATGCTATAATCATACCAGTATAGTGAATATGGGGTGCAGTGTGTCACAGGGTCATCTAATGAAATTAATAGGTAGCAGGTTTAAAACAGAAGGAAGTACTACTTCACACAGCATACAACTCGTGGAACTTGTTGCAACAGGATGCTATGAGGGCCAAAACTAGAACTGGGTTTAAAAAAAAACTAGATAAGTTCATGGAGGATAGTTCCATCACTGGCTATTAGCCAAGAGTTTTGGGGTGCAATCCCATGCTCTGAGTGTCCTTAAGTCTCTGACTGCCAGATGCTGGGACTGGACAACAGGGAATGGCTCACTTGATAATTGCCCTGTTTTGTTCATTCCCTGTGAAGCATCTGGCACTGGCCACTGTTAGAAGACAAGATACTGAGCTAGATATGACCATTGCCCTGACCCAGCATGGCCATTCTTATGTTCTTAGATGCTGCTTCACCCAGTAACTAATACTGCAAAACTGATCTCTGAATGTTTAAGTTCCGGGTATGAGAGTGCTCAGAGCAGCACTCTGAGTGGTTTGCAGAGAATGCAGCACGTACCAAGAAAGGCTGTCTCCCTGTATCTGGCAACAAGATCAAAATTCCCAGTGTACTCTTGGAGAGTGAAGTGAAGGGAAAACAGCAATTTCAACACCTTGGAAGGTAAAAGTTAGTTTATAGCCTTGTTTATCCTTTCCATATTGTTTAGACTGTACATTTTAGCATAATGATGTAAATAAACATTTATATCTATATAGAAATTCTTCAGTCCAATTTTAAAGGGACATTTTGTAGAAGAAATTCTCACTGTGTTCCTAATGGCCATTTGTAATCTCTACACACATCTTCCTTTGTAAAGCTTGTGACAAAGCTCCAAGTTTGTACTCGTGGGTCCTGCGCTTCCTGGCAGATTTAGGGGCCTCAGAAACTCATCTAGGCCCCAGAGTGACCTCCCTTTCTCAGTATAATTGGCAAGAGTCACCACCTAGTGAGTTACCTTCATCACAGGCCAGTATGGAAGGTGGAAGGAGCGGCGGGGAGCCCGGGCCCACCCTCTACTCCGGACTCCAGCCCAGGGACCCTAATAGTATCAGCTAAGATGGCTGACCTTTTATCCACAAAACACAATACAATTCCCTGGGCTACTTCCCCACAGCAGTCCCTGCTTCTTCAAACTCCACTTCACCCTTACCTCAGGGCCCCCTTCCTTCTGGATGATATGTTGTCCACCACTCAGTCTCACCAACAGCACAACCTCCTTCCACAGCTCCTGACACCCACAGCCCACCTGACTAACTGGGAGGTTTTTATCTGGATTCAGCCAGTCCCTGATTGGCTTCAGGTGTCCCAATTAGGCTAGCTGTTTCTACTCCTTTCTAGAAGGTTCTTAATTGGCCCCAGGTGTCTTGATTGGTCTGGAGTAGCCTTTGTTTGGCTATCCAGGGAACAAGGACCTGCACATCCTGAGGCTGATATACCTGCCTTCCAGCACTCTCCTGTATCCTTCTGGTCTGACTCCGTCACAAGCTATATTCTGAATCACTGCAGCTAACCTAGAACCCCCAAGTATGTAAATCTTTAGTTGCTCTTGGATAAGAAGTTACAAACACACTCCTTTGCTGGGAAGTCTACAAAAAATTTGACATTGGTTAGACTGATCAATATTGTCTCATTGTTTCCTTGTGCTCCTCCACTGGTCTGTCTGTATCCATCTTGTCTTAGAATGTAAGCTCTTTCGGGGCTGGGTTTGTCTTTTTGTTTTGTGTTTGTACAACACCAAGAACAATGGGGTTCTGGTCCATCACTGAGATTTTGAGCAGTGGTAATACAAATAACAAATCTTAAGAAAATTAGATGTTATATAGACAAATGCAACAATACGCAAGAGGAAACGTAATTGAAAGCAGATATTGGGAAGGAGAAATTGAAAAGCAGAAATGTAAGAGACACCGGGGAAAATAGTGGAAAGTAAATTGGATGAGAGTTTGCAGTGAAGGAGGATGAAGGAATGAAGTGTGGGGAGACAGCAGGGAGCTAATGTAAACTTTGGGCTGAATGCACAGAAGATTCATCACTTGGACCGTCGGCTCCAGGATCCCGTTCAGTTTGGCTTTGTGGTATTTCCCCTGGATTACTGTGTTTACCTCTGGTTACCAGAAAGATGTAGGACTTTGAGGACATTGAGAAACATGATCGCTTTGAGATCTTGTTAAAAGGGAGTGGCAGGAGCTGCATTGCACAAGACCTTTAAAAACAGAATGCATTAGGCATAGTGGGGCATTTCCTTGGTTGGTGCAAATTGTCACAGTTCCCTTGACTTCAGTTTAGCTAGGCAGTCAAATTGTATTCTTCTCACCTCTGAGTTCTAATAATAGGCTTTAGCATAACAGTGTGTGTCTCTGGCATTAATTGGTGTAACTCCATTGACACCAGTTGAGGATCTGGCCGTGGGTCTCTTTCCTCTCTACCTGCTGTAACCATAAGCCCATGTTTTATGACTGGAGCAACAGTTAGATTGGTATCTGTTTTGTCATTATGTTGCTACGAGAGAGGAAGAAACTAAAAACATTGCATTATAAATGGGGCTGGTCTCACAGCCATTTAGAGTTGCCCAACACATCCTGTTATAAGAACCTGTTTTCAGTTGCTTCTAACTTTGCCAAACCATTTGGGATGAAATCTTCCATGCCAGGTATATGCTTCATGTTGAATTTTGAAAAATTTCAGCCACAACATTTCAGATGTGTTTGAGAATGAGGCTAGGGGAAAAAGTTGTTTTGCCCGTGTTTTAAAAAAAAAAAATCTGGTGACCTTTTCTGTGAAAACCTGTAGTGTCAATACTTTGGAGCAGGAACTTGAAATTTGGCAGGTAGTTGGACTTGGTTTCAGGAATCTACATTTTGCTAACCCTGTGAGAATCTGTCCAAATTTGGCCAATTTATAAGCCTTTGGAAAAAAAAAATGCAGTTGTTACATGCTTTTTAGACTTTGAAAAAAAAAATGCAGTTGCTACATGCTTTTTAGATTTTAGCAGCTAAATTTTCTGAAGATACGTTCCCCATTGAGCATGTGCCAGCCTTAGGCTGAACAAGACTTTCCCTGCAAATACAGCTTGAGGCTGCTGTGCTCGATCCAGGCACCTGAGCAGAGAGCTTCTCTTCTGTGCTCTGTGACCCTCCTTCTGGACCCAGGCAACATGGGGGGAGGAAGAAGCTGTCTGATTTGAATGAAGAGTGGACAAGAGCTGGACTTGCAAGGGGAGTAACTTAAGAAAAGGAGCCTGAGAAGAGAGGGGTTGTGTGGAAACTGGGCCTCGAGGCTGGTTGGAAGCGGGAGAGGGAAACTGAGACGAGCAGCTAGGAAATAGATGGGGACTGGGAGCTAGTATGTTGTGGTGAGGACTGCTGAGCTTGGATGAGAAGTTGAGCAGATTGGAACTGATAGGGGAAGGAGGCAGGGAATGAGCCTCAGTGAGAAGAAAGGAGAGGCAGATCTTCCCCATCTCCTCATCAGAACTGGCACTAGCTGGGGAAAGATTCTGGGACAAGCAGCCTGGAGTGGAGGGGTAGAGACCCTGAGATTTGAGGCTGGGAGACAGCGTTGATGGGAATCATGGGTGAAGGGATGTCAAATGGGAGCCAGAATAGGTGTGAGAGAGTGGGCGAGAAGCAGGGAATGGAGGAACTGTGGCTGGCTAGGCAATGAGATGGGGAGTTGAGAGGAGGGGAGCCTGCCATTGGGATGAAGAGCCTGAGAAGTGGATTGAGGAGCCAGAGCGGGGCTGGACAAGGACATATTTTGCAATTAATTAAGAACCATATTTTCAACTAAATTTCATGATCTGACTAGGTTATAGGACTGAGAACAACTTATTATATGTAATTGATTCACACACAGTCCTCCCATACATTCCACATGTGTAGAGTGAACTGGAGTGAGAAGAATCTGAGAGAGACATTTTCTACTCTGAGATACAGGGTTCTGTTCTAAGCTGTTCTGTAGAATTGTGCCATACAGGCAACTTCTCTGAGATGGGCACTGGAGGCCTGCATGCTGCTGTCTGTGAAGCATGCAATAGATAACTAGGTTAGGGAGGGTAAAGGCACTCACCAGAAAATAAGGAGCAATTGTTTTCACTTCTGCTGCTGAACTGAGCTACTGTAAATCTTAAGAGCAATGTTAGAAATCTAAAGAGAGATGGATAGGGAGCAGTTGAAATAGAAAAGTGCAATTGAAATTGGCACAAGAACCACTGAGAATAAAGAACTGGGAAGCCAACATAGTTACCCCCAGTCTCTCTTACATTTCTCCTTTTCAATTTCTCCTTCCCAATATCTGCTTTCAATTACTTTTCCTCCTGCGTATTGTTCTTGTGTTATGAGAAGGAGTAAATAACACTTCCTTATCTACTTTCTCCAAACCAAACATGATTTTATAGACCTCTCAGTCGTCTCTTTTCCAAGCTGAAAAGTCCCAGTCTTCTTAATCTCTCCTCATACGGAAGCTGTTCCATACCTCAATAATTTTTGTTGCCCTTTTCTGAACCTTTTCCAGTTCCAATATATCTTTTTAGAGATGGGGCCACCATATGTGCATGCAGTATATTGAAGTCCTTCCTTCAGCGGTCCTAGGCAATCTTCCCATTCACTGTCTCTGGGGCCATTCCTTCAGTGACTGGTAGGGGAACCCGGCCCTGCCTTCTACTCCAGGTTCCAGTCCAGGGACCTCAACCCAGCAGTTCTGGGCTTTCCTCTTCCAGCTCTAACAGTTTTTTTTCCCCTGGACTGCTTACTACAACTCCTGATTCCCCTCCTTACTCTTCTGGATGACCTCTTCTCTCCGGGTCTGGTCTCCTCAGCCCTGTGGTCTGTTCTGGATTCCCTCAAGGCAAGGCCTTGGCTGTCTGCAGACCCCTCTGGCTCACAGTCCTACTTGTGTCAATTAAGGAATTTCCCCAACAGAAATTTAATTTGTTTAATTTGTTTGATTTTTATATGCTTTTTCCTCAAAGGAGTCACATCTTAAAAGTATGCCCAGTGGAGACGTGGCTACTAATTTTTATCTTATACTTTAGGAGAACACTGCAGAGTGGTGCCAACTGAACATTACCCCACATTCATTCCCCTATCAAACATTCACTTCAGCCTCCTGCGTGATGTCCGGTCAGCCCGTGCTCCACGCAGGATGTTCTGCATATGTTGTTTGCTTTCAAGTGGACATATTTGCTGACCCAAAAGATCAGTACTGATCATACACGGAGCATGGAGCTAGTCAGGTTCACCTCTGCTGTCTGTGTGATGCTAAGAGGATTTTGCTCACAGAATCCTCTTTCGTAGTTCAGTCATGTCAAGCCATGTTCTCACCATTTGTTCAATATGGCCACACCAATTGGGCACCATCCCAACAGCCAGCATCACAAGATATTTATGTGCCAGGTGCGCTAAAGATTCGTATGTCCCTTCATGGTTCAGCCACTATTCCAGAAGATTTGCGTCCATGTTGATGCTGGGTTCTGCTCCATAACGGTCCAAAGCAGAGTGGAAAGCTGCTTGTTCCTTTTCATCATCATGAGTCAGATGCCACCAGCCGAAGCTTGATTTTCTTCTTTGGTAGTTCGGGTTCTGTAGTTTCTGCATCAGAGTGTTGCTCTTTTAAGACCTATGAAAGCATTCTCCACACCTTGTCCCCCTCAGATTTTGGAAGGCACTTCAGATTCTTAAACCTTGGGTTGAGTGCTGTATCTATCCTTCGATATCTCACATTGGTACCTTCTTTACGTTTCGTCAAATTTGCAATGAAAGTGTTCTTAAAAAGTGTGCTGGGTCATCATCTGAGGCTGCTATAACATGAAATATATGCAGAATGTGGGTAAAACAGAACAGTAGACATACAATTCTCTCCCAATTTAGTCAAAAATTTAATGAATGCATTTTTTTTTTTTTTACGAGCATCATCAGCATGGAAGCATGTCCTCTGGAATGGTGGCTGAAGCATGAAGGGGAATATGAATGTTTAGCATATCTGGAACATAAATACCTTGCAACACTGGCTACAAAAATGCTATGCGAATGCCTGTTCTCACTTCCAGGTGACATTGTAAATAAGAAGCAGTCAGCAGTATCTCCTGTAAATGTAAACCAACTTGTTTGTCTTAGCAATTGGCTGAAGAAGAAGTAGGACCGAGTGGACTTGTTGGCACTAAAGTTTTACATTGTTTTGTTTTTGAGTGCAGTTATGTAACAAAAAAAAAATCTAATTTATAAGTTACACTTTCACGATAGCGATTGCACTACAGTAGTTGTATGAAGTGGATTAAAAAATACTATTTCTTTGATTTTTACAGTGCAAATATTTGTAATCTAAAATAATAATATAAAATGAGCACTGTACACTTTGTATTCTGTGTTTGTAATAGAAATCAATATATTTGAAAATGTAGAAAAACATCCAGAAATACTTAATACATTTCAATTGGTATTCTCTTGTTTAATAGTGCAATGAATTGCAATTAATTTTTTTAATTGCAGTTAATTTTTTTGAGTTAATTGTGTAAGTTAACAGTGATTAATGGACAGCTCCACACTAGAGTTTTTCATGACCTGTAACATGTATAGAAGGCTGTTCAGCTAGATCAGAGTTGCCTTAGTCGAGGATCCAGCACATTCCCCAGCCTCTTGCTATCTACATTCAATAGCATAGTTTTAAATCTAGCAACACTCCGAGAATAGACAACTGGAAAACTCTTAAGTAATAGCCTGATATTAAGTTGGAGACAAGTTTCCAAATGCAATGCCTCATGTAGTTGCTTCTCTAAATTCCCCATATGTGGAGGTTATAATACGTTTACATAATTAATTTGGCCTCTTTCTCCCCACTGAAAAAGACCTGTAAAATGCAAAAACAAAATGCATTAAAGAGGCACTGTTAGGTTTAAAACTGTTTTCTTACTACCTTAAATATGCCACTAAATGTTAGATTTCAATTTTTCCCCGATTGACTCTTGAGTGCTCTGTCTACTTTTTCCATCTTTCAGCCTGGTTAATGAGAGTAGATTAGTCAGTTTCACTTTTGTTTAAAAATCTTTAGTCAGCATAAGATCTTGTGCCACTGGCCCATTGCTGCAATGCTTTATTTGCAAACACTGCAGGAGGCATTTATTTAAATAACTGTTTCTGTTTGGACTGGCAAAACAAGTAATGGAAACATTTCTGTTTTGCCAAATTTGACCTGACAATCAAAGCACAAGGTGCTATAAAGAGCAAAGAGTGAGATAATAGTGTAAAGGGGCTACTTGAACCTCAGAAAGGCAAGGAAATCTGAGCAAATACTAAAATGCTCGGCTGTTAGAAGAGCTAGGTGAATACTGCAATCATTTTCCTGTTGTATATTATTTCAAACAATAAATAAATTTACTTTTACTACATTTGCTTTTGGCAAGTATTCCAGTAGTTGAGCTTTACTTTTGTGAATAAATATGAAGGGCAAATTTCAAACTTAAATATTTGCTGGAAGCAAATTTCCAATTGCATAATCAGGAATGCAAAATCAAAACTTTACATTCTGATATGCAATTTGCAATTCATGTTATTAGGATGTTTGTAATTAACCACCAGAAAACTGAAGCAACATCACATGGCTTATATGACTATCAGCATGACCTTTGAATATCATTAGCAAACTTTTTATAGACTAAGAAGAATTTGCTGATTTTTTTTTTCTCAGTTAGTTCTGAATAACAAATCTGAGAATGGTTCTCTGTGAATAATGAAACAGGGTTGGGTTGGGGGGAGAAGAGAGATTCGTTGAGTAAATTTATGATCTGTTCACCCAGCTTTTCTCTGTTCCTTTGCAGTTATTCATGGTTTAGAAAAACAAACCCAGAGTATCTATTTCAGAAGACAGTGGTATTTAATGGGGGGAGGTGAGTAAGGTTTGATGGTAGACTGAATGCTGCATTTTCTTGCTTTGGATGACCACCTTTTTTGGTTTGTGTGTTGACTTTGTTAACAGAGTTCTGTGCAGTGTAATAAAATCATTTCTCCTTGCTGCCTAGGCCTTCCACCCTCCACTGGATTTTCTCCTCTTCTGTGCTGGCTTTGGCCCCGCCCCCAGCTTGGGCTGGAGACTTGTATAGCCTGCACCCAGGTTTTTACCAGTGTTAAAGCTGATGCATCTGATATTAAAGAATATGTTTGCTGCTGAAGGCCACCCTCTGCCTGTCTATTTCCCTATACAAAGTTTGTACATAAAACAACTAAACAGCTGTTGACAAAGTCACTGGCTTTTATCTAAATATATGTGTGGTCCTGTCAAGGAGCAGGTTGGGTTTTCTTTCCTTCTTCACATTTCTTGAACACTTAATTTTTATGAATTCTGAAAATTCATCTTTCCATCTATCCATCCATTCAGCATTCCAGTTCCTAATTAATCATACAGTTTCCTTTGAGTTGAATAACGAGGTAGGTATTCCCCTTTAATTACTTTAAAAAGGAAGGGAATTGGCAGGGGATTCTTTAAATAGCAAATGTAACATTTTGTGACATCCGTCTCTCCCCACTCAGTCACTCCTACCCAGGTAACCACAAGCAGCGAAAGTGCGTTTTGGAAAAGGCTGCTCTTCCAGTACTTATCAAATGGATGGTTGACATTTTGACAATCTCATCAAAGCCCTGAAATGTGCCTCCTGCCATGTCTTAATGGAGAATAGAGAAACCAAGGTTGCCTCCTCTGCCTGCCTTCCTCCATCAGCTACTGCTCCTTGGTTGGAAGGGAAGGAGAGTTGACACTGAATGAAGATGCTCTTCTGTGGCTGATTTATGAGTGTAATAATAGGGGCCAGATACTGATCTCTGTTACACTGGTGTATATCCAAACTGAATTTGATCCTATTTGTTCACTTCCTGTGGAACACAGTGCATCTGTCTTCAAATGGAAGGATCCTTTGCTGTGACTTAAATTGCCTTTGACCTGGGAAAAGGAAGCATGGCAGACCAGATTAAGGGCTTATCTATACTGGCAAGTTTTTGTGCAGTAAAGCAGCTTTTTGCGCTCAAACTGCAGATGCGTGCATGCTGCCACGCCACTTTGTAGAAGTGTCTTGAGGCACAACAAGATGTGCTGGGTGCTATAAGATATCTTGTTTAAACATGGTTGTATTGTGCTGCTGATATATCTAGTGCTTTGTACATGCAAAGGATAAGATATTGGGTAACAGCTTGACTAGACTTGGATAAAGAGGGTGGCATTAGTCATGGTAGCAAGCATGTTTTGAAAGACTTCTGTGGACCCAGATGCTCTGTCTTGAATATGTGCTAAGCTGATTGAGTAAAAGTCTGGGGGCCTGTGTGGAGCCTAAATGTTAATTTGACCAGTTTAACACCTGTTAAAATGTACTTCCTTGTCTGCACTAGACATCTAGACTGCTAGCTAGCGCATGTGTTAATGTCACGCTGGTCTGCCTAATGTTGACAGGCTGTCGTGGTTAGAAGAGAGAATTTGACATTGGGTTCCATTCCTGGCTGTGTCACTGATTCAGTAGGATACTGGGCAAGTCATTTATTTTTTATGTGTCAGTTTACTGTACCATGGAACTGTTGCCTGCTGTAAGGATAGGTATCAAGTTGCTGGTATGTGAGTCACTATGCCAGTGAACTGTACTGCTAGTATGGGAGTGGGTCTACAAATACCTGTCTTTAAACCTTTGAGGATACCCAGTACAAACTAGATATTTTCAGAAGATGGAGCAGATAGGAAGCTGATGGTGCTTATGCTGTCAATTATAATTTTAAAACCAATCCTATGATATCTTTCTTTTAGAAATCTGACACGTGGGTGCCTATACACCATCCCAGCCCTCTCCTAGGAGGTTGTGAAGCTTAGTTTAAGCACTTTGGATGCTTGGGTGAGAGATGCTATACAAGTATGTAATGACATGAGACTTGAAAATAATGTGTCTAAACATATGTGTGTTAAAACCATTATTTTAAAATGTTCATATTGGGCATTCTAGGTAAATCCCCCTCCCCAGCTTCCCAAAAAATCCAGATCACATACACATTGCTTTAAAAGGTCAGTCCCAACAGAGAGACTTTCAAAGCTAAAAATATCAAAGGCCTCAGTAATCCCCATAAAGCCCTGCAGCTCTGTTTCCTGCTGAAGAGCTAACCTGAAAACCAGAAGCAGTGAATTCTGTTCTCTTCTGTATTTACTTAAGAAAATATTCCTTACTTGCCTTTATTTCAGTGAATGTATTTTCTATTAGATCTATATGCCCAGGCTAGGAGATCAATCTCTAATTGCTAGAGTGATGGAATTGTTTCAGCAGATACAATTTCTTATTCTTCTCTGGCGGAAGGCGGCCATCCTACAGAGAGTTACGTTACAATGGTTCACATACTTATAAGTAATTGGATCTTTCTGTAGTGTGTGCCACAATAGGAAATAGCTGGTCCAGTTTGGTGGCCTGTTTTTCTTTTAACAATGGTTTTCCATACACAAAGTGCAACCACATACGTGTATTAGTATTAGTAGTAGTAGTATTGTTTGTTTTTTAAGATTAAGGGAAATCCCAAACAAAGGTGAAGTCTCCATTGGGAGAGCACTTTTTGTGTCTCCTGTGCAACATTTGGCATCAACTTTACTCCTTAAGCAACATCTGCCTTCTGCCAAACTCTGCCACGGGGATTGACAACCTTGGCACATGACACTGCAGGGTAAGCACCCTTAGCGGACCTCGCCAGTTTGTTTACTTGCCAGTTCGCTGATCACGGCTCCCACTGGCCGCGGTTTGCCGTCCTGGTCCAATGGGGGCTGCGGGAAGTGGCACGGTGCTGGCTGTTGCTTCCCGCAGACCCCATTGGACTGGGGTGGCGAACTACGGCCAGTGGGAGCCATGATCGGCGAACCAGCAAGTAAGCAAACTGGCGGGGCCTACTAAGGGTGCTTACCCTGCAGTGCTGCATGCCAAGGTTGCCGATCCCTGCTCTATTGTTTCAGAATACGTTTTTTGCTAATGTTTAGCAGGGGAGAGAAATTGCAGGCCCTCTGTCAAATAAGTAAGTAAGGAAATGCACTTCAAATTTTAATGTGCTTGGTGGCTAGAGGAAAATCCAGGCACTTTAAGAACCGTCCAGAAAGTTGTCATGGTCCCCATGGAAGAATGGTCTGGGCTGCAGTTTGAGGGATTTTAAAAATTCCCCATGGTAGCAATAACTAAACATGACTGGGAGAGTGCATAATGTTAAGTGTAAAGATGAAACATGCCAGGAGCATTATTACTCAGTGTTTTACAAACATTAATCCTAACAATTCCCTCTGTGCAGTGGGAGGAGTGACATTAACTTCTGAATGGTTGGGGCATCTGTAGGGGAGAGCTTGAGTTAGATCTTGCAAGGTGCTCAGCATCCTCAACATCACTGGGAATTGAGGGCACTCTGCATTTTCTCAGCAACTCACAAAATCAATCTTTGTTTGTGTGACTTGCCCAAGGTCATACAAGGAGTCAGTCCCAGTGGGCACTACATTGGTGGCTTCTATGTCCTTTGGCTATCTTTGCATTATACCTTGCATAACTGATCTTTGCATCATCCCAGCGTGATTCTGGCATATTGATTTTATGGATGGGATAGAACTACCTTATTTCAATGGCTGCTCTCACTCTGTCACACTGGTACAGGTGCTTTTTGAAGATTTGTCTGATGTAGATCAGATTTGTTCTCAGTTCTTTGGGGTGGTGATAGTGGCGGTGTGTGTCTGTCTTTCTCACCTGCAGAATGGAAAGGTACTAAGTGGGTGCTGAGGAAACACGTTGGCTTGGCAAACTCTGAATACTTTTTCAAGTTGACAGATTTTCAGATTAGAGCCTTTTATTTCTCTGAGGCATTTTCTTGGTGGCGCATTCTTACAAGGTGCAAAGTGGTTAGCTGCTCAAGAGGGATTGAGGTTAAATCCATCCTCCGATCTCCCTCCTACAAATTCAACTTCTCGGCAGGTGATCAGGCTCTGACCTAGTGCCTTCGCCATGCTCCACTGTGTATTGATTTTAATGTGCTCAAGGGATATGTTAGAAAATGGCTGTTGCATAATTTAATAGCTTATTTTTGTATTCTAACAAGTTTGATCTAAATGGAAGAACCTTAAGTGTGTGTGTATTTCAGTGCTGGGGAAAAGTCTTGGGGCAGGTTTAGATACTTTACCGATGCAGAGAAAACACCATTTGTGGAGTGGTCACAGGAAGCGCCTCTTCTCCACTGCCTCATCAAAGTCCCATTGCTAGCGTGCAAGTAAAGCAGTCTAGTTTCTATTGCCAATTCATTTTGTGGCCTCTGCTGAACTACCAAAGTCTCATTCCCAACTGAGAATGCCAACAAAGCTGTTATAGTGCCTAGATATTCTTTGAAAACAATGCATGATAAAGCCCACTTAAATTAAATGATTTTTTTTTTGTTTAAAAAGAGGAAAGTTTGTTGCATAGAAACTTAAATGTTACGTTAAAAGAAGGCTCCTATTGCAGTATGAAAAAATCAAACCTTTCCCCCAAAGTCTTTGGGTCCACAGGACCCACCATGCTTTTGATTTTGAGCTCTTCTCTAATCATACTCGGAGTGCAAGATTCAGATTTGGATCCAGACTACACACAAACTTTAGGGTGTTACAAAACCAGGGCATTTTAATGTGTGTAATGTTGCTCTCTAGTGTGCGGTGAACAGACACAGAGGATAAAAGACCTATTACTGCTGTCTGCTGAGTAGGGTGGCCATATGTCCCGATTGTATAGGGATAGTCCTGATTTTTGGGTCTTTTTCTTATATAGGCTCCTATTACCCCCCAACGCTTGTCCCGATTTTTCATACTTGCTGCCTGGTCACCCTACTGCTAAGAGAGTGCTCCTTTAGCTCAAGTGATAGAGGTCTTTGGGGTTTCAGCTCCAAAAGCAGACTTCTAGTCTCAGCTGATCCCAGGTATAATACGCCTGGATTGTCCCTCTGTCAGTGTCGCTTTAAAACCTAGAATGTCTGTCTGAGTCAGTGTGAAGCGATGGAAATAGCAGCAAGTATGGTTGAGAGCTCTTTTTTGTTTAGAGTATTACCAGGTTACCACATTCAAGGTGTATTACTCTTCAGTTTTTAAGTTCTTAACCATTTTGACTTTATGAATTACACCTGCGCAGGATGATTGACCAAGTTACTCACTTGTGCAACAGCATGACTTTTAGCTACTACAGTAAAAACTGTGTTATCCAGCACTTTACCATCCAGAAAGCTCTATAAACTGGAATTTCTAATCTTCATTGAAAGTCTCGTTTACAGTGTGATTGGTGCGGGGCCAGCAGGCTCTCTACCTGACTCCACGTGCTTACCAGACTCAGTGACACATCCTGGCTGCTCCACCTAGAGAGACAGCAGCTCTGCACACTGCCCTGAGTGCTGGCTCTTGAAGGTTTTGTGTTTTTTAGTGTTTTGGGATAGATTTAAAATGTCTAACTGCTCTGCTCAAGAACTCTCTTCTATCTGTCACTTTGTATAACATGTCAAGATTGCTGGGGTAAAATATGATAAAAGGCCACAGAGCTCCTTTAGTATTTTAATATTTCCCTTGTGCAATATGAGTATTTTTGCAGTACAGACAATAGGTCAATGCAGCCACTAAACCCATTTTGAAAAGTTTAATTCAAAACAGAATCTGCCTAATCCTTGACACGTATGTGTATTTGTGTGTGTGTGTATATGAGTGTGAGTGAGTGTCCTACAGGGGCTATCTGCTATGCAACTGATAGCCCCTGGGGAAATATCTAAGAAATGTGTTCCCTTTTTTTGCCTCTGCACACAAAGCGTCAGTTATTGGACTGTTCCTGTGCAGCCATTGGGTTAACTTGCTCATTAACCTAATGAAGTGAAATGATTTGCTTTTTTAATGCAAGAAATTCTGATTTGGTTTTGAGGTTTCTTGATAAGTAAATGTCTTGAGGCCCTTTCAGTTAAATTTAATTGATACCTTTTTCGTACTTTGCAGCCACAAACATTCTATCTGCTGACTAGGATGAGATTTTTAATGCTCCAAACAGTAACTGAGACTATTTTACTTGATCAAATGAATGAAACAAATAACTTGGGTGAGTGAATAATCCAATGTATGTTATCCTGTTTAAAACCTGCATTGGAATCCAAATATTCACTGTACCAATAGCTGTTTGGTTAAAGGCTCACTTTCAGACTCTAATGCCACAGTTCACAATATTGTGGTGGTTAACCTTCCCACTGTTGCTGTAGCATGGAAATGGTCTGGTAGTAATTAAATTGAACATCTGCCAGGTGCATATACCAGGTATGCCCTGCAGCAGAGAAGTATGTTTGCTGAATATACCTGATATTTCACTTTGGAGAAAGAGTTCTCACCTAAAGCAATTTGATGTTTGGAGTACTGGCCTGGCAACAAAATAATTCATTGGATCCTCCTTTTAACCAAATATAGGCTATTTTCCACTGGTGCTCTCTATTCACAAGGGCAAAGTAATGAAGCTGAATTGTTTTTCAGTCCAAATTATGTTAAGATCTTCCTTGGCTAGTTTGGTACTTGTGTGTGTTGCAATAGATGATAAAATGTGATTATTTTTTCTGTTAGCGGTATTAATGACTTGTATCCTGGTTAAGATTTGCTGATGCAAAAATATTTGATCAATTGGATTTGAATTCCAGCACCAGGGGATGATGACTTTAGAACTAGTAGATGTCATCCTCTCATACTTAGTTTTTATTGTTGATTAGAACAGAGAAAACAAGCTTTCCTGCTTTTTTCAACGCCCAATTGTTTTCGTAATTGACTGAACTGAATAAACTGAGATGAGAATATTGTTACTGCACCTGCAGAATAGGCTGCTTCTGTCAAAAGCTGGTTTAGTGACTTATAAACCATCAGTGACTTCTGTTGTCAGATGTCACCGGTGTGGTGCTCTGCTCTGGTCAGTGTTGATAAGTTGGCTGCGGATGTGTGCTCCCTGTGTGCTGTCCCAGCTCTGTGCAAATAGCTGGCACAACAGATCTTGAGCGAACTGCCCAATGACAAGAGACTCTGATAAGGTACAAAGGTACCTGGCCAGGTTTATTGCCAAATGAAACAGTTTCTAGCTCCCCAGAGCAGATGTCTACAGTTCTGCTAGTACGTATGTACTCCATGACAATGGACCAGCTCAGTCAATGGCGGGATTCTCCACTGCCCCCTGGGCCAGACAAAGACACCCATTCAGGGATGCATTCTTGTACACTGGTACAAACAAGTTACATGTTACACATCACTCCTGATGTATCGAGGTACAAACCCTTTGTGTGTTGGGGTGCTGCGTCTCTCCTAGTACATGTTGGTTTGAACAAACAAGTCTATCCATCATATTATCCTGTTGACCCTGTCTTTTAGGAGGCTCAGCCTGTTCCTCATTATTTCTGTGGAATGTATTTGTATTGGATTGTTCTGGTGCCATTCTGGCACCTGTTTATCCTATTAGTGCTTGATACCCTTTAGATATGTGTATAGATCTAATTAGCAGCCTTCTTCTTGCCAACTTTTGTGAGAAGGGCCTGCCTCTGGCTCACAACTTAATTTATGTTAACAAAGTCTTGACCATTCCTTTGGTTCAGGCCTCATACCAGGCCTGATACCAAGGGTTTATGTTTGAGGGCCTCATCTTACTACAAATTCTACCGTTGAGTAATTTGACTTTCTTTGAAACTTGGCAGAAAGTAGGTACTACTTAATATCACTTTTTGAATTTAATTTAAATCATGTTAATAGATTATAAGAAGGCTTGACCTTAACATAGGTTGTCAATTTCAAATTTAATTTTAAATTAAATTAATTTGATTTTCTTTAAATTAATTATAGGCTTATTTTTAAACTAAAAAAATCCAGTTTTTTTTGTTCTTAAAAATCATCAGTTGTTACCCACCTTGCCTGCTGTTCCAGTATCATTGCATTATCCTTGGTCTCAGGAAATGTGTATTCATTTACTGCTGCAGTTCATACCAGTCCTTTGGAAAGACAGTGGTCACTTTTAGACATGCCCGTTGTCGTAGATAACTAGCTACAGTATTTGTCACTGCTTCCTGCAGCTCCCATTGTCCGGGAATGGCGAACCGTGACCACTGGGAGCTGCGAGCAGCCGTACCTGTGGACACTAAGGTAGACAAAGTCTCTCGCAGCCCGCCAGGGGCTTACCCTGGACAAGCCGCGAACCAGGTTTAGGAACCCCTGACGTAGCACAACAGGGCCTTGCTGCTAATTGGAGCTCTGGCAACTATTGCAGAAATAATTAATAATGATGATGTAGTTTGCTCTTGTACAGCAACAGTATTTGAGGTGCTCTTATAATGGGGAGCATTAGAGATGGACTGGACATCAGACTTGAGCCCTTTGGACCTGGGGAAGTAAAGTGTGAGATGCCACTTTTGCTGCTCAGATGTGTGTGTTGGTGGCGTGGAATCTTTAGCTTGCTAATGCTTTTAACCCCTTTCCTGGTACAAAAGCCTGCTGTAGCTGGAACAGTTGGTAGTTATCTGTGACATGTGGGAGAAGGAGAGCAATGTTGAGGAAATGAATTAAAAAAAAAAAATCATACTGATAAGCTTTTTTTGTTTAATATTTCAGATTTTTCTCCTCGCCTGTCCCCCATGTCGTGGTGCAATGGTTCTGTTCAGGTAACATCCGTTCTCTCTCTTACTGCTTTCCTATCTATTTGGTATATATACAACATATATAGGTTGTAATGATTTATGGCCTCAACCATGTTTTAAAATTATATATCTGGGCTCTGTGTGTCATGCACTGTAGCCCGGAGCTGGCTAGAATGAAAAGTAGAAGACTGTCTGGAAATGTACTTGACTTAAATCAGGGCTTATTGCCATGCTTAAACTTGCTTCCATATGTTAAAGGTGTTTTATCTCTCTAGCAATAGGCAGTAGCTCAGCAAACTCATTGGTGGATGCAGGTGTTTTTGCACTGATTAAATTCTGGGCTTGTATAATCTACATCACATGCCTTTTATGCCCTTTGATTATCTCCCCCTACCACTTTTTAAAAATGTATTAATTCCTCTACGTCATTCTGCTGGCTGTATAGGATTAACACATCATTCTAAATACCATAAAGATAAAGTTAAACATTAAATAGCTGCACCAAAATTCTTACCAGTTGCTCAAACAGATTGACAAATATTTAAAGCTTTATTTATTTATTTAATTTAAAGCATAATTTCTTTTTTTAAAACATAATTTACTGGTGCTAACTTGAAAGATGGTGATACTATAAAAACTTCCTCAGGTACTATCACTCAGTTTCCATTAAGGAACTCAGTGTGACCCAGTGGCTGTAGAGCTCCAGACTGGGCCTTTGCCTCTGGTTTGATGAGTAATGTGGGCAATCACTTCATATTCTGGTGCCTCAGTTTCCCTATCTGTAAAATAATGTAACTCAAAAGCACCATATGTGAGCTACGTGTTATTGTTATTACTTAAGATGGGAGCAGTAAGTTACCGAAATGCAAGACAATGACATTCTCGCGATGATCAACACCACCACATTTAAATCCCAGTAAGTACTGATCTCAAAGTCCAGGTGTGCACAGTCCTGCCCTTTAAAATTCCTTTTTTCCCCAAAGGGCGGGGGGGCCCGCCCCGCCCTTTGTAATTTTTTATGTATTAGAGGAGTTCACCATTCATTGGAATTCACCCTGCATGGCAAGAGGAATTTGAAAGGGCTGGGATTCTGTGGGCGTGTCTACACTGCAATGAAAAACCTGTGACTGGCCCATACCAGCTGACTTAGGCTTTTGGGGATATTTAATTACAGTGTAGACATCCAGGCTTCGGCTGGAGTCTGGGCTCCAAGACCCTGCGAGATGGGAGGGTCGCAGAGCTTTAACTGCAGTGTAGATGTTCAGGCTCAGGTTGCAGTTCAACAGCCCTGAATCCCAAGCCCCATGAACCTGAGTTCACTGGTACAGGCCAGCCACACGTGTTTAATTGCAGTGTAGACATAACCTATAGCAGCTGAAAGGCGATGAACCTGCTTTGTTGTTGCTCTAGGCAGCCAGCATAATGAAGCTACAAAGATACTGTAAGGGGTCCCTGGGAATTCCACAGGGGAGTCTACCGCAGACATGGAATGGCTGTGGCAATTCAAAACTCCTTTTGAGGGAGGGAGCATGTTCAGAGCTGTATCTTGCTGAGGCAACGGCTCATCTGTCTTGTGGGCAGCTGGGTGCAAATTAGAGAAGCCACCAGGCTTCTCCATCCTGTGCCAGGGGCCACCTCAACATCTGGCAGCTCCAGCATAGAAGTGAAAAGCCACTTTTGCTCCTCTCCTTCTCTGCCAGTAGGGCCAAGCTCAGCTAGCATTGTGGGATTAATTTGCTTTGATGTTTTCTCTAGCGTTGTATTTTTCAAAGTGCAGGTAGAGAGTGATGTAATGCCCATACTCGCAGCAAACTGTTTTTATTGGGGGAAGGTGGAAGAGAGGAATTATTTTTGCCTATTTTCTTCACTCAGTGAAATAATTTAACTCTTTAAAGGAGATCGGTGCCACTGCTATAGATAGGGCCTATTCAGAGGCTTTCTGATTGTGCTGATTTTCTATTGCTACATGAACAGAAAAATAAAACTTTTTCTTACCAGTGTCCATAAAATTGTTACAAGCCTATTTTGAGTTTAATCTGGTATGAGGTTACGCTATAAACTCATGGAGCTTTGATATACATAAGGAGCTTTTAAGTATTCCCGTTGGATAACAATAATACTTAGCATTAGCGGTGTACAGTGGAGGATCTCAAAGGACTACCAGCATTCATCTGAGCCAGGCTCGGCAAATATTTTCAAAGCTCTTTACAAAGCTGGGTAAATCACGTTCTCTTCATTTCACAGATGGGGAGACTGTGGCACAAGAGAGGCTAAGTGACTTGCCGAAGGTGGCATGGAGAGTTGCTGATGGAGCCAGAGCTTTCCAAATGAAGTGGTAGTTCTTAGTCATCCTGCTTACATATTGACAGAACCTAGAATGTGTGTGTTCCAGCACAATAGTGGAGAGATTTAGTAATGTGCTTTGTCTGCCCCAGCTAGTATCCTTTTCTGTTTCTCAACACCCAGTACTTTAGTATTGCTAATTATTGTGCAAGTGCCTGCACTAGAAATGCTCACTGTGAGAGTCATTGGACATTATACTTTTAATATCAGGGAACAGGCTTTCAAAATGCCTTATTGACTCCAAGGGAATCTCTTATGTGGATGACTTGCAGCAACTTCAAAAACAAAATGCAATCAGGAGAAGGGATTGAACACTCTATGAATTCTCTTGTGTGGTCTTGAGTGTATCAAATTAAGTAAAAGCCTCTTGTTTCAGATATGCGAAATACATGTCCTCTGCCAATGATCAACTCTGTAACTGATGCCTGAGATTTGGTTTCCTCTTGAAGTCTCCATCTTGATGTGTCCTGATCCCAGTAAAACTCTGCCTCTGAGAGAGAGGAAAGATTAGTATTTTAATTTCACAGGTTTTGTGTCAGTTTGGAAGAAGTGGAGACTCTGAAAGTTAAGTGTTAAGGGCAGATGGAATTTTTGCAAGAGGAATGTGGGTGGTCTACTCTTTGGAGGGCTTGCTGTGCTCTAATATCCAGATGTCAGGCTGCTTTATTGAATTTAGGATGATCTTTTAATATTATAATAGAATCTGCGTACACTTGTTCACGGACCTTCTCTTTTCCTTTCACCATGTGAACATGTAGACTTTAAGGAGACACTGGCTTTGCACTGTATTCAGCAATCCAAGAGCCAAAGTCTCATAAAAAATCTTCATTTGATTTCCTCCAATTTCAATCAAAACTGCATTTTCTTTTTAAAAATGAAAATCACCCTTTTTCCTAGGTCTGGTAATAGCTGTTCCTGCACCCTGATGTGCCTAGTATGGTGTGGTTTTTGAAATCACAGTAACTGATTTAAGGTGTGCTTTGCAAAGACATTTTTATTTTAATTGGACATTGTCCCTACAGAGTCCAAAGGGAAAGAATATGTGCAATTGGATTATCTCTTTTTTTATAGCATGTCACTCAAGAGAACCTACAGAGATAAATGCAGTTTCCATGTTCTTTAGTCAAGGTTATTAGAACTGTTAGCATGAATCCTTGTGAAATTTCCATATTAGTTTGACTGATAAAATAGCACGTCTTTGAACCCTTGCTAAATAAGGCTAAATCCTGCCATCCTTACTCCTTGACTTCAACAGGAGTTCTGCCTGAGTAAGGATGGCAGGATATTGTGTATAGAGATAAAAGGTAAAGTGTTTATTATAAAGCGACTGGATATGTTAAAAGGGGACAGACTAAATAGTCCTGATAGGCTTTTAAACAAATTTGTCCAGGGGACTGTGTGACTTGAGATTAGTAAGGGGATGCAAATCCTTGTACCCCATGGACATTGTTTCTGGCGCAGCTCAGTTTGGTTAGGGACTGTAAAACCTCACTTTCTAATGGCTTTGGTAGCCTGTGTGAAATGAAGTCTAAGCGGTCTCAGTCAAGTTCAAGTACAGTACTATGAAATGTAAGAACGAGAAGTTATTGCATTTCCATGTGGCTCATTAGTGCATTAATTGACTGTATAGCCTCAGTCTCCACAGTAGCTATATAAAACAATTGGCTGAGAACTCTTAGGTGCTTTTAGCCAACGTAATATTGAGCAGAAACTCCAGTCTGTGGGTGGCAAACCACCTTAGTGTAAAAATCTAATTCCGGCTTCCAGAGGGCTGAAATTTTGTTTTGGTTTCTAATGATACATACGTTGCTACTGTTTAAGCCACAGATCAAAAATGATCCTACCTTTTGGTCATTCACCTTCTTGTCAGCTCTGGTTTGTGTGGATGTCCTTACAGGAAGAATCCCAGATTCTCGAATAATGAGATTTTAGTGTTAGCATTTTCAGCAATGAAGCTTGCGGGCTTATCTTCTCTGCTGCTTCTTGCTCACAGGTCAAAATAAACTTGTTGGTGTGAATGTTTGTCCTGTTCCTGAAATTTAATTATGTTATGTTGGAGTAGCACTTAGAGTTGCTAACCATAACTGGGCCCACACTGTGATAGACATATAGTGTAAACACAGTAAATGACAGCCACTGTCCCCAGAAGCTTGCTATCTAAATAGACGGGGCATGAGGGGAGATGGACGTAAAGTGACCTGGCTCTGCCAATGATGCCGCTAGAGTATAACCATAATGGGTCTCCTGAGTCCCATTCCAGTGCCCTGTGCATTCAAAGAACTTCCTCATAAATTTGAGGTCAATATAACTTAACTTAACAGTTTGCTCAGAGGGAGAATGTCAAGAAATGGGCCAGGTAAGTAACGGCGTAGGGAAGGATGCTAACAGATAAAGTTTGACTAAAACATCAGCCGTGGAGCAAACCACAGAAATTGGATTCCATTTCATGTGCTGGTTATAACATCAGACTTGCACCATCTTATGTCTTGTCTGTCTTATTCTAAAGCAGGGATCTCAAACTCGGATCTCCACAAGGGCCACATGAAGACTCGTACATTGGCCCAGGGGCCGCATAACTGACATTTTTATATAAGATACAAACGCCCCCCCGCTTCCACTCCACACAACTGAAAATAAAAGTTTAGACATAGTGTGTATGTCTGCACTGCATTTTAAAACCTGTGGCTGCAAGTCTGAGCCTGGGTCTACAGACTCAGGCTTGCAAGACTCATGCTACTGCACTAAAAACAGCAATGTAGACAGTGCAGCTCAGGCTCTTAAGACCAGGGATGGGGGTGGGCTCATGCACAAGGGTGAACTAATCTCTAAAGCAGGCCCGCACAACGTGCGGCCTGGGGGCCACATGCAGCCCGCACAGGCTCACTGTGCGGCCCGCGGGGGGATGAGTAGGGGTGGGGCAAGCCAAGCAGTGGGGTGGGGGGAAGCGGATGGGGGTGGGGCGAGGGCGGGGCTTTTTGGCCCGCATCTAGTTTTTTTTGCAGTAATATGGCCCTCGCTGCTTTCTGAGTTGTGCAGGCCTGAGCTAAGGGCTGGTCCTCACTAGGGCGGGGGATCGACTGTAGATAAGCAATTTCTGTATGAAATCGGCGTATCTACAGCCGAGTTACCTGCCATCCTCACAGCGGCGGCGGGCAGTGGCGTGCTCCCCCGTTGACTCCAGTTTGCGCCTTTTCGTCTTGATGAGATGCGATAAATTGATCGCCATAAGATCGATCTCTCCCCGCGCTAGTGAAGACAAGCCCTAAATGTGGAATTGGGGAGGAATTTTCCCCCTTGGTTCATTGACAGGATCTCTCTTGTAGTTGAACAAGGACCCTTTGCCTGGATTAGGTGGGCTTCTCTTACTTGGTGATCACTTCTGCAATTGCTTGCAACAGGCACTGGTGGACTTTCTATCCTTCCCATTTCTCTTTGTTAGCCAAGTTGCAGGGTTGCTAGTCCTGTTTCTCCTGCCTCCTGTTCCATCTCACAAGTGTACCACTGCCCAAGAATCCTGGTATCCAGCCTGGGCAGCTATAGTGCTCTGCTCCACTTCAGACCTGTGGTTCCCATCGTTTGCTTTGAAGACATTTTAGGTGAGGAGAAAATAAACAGACTCTACATTCATTCTAGAGGTGGTGTGAGCAGGTGGATTCAATTATAATTAAAACGGTCTACAGATTTAGTGAATTTGTAAGCAAACATAAAAGTAACTTTCCAAAGATTTATTGGTTCCTGGTTTTACCTTTATATTACAGTCATCCCTCGCTATTTAACTTTTGTTTCCATGCATATGAATGTCAGATTGCCTTTTTTTAAATTCTGGATTGAGCAGGGATCCTGCATGACCGAGAAGAGCACAATGTGCTTTCAGTCTGCATTCGTATTCTCTTGAGTTTTAGTTGGATATACAAGAGGACTATAGAAGACTAACCTTGGATGAACTGAGGTTTTTGAGAGAACAGAGCCTTTTGTGAGTGAAATGCATACTGAGCTGAAGGATATGCTCATTTCTCTATCACGATACAATCTTACAGCAATGCATGCTTGGATTCATAGGAATGTATTGGCGATGTAACCCTTTTTGCCACTGGCTTGCCCATTTCAGCATGTTAATATCATGATTACCAGGCAGGGATGAGTTGTTAGGCTTGGTCCCCCTGGCAGCTCACATCCTGCAGGTTCAGATGCACAAATAATTGAACTGCTAGTGTAGCTCCTTGTTGTTTGTCTTGGGATTGGAGAACAGGGGAAAATCACTTGCAAATAAAATGTTCCCCAAATGAGGGGAAAAATGTATTTCACAAATACCATTCAACCCTTTGTAGAGTGGAGCAGCAGAGATTATTCCTGTGAATAATTATTTTGGGGAAGAGGGAATGCAATAATTTGTAACTAGTGTTACTCTGAACAGATTCTTTGGCCGGTTCTACTCATATAGAGCTTTATATGCACTGTATCTCACCTGTAATGCAGACTTAAACAGGACTGATCCCACTTATTATGTGATGAGACAGTAGTTCAAGGTGAGATAACCTGCAATTATAGGAAATACAGCATTTTAATTGCAATAGTGTTTTCCCTATATGTTCCCTTCCCAATAGTTGCCTTGTTGGCTTGAATGCAGAATTCATGAATCTTTCTTATATTTTAAACATAGACACCACTGATAAAAACAGTGCTGCTGCTTAAATTTCTGAAGCCTTAGTTTGACATCATGCATCTTTATGGTCGAGTAGGAATAAAGGCATTTAGTGAAATACCTATTTTAAGCCCCAAATAAAAATGGTCATGCCAGCAGCCCCTGGCATGACCATGATTACAGACCAGCAGTCCAAACCACTTAGGAATCCAAAGCTCGTTATAAAAAGCATTCTTACTACAGGAAATTATTTAAACATTTATTTATTTAAGGGGGTTTTATCCAGTTTCTGACAGTTAACAGTGGGGTTTAGCTGATGAAAGCTTATGCCCAAATAAATTTGTTAGTCTCTAAGGTGCCAGAAGGACTCATAATGGCTTCATGCAAACTCAAGCCAACAGAGCCTATGCAAAGCTTTTGCTGTTGTATGGAAAATCATTCCACAGTACAGAAAATATTTTGAAAGTACACATTTGATACTTAATTTTCAGGCTGTGAAAATAACATTGCCCCTCTTTCTTCTAAGGTTACAGATGCATATGTTAAATGGGGCCCTCTTGGCATTGCTGTTTCCTGTGGTTAATACACGCCTGGTGAGTAAACCATGCCTTGCTTTCTCCTCTGACACTTTATTCTGTAGTCCTGGAGTTCACTTTTATGTCCTTTTCTAAAACGCTGTTTCCCTGGAAAGAGGTTTGACCTTTGCAACAGGCTCAAAGCAGTACAGAGATTTCTTGAGCATCTCTTCAAAGCAGTAACCAAACTAGGCAGATATGGCACAGCACCCAACCTCCCAAATGCAATGGAAAGTTTGACCTTTTGTAGTTCCTGACTGCTTGCAAACTGGTGATCACAGAAAGCTTCTTTAATCCCATAGCTTTGTTTCTACAAGTATTTCCTCCCTGCGAAGCCAGTTGTGTACACACAATTTGCATAATGAATTTGTGTGTGCTGTAGTTGTATTGGTAGCTTTGTATTTTGCTAAGTTATCTGAGCTATTGAGAAAATGCTGACCTGAGAGTCTCACACAGAATGGATGGAAATTGGTGCCGTTACTGAAACATAAAAATAGAATGTTTGTGGCTTGTCTTTCAAAGAATTGGAACATAGAACTTGCCATACCCACTCAGATGATGGATGTCGTGTCTTCAGCAGTAGCTAACACCTTACTGTACTTGGAACCTCATGGCAAAGCTGCCTGTTCTAAGTAGGGATTCTTTCCTGATTGCTGCCACAAACAGCTGGCCCTTTGAATCACTACACATTTTTGTTCTTAAATGTTTGTTTTTAATTGAATTTGTGCAAGACAGCTGCATTGTATTGTTCTATCAGGGATAGCAGGCTCTATATGCAGTTATAGAATATGCCTCAAACTACAAAAACTTGTTGCACTAGCATTGTTCTACATATATACACACCCAAAGAGAGGAATTCACATTGAAGGGGAAAACAAATCTGAACTGAAACAAAATCCACCCTGTTACATGCTGCTTTGTAGCTAATTGAGAAAGGCAATATCTCCCTGAACTGTTATCTGGAGGAGTAGGATACAACATGATGTGTTAAAGATTTGAGGCCACATACTGCACTGCCTTGCACTTAGGTCATCCTTGTCTTTACTAGAAAAAGTGTGTGTTCTTAACTTGACATAAAATCCTAGTGAAGGCAGGGTAGTCTGTACTTTGCACACAAATTAGCAAGTGAAGTTAAGGCTAGGCTCTCCTTTATTCTTTATCTCAACCTACTAACAAATGTGAGAATGCAGATGGTTTTGCCTTTGCTAGGCTTTTACCTCACGATTTATTAACTCAAGTTAGCAAAATTGAGTTAACCCACATTTTTTTCCTAGTGAGAATAGAGCCCTAGTGTCATCTCCACAGCACTTATTCTGATTCAGGAATGTTCTACGCTCACTCTGCACAGGTGTCAATGATCATTCGAGGTGCAAGGCCATGCAGAATCAGGTCTAGAGTGCTCACCTGGACTCTCTTGTCTCTGAAATTACTTGCTTGTGTGGGTTCATATCAAACACTAACATCACAAGGAGTTAACATGATGGCATTCGCAATGTCAGCCAGCTGAAAGCAAACTGTTTATTCAGGCAATCAGTTTCGCCTTGGGCCACGGTTACACTTACAGTATTATAGTGGTATTGGTTATAGCTGTCCTCATATACGGCTATAGGGATAGCGCTATAGCGTGGCCACATTTTCGGCACTTCAGGTGGCATTGGGAGCAGCGCATTAGGACAGGTATCCCAGCATTCAGCTGGGTGCAACTCGTTGGAAAAAACACGGGGTGGGGTGAAGCGGGGACGTGTTGTGTGTATGCGGAGGGAGAGAGCGAGTGGTTTTTCCGTCCTTCTGAGAGCCTGTCAGCGGGTGTCCGTTCACAGAGAAGACTAGCAGGCTTTGTTTTCACACAGGCTCCCTCCTTAAACATTTGCATTGCTTATCTGCTGAGTTGAGAGAAACACTGAAAAGGTACTTCCGCATTCCTCCAGCCAAGTTCAAAAGAAAGGGAAGAGACGTCAATTGCCTTAAATGGCTCCAGGCATCTCAAGAGATCACTTGTAGCGCAGTGAGTGTCCACATTCTCGCCGTAGCACTACAGAGGGAGCGCTACAACCCTTATTCCCCGTGCGGAGGTGGATTACCAGTAATGCTATAACTCCGAGGTTATAGCGCTCTACGTGCCTCGCCAGTGTGGATGGGTAGGAGGTTGTAGCGCTCCTGGTGGCTTTATAGCGCTATAAAGTGCCAGGGTAACCAGGTCCTTGGTTTTTCAACCAAGGGAGGGATTCATAGCTTTCAAAAGATACTTCACAGTGAAGAAGGTCCAGTAAGGGTTTTCAAGATGCTGTGTGAGAGCTAGACATAAATGGCTATACTTTTAGCTTGAGGCATGGACACACATTTGGGCATGCCTAATTTATAATGTGCATGAACATATGGCCAGCTAAACGTGTTATGCCTGTAAATAAAATGGGCATGTAACAGAGTATTTATATGCATAAATCAGGCATAGCAGTTTTATGCACGCTGGGTCTTCATCCAGATTTTTCAAATCTGGCACAAACTTAGATGTTCAGGAAGAAGTGATAGCTTAGTTTATTAGGGTCTGTAATAATAATAATTTTCTAACTCTGAACTGTTTTGTAAATGGTATTGAGGGTCAATGGTAAGACAGACTGACCTGCTGACTCTGAGCCACATTAACAATGCCAATAGATTTAAGAGACATCTATTTTCCTATGCATATAATATGTACATACAGTGCTTGTTCATTGAAACACCTTTCAAGGGCACTGAGAATATGGAGTATAAGTAAATTTCATTCTATTTAATGACTGATGTTCCATGTTAATGGAGAATATGGTTCTTGGTTACAGAAATTTCCTTGTAGTTGCACTTATAGCAGGTATCATTTATAATTGGGGGCAGCTCTTAAATTTATCTGCTTAATGAAATATTCCTGTAACTCACCGGCTGGCTAATCTATAAAGAGATTAATGATATTCTTCATTAGCAAGATTACTGTCTGCTTTAGCTAAGTGAAGTTGAAGTTGTAAGTATCATCATAAAGCCATGGTTATCCATTTGCAAATCCTGACAGTCTTACTAGCACTGATCTGCATAAAATCAAATTAGTCTTGTTTGTATTGAATTTTATTAATCCTCCTACATGGTTTTGGATGATCACTTTGGTATCTAGAACATGTGAAGGTCCATCAACATTGGCATAGAACTGTTTTTTTCTAAAAATCCAAAATATTTTATTGAGAGACCATACCATTTCCAGAACAAGTATATTAATTAACAGCATTCATCTGCAGGATTACACTTTATAAAGAAACATGAAAAATAGTTTCTTATGGTACTTAGAGTAGAGAAATATAAGGTTAAAGATGAAAAATTAGTGTGTTTTTTTTCTTTTAATGCTGTAAGTCCCTCTCTGTAATGTAGTATGAGGCTCTGCTATAATTGATATAAAATCCAAAAGACCAATTACCCCCGGATGTGAAGAAGGTACAATGGAGAGCAAATAGAATGGTTTTGAGTGAGAGGAACTTTGAGGGTTCTTTGGAAAGACGAGCCACTGAACTTACTTTCTGAATGGAATAAATAGATTATATCAGTGTTTCTCAACTGATGGGTTGTGAGCTGTTGAAAATGTTATTACAACCTAATCTTGTTCCTTCTCCTTGCATGCTCTTATCCTTCCAGGCTTGAAACGTGTACACACAAATGATATAGGTTTATCATTTTCACCGATTCATTTATTATTCTTATTTTGCTTTGTATATAACTGTGCATTAATTTCTACAATGGAGCTGTTCTGCTTGACGCTGGCAATTGGGGTTTGCCAAATAAATGTAATGGGATTACTCATGTGCTTAAATTTAGATGTGTGCTTAGTTTACCGATTCAGAGATCATAGTTAACATAAGCATCTAGGACAGTGTAAAGTGTTTCTGAAGTTAAGGTTTCTGTCGTGAAATGAATAATGTTAAATATATATTTTAGAACAGGGTTGTTTAAAGACGTTGCATAATATGATGATGCTAAAAGAATAATCTTTAATTTAAATTGAAATTCATCCCTATGTAGAGTGCAAACAAATGGTCTAAACACCACTTAAATCTCACTTAAGCCTTCAAAATAAGAGTTTTACCTGAGACAGAAGACCTGCACATTTAAATCATGGTATAATCATCATGCAGTAGATCCCTTTTGAGACCCAGTAATTCCAGAATATAGACCATAGTGCACAGGCTAAGCAATGCGTGAGCAACTGAAAATTTGATAAATAGTCATAGCTTCTGAGCATTAGCCTGTAGCCTACTGTGATAGTAAATTTTAACTGTATTCTGTGTGTGTTTTTCTGTGCTACTGAGCAAAACTCTTATTGCCATCTGATAAATGTTTTTGTGTTATCCTGCAGAAAGAGTCCTGCTCCTTTTAAATTTTGTGTCTACTTTTTTAAAATAGAACAACAAATTCTTAACACTGAATTATTTTCAAGGTGTAGAGCAGCAAAAGGTCGAGTGATGATAATTTAAACAACAGCTAATTGGGGGAACTGGAGAGGGAAATGCTCGCAAAATTTTTCATGTCTATGTTGTGTCAAAATGTTGTGTGATCTGAAATTTTACAGCTGGCGGTGGCCTAGTTATTAAATAAATCTTCAGAAAGCTGATTAAGTAGAATGTATAGTGTGATTATTTGCTTGAGTTGTTAGTTGTACTTTCCCTTTCCTCTTCATTCCCTACCCCTTCCCTACTCGATTCTTTTATTTCAAAGGTACCAGGGATTTAGTTTCTAGTGACAGAAGATAGCTCTTCCTTCTGCATTAGGACCTGGGCTCCGCTTAGGGGCTCCCATATGGGTGGGGAGAGGACAAAATCCTTCTCCCAAATCTTAGTGGGGAGCAGCAGCAGAATCATTTCACAACGGTTAATGGTGGTGGTTCCATTGGTGCCATCATTGTTAAAATCTTCTGTGTTTTGATTCTTTAGTTCTGTAATAAGGATCCTCTGTAAATGTGTCTGTGCTCTGCCATCTCTATTTGCTCCCCTCATCCCAGGATGTCTCAAAGGTATTCTGAGCAGCCGGTTAGAATTGTGAAATATTTCACTTCTGTTAAACAGCTGTTTTTAAAAATGCTCTTGCATTTTTAACTCCTGGTGTTAATAATAGGTGTTATGGTGATAATTATAATAGCTGCTAACACACAAAACCATAGATCAGGGGTGGGCAAACTTTTTGGCCCAAAGGACACATCAGGATTCAAAATTGTATGGAGGGCTGGGTAGGGAAAGCTGTGCTTCCCCAAACAGCCTGGCCCTGCCCCTATCTGACCCCTTCCCAGAGACTCCCACCCCTGACTGCCCCCTCCAGAGACCCCACTGCCCCAATCACCCCGCAGAGCCCCACCCCTTATCCAGTCTCCCTGCTCCCTATCCCCTGACTGCCCAGACCCCTAACCACACCCTGCCCCATGACAGGCCCCCTGGGACTACCACGCCCTATCTAACTCCCTTCCCCGTTCCCCATCCCCTCATTGCCCTCAAGACCCTCTGGCTCTTATCCAACCCCTCACCCCAGCCCCGGTCCCCTTACCATGCCGCTCAGAACAGCATGTCTGGCCTGGTGCTGCCACGTTGCTGCCACGCTGATCGGATGGAGCATGCAGCTCTGACCCCCAGATGGCTGCTTGCATGGCGTGCTGAGGCTGTGGGGCGGAAGAGGGGACAGGTGCTAGCTTCCCCAGCTGGGAGCTCGGGGTGCCGGACAGAATTAGCCCACAGGCCAGATGTGGCTTGTGGGCTGTAGTTTGCCCACCCCTGCCATAGATTATGAAAATTTAATTACTGTTCATGATAGCTTGTGAGGCATTAATTGCTGCTTATGAACTCCACTGTCAGTATAAGCACGTCTTTTAGCTATGGATGTTTGTGCTCATTACAGGCTGAATACACTGTTTCTTCAGGATTTGCGTCTTCCTTTCTAATCAGGATAACTACCTATATCAGTTCCTACAGTGGAGGAGTTCTGCATGCAGCTGGCAATTATAATGTTTGATAAGTAAGAAATACATCTGCTGCTAAAGCAAAAATAATCAAATGTAGGTTTAAATCTATAAATATATGCTTAAAATGTGTGAAGGCTGGACTAGACTGCTATCCATAATTCAGTCCCCAGTACAGCCCTATGATTCCAAAGAAGAATTTACACTCAACTTATTTGGTGCTACTGAGTTCACTGGGGCTAGTTTTTCATCCCTTGTTTATAAGTTACCAGTACAGTGTCATGAATTTACTGATGGGTGAGAACCAGGGAGTGAAACTGACCAGTCTCATGCTAGATGAGTAAAGTATCAACATAATGAAAAGTAAAAATGAAATTCTCTGGTTTTGGTGGTATATCAGTAACGTAGGTTCAGAGGCTTTAAAATGCAACTGTCCCATTCCGAAGTGAAAAAATCTGCCTACTCACAATTCTCCACCAAAAAAGACAATAGTTCTAATTTGGAGTGGGTGTTAGCGGGTGTTACTAAGTCATACTCTCATTCACACACTCCTGTCAGAATCTGGTTTGATACAATGTGTGTTGTAGCTGGGCTGTCCAAATGGAGTTAAATCTGCATCATTGCTTGCTTGTTCTGTGCAGTTGCATTGTAAAATGGAATCATGAGAGAAAATCATTATAGGAATTCAATTTAACACAGAGTGAGTTAATATAAAATGTGTTGTCCCTACAAGAACTTCTTTTTTAAAAGTGCCCCACTGTTGAACAGCTGCTACAAATTTAGACAGCCACCTGCTAATTGAAAAACTTGCAAGATTAGATAGTTGGTACCAGACTCTTTTAATCTAAGGTTTATCTCCCTTTCAGTGTACTGGTGGATAGTGGGGATATATTGCATATTTGTGGGCACTGGAGATTCTCCAGGGAATATGCAGATGCTTTCAACTTCACGTGAAATTCTGCAACTAATTATGTTTGGAGGATCCCAAGACCTTTTGTCCTATATCATGTACCTTTGAAGTAAGCCTAAGACACATTTATGGTTTAACACCTTACACAGTGTAGTGCTGGTCTCTGTTTTCTATCCTTCTCTGTCATAGGACTATATGGGTACTGTTTTGTGGCACTGCTGCTATGGCCTAAATTCTTTGCTGGTCTAAATGGAGGCAGCACCATGAACGTAAATGGTGTTTCACTCATTTACACTAGCAGAGAATTTGGCTCATTGACCTAAAGGCACTCAAGTAGTTCCCTTCAAGTTTAATAGAATTGCAATATATTAGAATTCACACAAAGACTTTGACCCCTTTGTCTCCTATGTGACCCTTTCTTGAAAGAATTTGACTGTCGGGAATTGAGTTTGGTTCGGATGTTGCTTAGACATATGTCCTACATGGGGCGTCTGTGGTCATCCCATGACCAGGTGGACTTCCTCCCTCCACTATAGATTTGTACTCCTGTCTTTCAGTTCTGCCATCTTGTGAGCAAAACAACTCCCTAGCTTAACTGAATCTTTTGCCCACAATCCTAGCTGTCCATTCAACTCACTCGTCAAACCCTCATCTCCTTTGGCCTCCATTTCTCTGCACGAGTGTGCTAATTTCTTACAAAATATGATGTGACCGTCTCCTTTCCTGTCCTACAACTTTCACTTCCTCCTTTCTTGTCTCACTTGCAGAATTTTCCTATGTACTCTACACTTGCCTGAGCGACCCCATCTTATCTCCTGACCAACCTCGTGCCCACTCTCATCCCTTTCCTTACTCTTCTTAATCTCAATTTTGTCTGACGCTTTCCCCTCAGAATACAGTCATGTTTTATTAGCTCCCATCTTAACAGAAAAAAACCCAACCTCACTTTCTTCTCCAACTACCACAGCATCTCCCTTCTATCTTTCCTCTCTAAGCTCATTGAATGTCCACAGTTGTCTGGATTTTCTCTTCTTCAGCTCTATCTGTAGAATCTGGCATGTCCCTTGCATTCCAGTGCAATCTCCTTTTCCATAGTGTCAAGTGATTTCCTCCTAGTGACCTAGCCAAAGCTCAGGACCAGAACTCCAGTCTCATCCTCCTTGACCTGTCAGCTACCTTTGACACCATCAAGCATGTTCTTCTACTTGAAATCTTGTCCTCTTTAGTTTCCATGACTCTCCTCTGCTGGTTTTCCTCCTACCACTCTAATAACACTAGAGCAGGGGTGGGCAAACTACAGCCTGGGGGCTGCATCTGGCCCTTCAGACGTTTTAATCTGGCCCTTGAGCTCCCGCTGGTGGTGAAGCACTGGAATGAGTTACCTAGGGAGTTGGTAGACTCTCCTTCCTTATAGGTTTTTAAGGTCAGGCTTGACAAAGCCCTGGCTGGGATGATTGAGTTGGAGTTAGTCCTGCTTTAAGCAGGGGGTTGGACTAGATGACCTCCTGAGGTCCCTTCCAACCCTGATATTCTGTGATCTAGGGTATGTTAGAATCTTACAGATTTTTTTCTGCATAACATCTCTAAGGCAAGGCCTTTCCTATCCATCCACGCAATTAAATCTCTCATCCAAGCTCTCATCATGTTTCAGTTTGTTTTTGTCCTTCTCTCTGGCCTTGACAAATGCAGTCTTACCTCACTCATGTCTTTTCAGACATTGTAGCTGAAAATATCCTTTTGTTAGCCAGTAGCTTTGACCATGGCACCCCACTTCTTTGACTCCCTCTGCTCCTCCTCCTCCTCTGTCGCATCAAACATAAACTACTTGTCCTCACTTTTAAGGGCCCTCACAACCTATTCCCACCCTACTTATATCTCTCATTCACTTTTGAAATGTTGACTTTCTCCTCTATTGAGTCCCTGATGCCAGCTTCCATTGACCATTTGTTAAATTTTCAAACAAGCAGTGATTTCTCCCATGCTGCCTTTTGCACTTGTGAGGAACTCCACCTAAATATCTGCAAAGCCACTTCCTTCTTGTTCTTAAAACTCTCCTTTGCCATAATGCCTATAGGAAAATCCTGAGTTAGCCACAGGTGTGCTGAGAACACAGTTTATCATGTTGACTAATATTGTTTTCTTGTGCTCCCTATCCCTATCTAGTCTTATACAAAGAGCATAATATCAAAGTATAGCACCCAGAATATTGAGGTACTGGGGCTCCTAGAGACTATAACAATATAAATAATTAATGATATACAGCTATGAAACATATCTGACATCTCATTGGCAACAGATGTTTCATGCTGAGCTAATGTTCTCTTTTGGGCAGCCCGCTAATTATTAGCAATTCCAGCAGCCTGCCCAGCCAGGCATGCATCAACAAACCATTGCTGAATGCAGAGATGAAGCAAATGGGATGCAGCAGAAGATGACAGGTATACAGTGCTGTGTGCACTCGAGGGTACTGACAACATCAAGTGGTAAAACAAGTGGGGTGAAAGATAAATATTATTCTACAGACTGGTGAGCGTGTGCCGAGGAGTTAGCAGCGGATGGCAGGATTCAAGATGACAATATCCTGTAATGTTTTATGTATTCAGGCTACTGTTTGAATGGCTCAGCTGGTGAATTTTCTATTTTAAGAACTGGCAGTATTGCACTGGAGGTGGGAAAGGAAATGTAAATAATTTGGGAACATATAAGAATGGCCATGCTGAGTCAGACCAAAGGTCAGTCTAGCCCAATATCCTGTCTTCAACAGTGGCCAATGCCAGGTTCCCCAGAGGGAATGGACAACAGCTAATCATCATGTGATCCATTCCGTTTCCCATTCCCAGCTTCTGGCAAACGGAGGTTAGGGACACCATCCCTGCCCATCCTGGCTAATAGCCATTGATGGACCTGTTCTCTATGAAATTGTTTAGTTCTTTTTTGAACCCTATTATAGCCTTGGCCTTCACAACATTCTCTGGCAAGAAGTTCTACAGGTTGACTACATTGTGTGGAAAAAATACTTCCTTTTGTTTTGTTTTAAACTTGATGACTATTAATTTCATTTGGCGACTCCTAGTTCTTGGACATAATGCATGCAGCATGATACATAACAGCAGGAGACTGGGAAGAAGTGTCCCTTTTTTTAAGGGAATATATTAGTATGTAAATGTTCTTTCGCTGTCTCCAAAAAAAAAAAAAAATTTGCTAAATGCATCTTCCACCAAGGGGTGAGAAAGACACAGCACCTCTGATATTGCACAAAAAATTGTTTTGCACAAAGGAAGTTACTAAATGAGCCAATGCGTTCTTGTTCAAAATGGTAACCCTTTTATGGTATCTTCTGGGCTTCCCTTTATGCCCACAATAGTCCGTTTGGATCCCATGTTAATGAATCGCATTTAAGCGACACCAAAATATTCAAAGGCATTGTAAGTATTCCTATGAGAGGTATATTGTAGTCTAATCCTAAACCAGCAAATGAACAAACCTTGTTCTGAAAATGAAATTTTTATGAAATTTGATCTTTGGATCAATGTCAGTACATGCTTTGTGACATTTCTGTCAGAACTCTTCTTTAAAATAAAATCCCAGTAGTTTTATAGATAAGCTGATTTGTCTGGCTATTGCTAGTGGAAATGGTAAAGAGTTGAGGTGTTCATTGAAGTTCCAATTGAAAGCCTTCTCACTTGGTAAATGCTAACCTTTCAGTGACTCTATTCATTAAAAATTTCTCTGACTGCAATGGGTACCTAGGATGGTGATGTGAAAAAGTACAACTTTAACTATCAGGTCTGTTTCCGCAGGTGAATTTAAAAAAACAAACTAACTTTTACATACCTTGGCAGATAACATCTCCACATGGTATATAATTGCCAACAGTTGCTCACTTTGGTAAAAGACATATCAATTTATGTTGTTTCTTTACTAGCTAAATATTCCTGTGTAATGTTTGTAAATAACATTTGTAATGTTATTTACTGAGCGTGTGCAGCCGGAAGTCAGTCTCACAATGCATCAAAATATTTGTTGGACAGAGGCAAAATAGTTGACTTTTTTTCTTCAGAGTGAATGTTCGTTCATCAGAGCACTTCTTTTCTTTTCAGGAATTAAGGGATATTTTGTTCTTCTTTAAGTTTATGATGCATTCTCTAAGATATTAACATTCCTTGCTTATTTTAAACAATCCGTAAGAAAGTAAGATGAATTAAAAGATCTATGTGATGTGAGAGAAGGAAGGAAATTCAGACTTTTATGTACCAATGTGTGGTCTCAGCAGGGTGAGAGAAGAAATATGAGAGCCCAAGACATTTTGTGTTCTATGACTGGCTCTGAACCTTTCCAGATTACTGTACCCCTTTCTGATTTGTCTTGTGTACCCTCAAGTTTCACCTCACTTAAAAACTACTTGCTTACAAAATCAGACCTAAATACCCAAAAGTCTCACATCACACGATTACTGAAAAATTGCTTAAGTTCTCATTTTTACCGTATAATTATAAAATAAATCAATTGGAATATAAATATTGTATTTACATTTCAGTGAATAGTATAGAGCAGTATAAACAAATAATTGTCAGTATCAGGTTTCAGAGTGGTAGCTGTGTTCATCTGTATCTGCAAAAAGAATGAGGAGTACTTTTGGCACTTATAGACTAACAAATTTATTTGGGCATAAGCTTTCACACGTCTGATGAAGTGGGTTTTAGCCCATGAAAGCTTATGCCCAAATAAATGTGCTAGTCTCTAAGGTGCCACAAGTACTCTTCGTTCTCATTGTCGGGATGACATTTCAGTTTGTGCTGACTTCACTAGTGCTTTTTATTAGTCTGTTGTAAAATTAGGCAAATTACTAGATGAATTGATGTACCCCTGGAAGATCTCTGTGTACCCTCACGAGTATGTGTACCCCTGGTTGAGAACCACTGTTCTGGGATATGGAAAAAAAGGGCACAGGTTAGGCCATGATTGTGTAAGCCAGTCCACAGTTACAGATGTGTGAAACTCTCTTAGTAGGGTGCCAGAAGGGTGCATGGGTTTGCCCACACAGATCAGTTTGCAGTATTGCAGCCATAGCCAGTAGACTCCAGTGTAGCTGTCACAAAGACTATAAGTGTTGGACAGTAATTGGTGTTGTGTGACCCTTCGTATTGCATTAACAAGACTAGAGGAAATCTCTCTGCTGGTTTTAAGTTTTATGTTTTATCAGCTGGTGTCCTGAAAATGTTGTTGTGGATGAAATTACAAATAGGACAAGTCTGGAGGTGATGGGCTCGCTATCTTTGCTGAGCCTGCAGGGATGGATGGTGCAGTTGTGGCACTCCCAGAAGCTGTTGTACTGTTTGGATCCAGAGATGTGTGCGTTTTAAATATGTAACAGAGTCAAACTTGGATCAGTATTTACTGTGCAGCTGTCCAGGCGACCACGATCATATTTGCTATATTGTGAGTGTCCTTGATTTTCTGTTTAGTTGACCTTTAGTTGGTGAGGTATGAACTACTTTTGTAAACTAAAGGATTTGTCCAAAACATCATTGTATTGTAGAGGGTTTTTTAGTGATGCCTCAAGGGGAAAAAAACCCATTTATTCTGCAGGTTGAAGGACAATTTACTGCATTTACCATTTTGGGGTCTGTCCCTATAAACACTTAAACACATGCCTAATCTTTTCCAATGTGAAATGACTCTCATAAGCAAAGTTAAGTACATGGTTAAGTGGTGTTGCATTTTTGTTGCATCTCAAGTAACACCAATCACTGGTGCAGGTCAAATATTTAAAATGGAGATTTAAAAAAGTACCCCTCCAGTTCACACTGTTGAGATCAGTGTGCCTAGCATAGCTAGTTGGACAGCAAAACTAGCTTGACCTTCATGATCAGTTTCACTTTTCTGGTTGTGATGGGCTAAGACCAAATCCCCTTGAATGTTTCCAGAATTTAGGCAGAATCTGAATTCTGGGGCTATGACCTATCTTGACTTTTCTGGGTTTTGTTCACTAGCAAAAATACTGTTTTGGTTATCCAGTGTGATGGGGGCAGCTCCCGTTTTTCTAAATTCCCCCAGATTTTTCTTTTCTATAATTCCTTCACAAATCCATGCTCATTTTGTGCTCTTTAGTCTGTGCTCATGCATACTAGCACTTCCTGGTAGCACGTGCAGCCTCTTATTCTCTACCACTTTGGCCCTTGCTAACTGAAAGTGTGAGCTGGATAAAACTGCTGAATAAATCCTGATTTTAAACATTGATGCTGCACTTCTCTCTACCAAAGTAAGATAGGACTATTCTGCTACACAAACTGAGGACAACTGCTGGTGGAGATGCCTGGATGAAACTGAGATTGTCATCAGGGTTCATCAGCATTTACGTATGTTAGTTCAGAATATCTAGGCGCGTGGCAGGAAATTGGAATTAAATTTTACAGGAATCTGCCTGTAAAATATCAGGAAAGCAATTGCTGTAAAGACACGTTACATGAATGTGCTTCAAAATCCAATACAAATGTCCTTGTGCAGCTGGCACCATTTTACACCTTTTGGAGTGCTTTTTTTTTTTTTAAAGGGTCCTGCTGTCTACAGACTTTAATGCTAGCAATATTTTAACAGTTTTTGTTTTTCTCCCCTCTCCTCCCTCTTAACATTAAAGTATGGGAAATATCATTGCTGATCCATGCTACGTTGCCTACCTGGTGCCCAAGCCAGAGAACTGTGCAGACGCTGTGGAAATAACTGGTATTATATGTCAGTTTCTTGGCAACTCATCTGCTTTGGCTTCTTGGAGAATTCCAACTCCTGGCAGGACTGAGTTAAGCTGTATTTATAGTATACTTGCTACTATCCAAATGAACTGATCAAAATAACTTTTTTAGTTTGCAGGACTCAAAAAAACTGCACTTCAAAACCTTGTGGCAGCAAGTCTCAGAGCCCAAGTCTGCAGACTCAGGTTTGTATCACAGGGCTAAAAATAGCAGTGTAGGTGTTCTTACTCAGACTGGAGCTTGGGCTCTATAACCCAGCAAGGGGGTGAGTCTTGCAGCCCAATCTCCAGCTCCCGTCGGAACATCTACATTGCTGTGTGTAGCCCCATAGCGCAAGCCCAAGTCTGTAGACCTGTGCTCTGAGACTTGCTGCATGTAGGTTTGTTTGTTTGTTTTTGCATTGTAAACGTACCTTATAAGGTGGTTGTCCTGAATATTTGACAACTGTTTCTTCACTGTAGAAAAAGTTAATAGTTAAATAATTAACAGTTAATAGAAAGACTTCATCAAATCACTTAATTAGGTCTATAGCCAGCCTGCTTAAGGGCTACAGGAACTTGTGTGCATGAAGACAGCCCTCCATGCCAGTGACTCCTCTTTCTGCTAGACCACTGCGTAAATCTGATGGGAATCTAAGATGAGCATAGATGAGAGGCCCATACTTCAATATTCCATGCATCACACACTGCTTCTCCTTTCCAAGGACTCCATGAGCAGTAACAAGGCTGCCATGCGTTCAGATGAAGTAGAAAATTCACTAGTTATCTATAGCCTACCCTTTTTGGGACACTTCTTGTAATGTGCGCTCTCTCTTTTTGGAAACTAGCCAGTAAACCTCTTAGCCTGTGTCTTCGGGTGGGCTACATTGAATCTGCATCATGCTGGGCTGGTGTTAGGGAGATGTGGCTTTATCAGTTACTCTCCTTGCTGAAAAAACAAAATGCCAAATATTTTCTAAAGCAGACTTTACTAGAAAATGTAACGCTTGAATAGTTTGAAAGTAAATTTTCCAAAGCTTCACATCTGTATATTTTGATCATGGGCTAGTTTGATACAGAGGGTGTGTGTGTGCTCAGTTTGTTATAAAACAAACTCATAATTTTATATCCATGTTAAAAATTCTGTGGGCAGACAATACATTTTTCAATATATTTTTGAACTCCACAATATCCATATGTGTTAATTTTGAAACCACAAGCAACAAAGTCTGCAATCTTTAAAAGGAGAGAAGTTTTATTGGTTATTTGAGTAATGTGGGCTGTGGTTTGCTTTCATTTTAACAGTTATGAGGACCTGGGACAGATGGTTAGAGAGGGATGAAATATCTACTGGCAGAAGGTTACAGTTCATCCATCTATACCTGTTTTGGGCTTTTGCTTGTTTGAGTGTTCTAAGAAAAGGAATCAAGTTTGGAGAGTCTCTTCCCACTGCCATTTCAAGTATGTTAGTTTTTCCTGGGCTAGTGGTGGGACCTGTCTCCTGGTGACTCTGGCCTTTTTATTTCAAGTTGTTCTGTCTCTCTGAGCTGCTATAGTGCAGTGTGCAACAACCAGCATTTGGGAACTCTGTTCACCTTCTCTGACATCGTGTGTACCTCTCACACGGTAATCCTGCAAGAGCCACTTGTACATTCAGGTGCTAAAAGTGTCTCATGTTCAGTACTGTTTTCAGAAGTGGTATTAACTGTGATGCATCAGTGCTAAAAGAGTGTCACACGAGATAAATGCCAAGTCACAGTGCAGGAGCACATCGGAGAATAGAAGTTAGATGAAGAGGACCTACTTGGTCATCCAGTCCAGCTCCTTGTCAGTGTAGATTGCTCCCTATATTATTCTGTCTAATGTCTTGCCCAGTTTAGATTTAACTTTCCCAGGCAGTTGGGTTTCTCCTGCTTTCTCAGGAGCCTGCTCTGAAGACTTTACTGTCCGGAAAGATTTCCTGACATAGAGGCTAGCTATCCCTTTCTTAATATTGCCCCCAGGAGGCAGGGAGAGTGATGCTGGTGGTAACCTGCAAGGAGAGGGGAATTTGGGATAGGCAGCCAGAACGTAATGCCCAGCCTGCCTCAGTCACCAGAGAGTGTGAAGCTCCGAGGGGCTGGGAGATGGATACGTGGCCAGGGACAGTGGCCTGGGTCTCTCCTTTGCCCATTGCATCCAAAGCGAACACTTGCTAAATCCTAGCAGTGAAGTGAGTCAGTTGTTCTGTACAGCTTTACAATTCCTCTCATGTTTGTTTTGTTCTTTCTCTTTGTTGTAGCCTGGCTGTAGAGTAGAGTCTGTTGTTTTTTACATTTAGATGCCTTACAGTGTAGAAAGGAAGTCAGTGTTGTCTATGCCACACCAGGAAATGCTCTTGCATAATTAGTCAGACCTCAGAACAATTGATCTTTCAAGCATGAAAACATTGTTTTGTTTAGCTCAGTAAAAATTGTCAACACTGTTGCAACAAAACAAATTGTCCTCTGTTTTCAAGTGTGTCCTGAGTGTGGAGTTTGTATAACTGACTCTCATGTTGACTCAACTAGTGCAAAAGCTCTTATGAAACCACAGACAATGGATGGAGAAGGCTTCTCGGCAGAATCAAATGTTGCATGTTGATATCTGGAACTATTATTTCTGATTCTCAGGCTGTCCAAGTGGCAGAACTACAAATCCTTTTTCATTTGCTACAGCCATTTTAAGCTCCTTTCAAGTTGATTGATCTCGGATTTGCTCCTTTACGCCCTCTCCAGTGTCTTTCAGGAAATAACCCAGAAGAGAGAAGAAAGGGTTAGGATGCAGAAAACTTCCAAGGATTCTTGCAATGCTTTGTCTTTGCAGAATATTGCTCTATTCAATATTTTTATTACAGAATATTTGAACAATCTGTTTAAAAAGAGAGAATTTGTATGGAATGATTATAATTCACTTCCCTAACAGTTGGATGAGCACCTTGGAGTTTGCAGTTGGGATACTGGAACTACTGAATCAGAGCTAGCAGAGTTCCCTGTTTAAGGAGATTCTTACAATGGAGTATGGTTAAAAGAAAATATTTTGTGCAAATAAGATTTTGCCAGTAGATTCCTATCCTGTCTCCCTGCTGCTACTAACTCTTATCTGAAAGTTTCATTCTCAGTCTAGCCTCTTTTCACTTACCTCTCTTTAATGAATCCATAACTCTGTTTAATGCATTGGCACTGGATGACTTAGAAGTTGTTATGCTGCCACAATAAAATGTCAGGGCAAGCTATGCTTCAGGGAAGGCTTCCTCTTTCTAACAGTAACTCTGATTACTATTACAGATGGGCCCACAACAGCAGTGTGTGCGTCTGGATTAGCACCAGGTTATGATCTGGGTCTGAGATTGAACCAAGGTCAACGATTTTTTGGGTTTGGATTGAATGCTATACATTTTGCTGAGCTGTTCTTGTGAGATTTCAGCCTGAAATGATGGTAAATATTGTCCAGTTTTCAGCCCTGAACTAGATAAGAAAAACTGGTGTATCTGACCTTGGAAGTGAACCAGAACTGTAACTATGGAGGCTGTTATGGATCCTGGTATTTGAATCCAACTCCTCTCTGTCTTCCTCCCGCAAATTTGAATTTGAAGTTCTGGGAATTTCCTTTCCATGTCTCTCAAGCAACGTTAAGATTCAGACTTGTGCTTCTTTCTCCATGTGAATTTTGCTGATTTTAAGAGCAGGCTGGCACAATTACACATTAATGTTTAGTTGCCGTATTTTACCCAAATCGGGTGGTTTGAAGTTTGGAGATGGCTCTCCTCGAGGGTACAGTTTTATATTTTCTATATATTCTAAAATATCTTGTCTACACGGTCGGCCTTTTTTTGCACAGACTTGCAATTTGATTGTGTGTTTTTTAAATATGTGCTCTGTCATCCCCTACAGTGAGTTATACTTTCTTCTCTTTGCATAGTATTGAGATTTTGTGCCTTACGCTGCTGGTAATTGGACAGAGGCACTTTACTGAGGAATAGCAGAGAACTGGCTTTGCTGTTGCTACTTTTGTCTTTCTCCCTGGCTGTCCCTTGTCAGGGTTGCCTGCCTGCAAGTATTACACTGTTTTGTTTTTGTATTTGCTATTGGAAAATCTAGACTGCCAGTGCCAAGGGTTAATACATTTGCCACCCCTTCATTAACACACGTAGGTGGCAAAACAATACAACTGCAAGGAATTGCAGGGTGACTTTTGATGCTTCAGGGTGTGAATTCACCCTGACAATTCAGTTGGAATTTGGCCAGACATACCACATAATGATTTAGCTCAGGTAGGGATGGTTGATTTATAACTCCACTCTGTGTGACACTCTGAGTTAGTGTTGAACCACTGTCCAAGGTTGATGAGATACAAAGTAAATAATGGTGGTTGGTTTATTACCGGCACTTCCAATACAGATAACTGCATTGTCTTCCTGACTTTCTCCATGAGTTCACTAGGAAAAGGTGCTCTTCCCTTCCTGATCTAACCTGCTAAGTAGTGATGTTACTCTTGGTATAATTGCTTTTGCCTTCTCACCTGCAAGTGTCTCCATTTTGGTGGAGCCAGAAGAGAAATGATCCCTATGCTGTGTATGGATCGTTTGCCATGTGCTTTATGCTCACAAAAGATGCTTTGTTAATCATGAAAAATGCTTATTAATTTTTTTCCTTGTTTCCTCAGCTTCCCTTTGAGGTGGAAATTTATTACATCCAGCATGTGATGCTCTATGTTGTGCCCATCTATCTGCTGCGGAAAGGAGGTAGGCCGGCAATCAGTCTGAGCCATGTTACCCTACTGAGATCTGATGGGTGGGAGTTAACTAATTAAGCATAACCTGTTTCATTATGTCTTCAGTTCTTCTAAGGCAACACTTTGCTATACCTGCCATTAGCACATGGGGGGTGTTATTCCTGTTTATTAATTGCTCTGAGGTAGTGCCTAGAAGCCATTGGTATGGCCCAGCACTACATTGTGCTCGGTGCTGTACAAACCCAGAACTAAGACATTTAATGTCCCAAAGAGCTTACAAGTATGTATCAGCCAAACATGTTCTCTTCCTAACAGACATCCCTGCCCACTTGTAACTTCAAAGACACTTGGTTTTGTTTTCTTGCCTTTTTGACAAGGTTTGTGGTAAAAATGCACTTGATTGCAGGAGTTGTTTTTTTTAAATTCGAAAACTTGAAGAATACAAAACCATGTAAACTTCTGCCCATGTATATAGTTGTCTTGGATGTCTCCAAGGATGGAGTACCTGGAGAGAACTGCTTTTCTTCATAAACAGGGGAGGGTCTCTCTTGTAGCACTAGCTCCCCAGGTGAATATGAATCAGTCAGTGTAAAGCACTTTGTTTAACTGTGAAGCTTTTGAGGAGATCAGTTGTGGGGTATTAGTGAATCGGGGATAGCTCCTTCATTGTCTCCTCCTAAAAAGGTACTTTAATTCTTCTTCCAGTAGCATCTCTATGGGTGCTCTCCTTCTGGTGCTTATATGCCTTTGATCAGAGATTTTCAGTAGCAGTACCCATTCTGCCCACACAGGCACTTTATGTGACCTCATGCCCCGTATCAAGGCTATATAGGATGGGCGGGCAAACCTCCCTCAGTTTCTTGTTAACTGCCTGGGCTTGAGACTGAGAATTCAGCATGTCCACTTCAGTTGGCCAACCTTGTATTGTCTAGTTTGTTAGCTGGTAGTTTATTTTTTCCCTCTACACCACAGCAGACCAGGGGGGACGCAGATTTACACACACACACTGTCAGTAGGGCATTAGCCTTCTACCTGGATTAGGAAGTCTCCCACACCATTCATATCAATTGCTGACCAATCTAAAAGGTATACGATCTCCACCCGGTGACTTTCTAGGTGGATTTCTGAATGCATCATTTCCTGTTATCAATCTACCGATATACAACCTCCATTCCACAAGATCTCTTTCTACCTCTGTGGCACTGCTCAAGAAGGAGAGGTTACTCTCATTGTGCAGTAACCAGAATTCTTCAAGATGTGTCCCTTTAATGGGTGCTCCGCTACCAGCCCCCTTTCCTCTCTGCTTCAGGGTTTCCTCTATCGTGGAGAAGGAAGCGTAGGGCACATGTGGGCCTAATGGGCACTGCTAACGAAAATCGCTGATTGAAGGTGCATGAGATGCATGCACATCTGAAGTGCAGCACCCACAGGGACGTATATCTTGAACTCCAGTTACTGCGCAGGATTAATGTTTATTTATGTTAATGTCTCAATAAGTTATAAAACTGGGAATGTTACAGACTTCTAATTAGTACAGTAGAGAATGGAAAACAAGATGTTTTATTAGCATATATTCTATAATGTACATAAGAAGCTAAACCAAACTGTGCTGTACTACCATCCTGGGACTTGAGATATTCCAAGTTCCTGATGTTTCCCTCTTGTGTTTTGATCTCGCTGGAGATTTTGTAGCCGTGTAATATATACTTTAGCTCATATAATTCCATATTTGCTTTGCTTTGAGGCATTGCCTAAGAGTATCTCTTGGAGGCTCCATTTTAGTGCTTGATTTCTGGAATATTTTGTATGGGTTTGTCCTCCATCTGGGATTGTGTCCTGCCATCTCTACCATCCTTGTGGCATTGTTCTGGCTTGCTGCTATTTATCAGTTTACAGCTATCTGCTGCCATCTAATGTTGTCTTGAGAGCAGTGAACTTCCAGCCTGACTCTTTCTGCTGGTGAGCAGACAGACATCTTTTGTAATCGCCCTTGGCTGAAGCTGTGAAGCCAGTCGGTTCCAGCTTGTTTTACAGCTGGCCCGTGTGGTAGCATCCTTTTTACCTGATTGATTAGCAGCTTGTTAACAGGACATTGAGCTATTGTACAGTACTTGTGTCCCCAGAGACTTATTCTTGCCAAATCCATATTATGTCTTTTCTTGGAAAATGTGAATTCTTGACAAACTTGGTGAGGTCCAGCACAGATAGAACAGCTACGAGAATAACCTAACGTCTGTAGAACTGATATTAGAAAATTATTTCCCTGTTAATATTCTGCCCATCTCACTAGCAGAGTTGAAACGCTTTTTGACTCAATCACAGATTGCCTTCTGCTGTAACAGTATCCCATGTGGCTTAATTTGTGATCACTGACCTTCAGCAATATGCAGTAATAGGCCTATAATCTATCTGTATGCTTTGGGTAGAAGTTTGTATCAGATTATGATTATGTGGATTATGACCTGGGGAAATAGGTTACATGTGCAGCAAAATAATAGTTCATTGGGCTTGGAAGCATATTAGAATAGTACAGGAGTTTGATAATGGGGACAATGAGTCTTTTACTTCGAGGTCATCGATTTTCAGTCTAGCCCATTACCTAATGGTTGTTTAGATCATGTGAACTGAGTTGGTTGTAGTCCAGTTGCTGGTTGACGCATTAAAAAGCGACAGTCTGAAGTTGACAGTGTCATAGAGTTGCCAACTTTCTGATTGCATAAAAGTGAACATCCTTGACCTGCTCCTTCTCTGAGGCACCGCCCCTTCTCTCCATAGCTCACTCTTCCCTACCCTCACTCAACTTTAGGGGGACCAAATGTACCGATTTTATAGGGACAGTCCCAATTTTTAGGTCTTTTTATTATATAGGCTCCTATTACCCCCAACCCTCATCCCAATTTTTCACACTTGCAGTCTGGTCCCCCTACTCACCTTCACTGGGTGAACCTGGGGATTGATGTGCAGGAGGGGGTTCTGGGTTAGGGCTGAGGGGTTTGGAGTGTGGGAGGGGGTGTGGGCTCCGTGGTGGGGCCAGGATGAGGGATGCAGGAGGGATTGTGGGGTGCAGGCTCTGGGAAGGAGTTTGGGTGGAGGAGGCGGCTTAGGGTTGGGGTAGGGGTAGAGCACAGGCTCCGGCCGGTCGATGGTTATCTCAGGCAGCTCCTGGAAGTGGCCAGCATGTCTGGCTTATGGGCAGAAAGGACAGGGGGCTCTGTGTGTTGTCTGCACCTGCAGGCACCACCCCTGCATCTCCCATTGGCTGCAGTTCCTGGCCAATGGGAGATGTAGAGTTGGAGCTCAGGGTGGGGGCAGCATGCAGAGCCCTTGTGGCCATCCGTGCGCCTACAGCCTGTAGGGAAATACCGGCTGAGTCTGGGAACCTGCCTTAGCCCCGCTGTGCTACCAACTGGACTTTTAGCAGCCCGGTCAACAAGCCACCAGGGTCCATTTTTGACTGGGCATTCCAGTCAAAAACCAGATGCTTGGCAACTCTAGACAGTGAGGTGTGATTATACAGTCCTTTATCCTGTGCACTGGTGGAGCAAGTTAATTGCATAGTTATCGGCAGATAATTCAGTAACATTCACACACATTGCAGTGTAATTACCATTGGAACGATTTAACGTGTCATATTGTGGTACTTGTTTAGTTCTATTCACTCTGCAGAGCAAGCTAGGCAAAGTGATAGCACCTGCTTCCAATGGATGTAATATTTGAATCCTTTGACTGAAGTATCTCTGAAAATCACACTGTGTATATATGGAGTAAAATTAACACTCCCTGTTTGCTTCTGTGGCCAAGTGAAATCCTGTTTCAGGGGAAAACCAGCAGGGTTAGTGAGAGTTAATATTTTGTATAGTGTTTAATGATCAAATTAGAGTACATCTAACCCCAAACACTGGATCAGAAGGAGGGAAAAGATGAGTATATTTCAGGTGAAAAACAAGGGGGTCTCAAGTATTCACTATCATGAAAGTTAGTTACTAGGTGGAATCACAGTAATTCAGTTAAATATTAATACTTGTTTTTTTTAAGGTGTCTACACTGCAGAACCACTTTCCAATTTCTGGTGGGCTCTGTTATCCACTGGGCTGATGTTTGTCTATCATTTTAGCATCTTACAGATTCTGGGACTGGTAAGTGACTACTCATAAAGTAAACATTTGGGTCAAAGTTTCAAAGTGTTTAGGTGCAAATGAGTGCCTAATTTGCTGGGACAATTATGTACTCAAATTGGGCAATTGCACATGCTAATGGATCCTTATGGTTATTTGCATGTCAGTTACCCCATTCACACACACACATTTTACCATGCACAAATTAGACATGCAGTTGCATACACATTGAGTGCACAGCTGCTTACCTTCTGAAAATCTGAACATGTGCCCAATAAATAGGCAAGTGAGAATTGCCAACATATTAACTTAATTACTTGGATTTTTAGGGGAGTTAGGAAATCTCCATTTTAGGTTTCTGAGTCAACACAGCACAATACAAGATTGATTTATAAACTTGTTATTGTCCCTTTCCCCAGGTCACAGAAGTGAATTTGAACAACATGTTATGCCCAGCCATCTCGGATCCTTTCTATGGGCCCTGGTATCGAATCTGGGCATCTGGACATCAGACTATCATGACTATGGCTCATGGAAAACTTGTAATATTGTTCTACAATGCTGTCCCTGTCTTTAAATATAGTGTGGATTTGCTTAGACTCCCATCTAAGAAAATAGACTGAAATTTCTCCCTGGGGAGTAGCACTTACAGGAAGCGGCGGTACCTGTATTCATATTGGAGAATGAAAGGACTGTGTTAGTGTGTCGTGTCTGCTTTCCCTCCCACCCCCCTCAATGTTTCTTGCCTCAAGAGATCTCTACAATAGAGTGAGGATTTTCTTCTTTCAACTGCTGTTTTTCACTGCCCATAGCCAATGGCAAAATTAGTGGCCTTATTCTGGGAAAAGTTGATGTTACATATTTTATGCAGATTACAATGGAACCTCCCTAACCCACACTATAATTACCCCAGGGAACAGCGGGATCTGTCTGCATCCCAGCAAAGAGAGTGGAGGTATAGTCCCCGTATCAAAACTTCATTATTGATTATTGTTTGCTGTGTATTCCTCAGTGCATATACTGATTATATTGCAAAGTACAAGAAAAAAGCTGAATTATTACTCTGACCGAAAATGAACCAAGCACGGTTCGTATGCATCATCCTGGCTTAACTTTCCTTATTTGAATTTTGCAACTTGGTGCGTAAGTGAAGCAATATGCCATGGGTCTCCTAGTTATTTGTGTGAATTATTGAGGTTCTATTGCACTACTTTAAGCTGGTTGAAGATAATGGGGAACAAAATAATCAAATATTTCTTTCAAAATTTATTTTTTAAATTGGACTATTTTTTTCAGCTGCTATGGATCTTCACCTGTGTGGGCTCAAACCCACAATAGCAACAGCTTTGAGGATTCTCTGACTTGAATGCATGAAAAACCATCAGGTTGAAATAATTGTTTTAAAAAATCAAGCAGGGTGTAACTTGTGATGGGTGGTAATTCATCTAGTCCTTCACGTTACCCCTGAACAGAAAAAAAATATGAATTAAAGGGACACTGTCAACCTGGTTTAGAAAACAAATTACAAAACCCCATGTGAAGAGTTTTAAACTTCATTTCATGCTTGTAAAAAATTCCTCCCCTGTGTTCTGTATCGAACAGACATTAGTTCAGTATGTAGGGAAATGAAGAGAAACTGCTATTCTGGTTTCTCTCTCTCTCTAAGGGTCTACACACCGTATGTAGTGATTTAAACTAAATCAGTGCAACTCTAGTTTGGTGGCAATTATGTGAGAGTAAAAGTATCTATACCAGTATGGCTTGTTTCATTGGCTAGTATAACAAGCTGTACTGCTAGAAACACCTTTATACTGGTATAACTGCCTCCACAGTAGGGCCAGTAGGGCACTGCACTGATTTAACTAAACTTATTGCAAAAACTGCATGCAGGGATTTGGAAAGTAGTAGTATAACTGGGGAAAAGCAAATTCAGTGTGTCCATTTACTTCAGTTTTAACAGTGTTCAGTGTTAAGACATTCTGCTGTCCAGACAAGTGGAAAGGGGGAAAATTTTGACAGTGTTTCTTCTTAATTTTTGAAATCTGAGTTCTGTTGGTTGTATTTCAGAGCTGCATCACAGGAATTTGCTGCAAAAAGTGATTTTTAGATTGCTTGTGTTATATTGCCACCGCTGTAATAGTATACAGAACCACCCTACCTCTCCCTTCAGCCGAGTCGCCCTGCGATCGTGTTCTGAAGTTAAGATACAGCCATTTATACCTCAAGGAGAGCTCATTGCCTAGGAAAATAATCAACGTTACAAACTTGCATTTTTTTATTTTTACAAAGGCAGATTTTGATAGGGGAGAGGGAACTCAAATGACTTCTCTAGTTTCACTCCATTTAATTAAATATAGATATTTACAGTTGCATTCAGGAGGATCCTGCCAATCTGTATTCTAATTTGTAAACCTTTTTCTGGGCACACTTTGTGCCCAGTGGCATATATTAAAGATGATGACTAACCTGTGCTGCCATAATTTGACAAAAAGGCAGATTTACTCGTTGCACAGTTGCGATCAGTTTAAATTCCTGTTACCCAGACCAACCAAATGCATGTTCATGCTCCCTATCTTCAGTCTCCAGCAGGAGTTCGCCTTTGAGAGCTAAGCCCCTGATACTCGCAATGAATATCTGTTTACAGTATGGCTCTCAGGCCCTGATCCTGCAAGCCCTTAAGCACGTTTAACTTCACTCATCAGAACAGCCTCACTGCTGCTCCTGTATCTAAAATAAGCACAACTTGCTGAAGCATTTGCAGGAGTGGGGGGAACGCACCAGTGTTAACAAAGGCATGATCCTCCAAAGGCAGAGCACTCCATGCCCATTGAAGTCGGTGGGACTGCAGGAGGGGATGTCCTGGCCCCAGTAAAATCAATGGAAGATTTTGGCCCCTGATTTTAATGGGGCCAGGATTTCATCCAAGGTACTCAGCATATTGCAGGGTCAGGCTCCAATGTTCATATTGCTGGATATTAAGCAGTGCCCCCTATTTGAATATACGTTATCCCATAGGAACAGCTGAGCTAAATCATATAGCACTTCCTCCTATCCCCTAAGCTTGTATGAAGTTTATTTTGGTTTATCTATCTAGCTAGCAGTCCCTTAGCCAAATGCCTTGGGCCACACACCCCTGCAGTAACTACAATGAAGCGTGTTTAGAAAGAGACCATTGGTGTTACCACAGGGATGCAGTTGACCCGTCCTTTCAACACTGGCACTGTTACTTGGATTTAAGTGTTTTGATTCTTGCCTTTTCCTAACCCGTTTTTTAAAAATGCCGTGGCTACTGACGGATTTTGACAGCTCCATTCAGAGCAGCAGCAGCAGCCTCCCACGTTTAAAGCTACTTAGTATTTTTGAAAATGCAGCGCTTCCTGCCTAGTGATGTGTAGTACTTCAGGGCATTCTAATGACTCCAGATACAGCTCCTATAGGCCACCACTAGCCTCCTAGGATCACTTAATGAGGTAACAGGGAATTTCAAATATGTCACTCAAGGGGTGCTACCTCCATGGCAGGGATTTACTTGTTGTGCTGAATTTCTAGCTCTTTTGGCTGGTTTAAAAATGTCGGAGCAGGAATGGCAATTTGGAAAGGATTTAGTTAAAGTCGGGGAAGACCCTAAAGCAGGAGGTCTCTAAAATCTGACTCTCATTCCTCGGCTGATCTCTTACCATAGACACAGTCTGTAAGGTGCAGCAGAAAAGGGGGGGATTGTTCAATTCATAGGATTTTGGTTTTGATGATACTCAGAAGCTGGGCAACTTATTAAAATATCCCGCAGGAGCGTTCCATCCCTTCCGTGGTGGAAGATTTGTTTCTCCTGTTCAATGGATGGGTTTTACAAGCACTAATAATAGAGATGATGATCCTTGGTTGGCCTCTGTTCATTTATACTGGAAATGGAGAGGTGAAGACAGGTGGCCAAGAAGCATGAAAAGGAGGGGAAAGCACAAGGTGGGTGACCAGTCAGTGTGGAAGGGATAGCTTGCCTCTGGCCATCTGAGCTGCCTGAGACAGATCACTTTGTCTTCCACTAGATCATGTGCGACAAGTCATCCCCGCTACCAGGGAAAAATCACTCATGGTGCTGATAGCTGACATTTCACCCTGAGAAGGTTATTCTCCACAGTATTCAGATCTCCAGTGACAGGAAAACAATTTATGGTCTTCTATATTATTTTTCCATTTTTAAGCAGATGACTTGTCAGGTGGGAGCCTGAATATTGTGGTAATTTTATTTAAAAAACAAAACAAAATGGGGGTGTATGGGGGAGAAGCCTAGAAAGGAGAGACAGACTCATAGAAGTATGGGACTGGGAGAGACCTCCATAGGTCATTTAATGCAGGCCCCTGCACTGAGGCAGGGCTAGTATTATCTAGACCATCCCCTACAGATGTGACTGGCTAGTCTCTGTGCCAATGGAATCAATCCCAAATTAAACCTAACTCTATTTATCAAGTGCATCCTTATTCTGGGGATGTCTCCCCCTCAGTGGAGAATTTTGTGTATGTTGAGGGTAAAATTGTGTCTTTCAAAGCTAGCTCCAACTATTTAGCAACATGGTGCTCTGACCAATGGAGTTGGGCTTTCTGAGCACACCAGACTCTGCCCTTGTCTCCTCTTTACAGAAGGAGCCGTTAGTAGCTACAATTCAGTTGTTTACTGATCACACAGTTTGTTTATGCTTAGGCTGAGAAGCATGAACTAAAGATGGTAGCTCTTCTGCCCCCATGTAACGTTGGACAGCAGCCCGTGCATGGTCATGGATTCTGGTGCCAAGGCTTTCAGTAGTCTAAGACACAGCTAGAGCTATTTTCAAAGGTTCAGACGCATCTTTGCGGTGTTTCGCCATTAATCTGTTTTCATCCATCTTCCACTTACCTGCATTGGACTTCAAACACCAAAGATGAATTTGCATCTTGTTTCTCTAATAGGCTGGAGATTAACCACTCTTAGTCATGTTCAGAAAGTGTATATAATGGATGTAAGGCCATAGATCCCAAATAAACTAATACCACATCTAGGGGTGTGATGACTTAGTGCTTGACAAACGCTGTTTATAGGCAAAGCGCTTTGGTGAAGCTGGGAGACATGAGCAGTCAGTTCAGTTGTGCACTTTAAAAGTTTTAGAGTACCTCGGTGTAGATGTATTCTCCTCCGTCTGTAGCCTCAATCAGGGTTTTGATATTTCTGTAGATTTGATAACTGAATGTTTTGTAAAAACCTAAGTGTCTTTCCCTTTCAGAAACAGCTATTGCAATTGAGTACTTGATTCTGTGTCCCACATCTTATCTATAAATCACAGGCATTGGTTTCCTAGGTATTTGTAACTACATGAGGGGAAAAAAAATGTAGATGTGCGGTTTTTCTTGTTGCAGTAATTTCCAGTTGCATTTGTTGTTTTACTAGGTGGACTTTTCACAATTTTATTTTAAAAGAAAGGGGGATAAAGGGATGCAGTGGCATACAGACGTGACATTGGGAAAGTTAGTTGTCCTAGTTTTAACAAGGCAAAAAATTCAAAGGTGCATCTGGTATTAGTCTGGAAGCGGAAATGCTGCAGGCATGTTTGTAAAGACACAGACAACTACTTTCTGTGTTTTATTCTAATTACAGTGACGAGATCCATAACAAACAGTTCTTTGATGACCTCATGCTCAAGGTGATATTGCTGTAACTCTGTTTTTCTGCTTAGTGTTGTTTAGTTAAAGCCAAGCTGTTTTTAAAATGGCTTTATTTTTCTTGAGGGTCAATTTTATACCTTTTTTATTTTTGCATTTATTCGGAATCATAGTTTTCTCAATGCAGCAAGCAGTGGTGAGTGCACCCCCAACGCTGTTGACAGCCATGCTCTGCCAGGAAGCTGGAATTGCTACGTGTCCAGAGCTGAGGCACAGAACTGTCTTTGGAAATTTGCAGTTCCAATTACCCTGCCCTTGGTTCCAACCACCATATTATCCAGACACAGGCTGGAACTGCAGGGGCGGGGACCAATGTGGGTGCTGAGCCACCACCTCTGCTGTTAGTTCGAAGTAATTTGTAAAAGTGTTCTACGTTTTGTAACCTTTTTAATGTGCTAAACTTGGTTATCAGGTAACATTTGCAGATAAGGGGGATATTTGTGTACTTGCTTTTTTTGTATTTTGGTCTGTTTTCATTGGTCCCTGAGATCCTGCTCATTGGGCATTTAGTTGTTAAATCTTTAATTAAAGGAATAAATACCTTCTACTGTGCGTGAGAGCAGTTTTGTCATCATTTTAGCTACGCCAGATCCTGAGCCTACTTGAACAATCTTGTTGTGTGATTATAACCAATCATAGCCAAGAAAATTGAACATCTTCCACTACATCTCTTCGTACATTAGAGGACAAAGGAGAGAGAGAAGACCACACACATTTACTCCTTCCTCTCTCTTCACTGTTTAAACCTCTCCTTCCCACAAGTGGTGGTTAGAAGGTACAGATGGTAGCAGATGCTTTCAAACCTTCATTCGTGAAGAAAATGTTTTTTAAAACTTTGTATGTCTTGTTAGTTACACTCTACCTACCTCAACTCCCTCTCCACTGAAGTGCTAGAGCATTCTTCCTAATTTTCTGTACTGTCACGCCAGTATTTCACAGTAGTCAGAATTACAAGGTATGGAACAGACTCTGCACAGGCTTCAACCTAAAACAATCCTTTGGACATTTTATTCTGCAATATTTGCACATTTTTGTCACTGCTGCTCTGCTTCGGTGGACAGGTAAGTCCTAACTTAGTTTCATTACAGATGATGTTGAGCCACTACATGTCAGATGAGCAGTGGTTTGATTGCAAAAGCTGTTACTGTCTTCAATCCTCACATCTTTACTTCGTTCACAGTATCATTGTGACAGGGTACTATATAACTTGCAAGTAGTGTTCATGGAAAAGGAAAGTGACATATAATGCACATATATATTAAAGGGTATATAGAGGCCATGAGCTGTGGGTTTCATCCAGTCAAGGAGCAGAATCAATACTGTGTCTTGGGACTGACCAGTCACAATGTGTGAAGACCGAAATCGTTGGTGCTAATAACTTGAAAGCATAGCTCAAGCCACCAGAGTAGATTTCAACCTCTGTGAATGAGGCAAACTAATTTACTAAGCTGGAAATCTGAATAACTCAGACAAGGAGTTAAATTAATCAAATTGTTCCCTACCGATAAGTGACGTAGCTGTAATCGTCAATTGTATTGTTTATATTTGTTTTAATAGCAAATATTTGTCAATTTTAATGTCACCCAAGAACTGTAGCCTCAGCTCACAGTACCACAGATTTTTTTTTTTAAAGAGCAAGTTGGCTTCATAGACTGGAGCAGTGATCAAGGTGTGGGGATTTTTTCATTGGTATGTGTAGCCACCCATAAGTCCATCACACTTTGGGTCTGCACCATGCACCATTTGGGAATATTACCATGGGGAAAAGGAGAGTGGCTCTCTACTTGAATACTGCAGGATAGAAAAGCAAACATACTTCACTACCACGACTTTGTAAACATGCCTTTTTACTGGTGACAAAATCAGGAAAATGAGCAAATGGAATCTTTACTCAGGTGGAGTGTCAGAGCATTCCTATGTATACCGGTGGCAGCATAAGGGGATAATACTTAGTATTCTGCATGCAGTGGACGAAGTGGGTATTAGCCCACGAAAGCTTATGCTCTAAAAAAATTTGAGTTAGTCTTTAAGGTGCCACAGGACTCTTTGTCACTTCTGCAATTCCAGACTAACACAGCTACCCCTCTGATACTTCCCCAAGGCACACCCATCCCCCTGCCAGAGTAGGCCTTTTTAACAAACTTTTTTTTTCAGCTAAAGAGGACCTCCAAAGCTTTCTCGCAGAATGTCAAGATGTAAAATGGCTAGGACTCAGGGAAAGGATTATGAAACCATTTTAAAGTACAGTTCAGATTGTAGAACAGGGGTTGGCAAATTTTTTTGGCCCGAGGGCCACATCGGGGTTGCAAAATGTATGGAGGGATGGATATGGAAAGTTGTGCCTCCTCAAACAGCCTGGCCCCTACCCCCATCTGCCTCCTTCCACTTCCCACCCCCAACTGCCCCCCTCATGATCCCCAACCCTTCCAACCGCCCCTCCTTGTCTCCTGACTGCCCCTCCTGAGACCCCTCTGACCCTAATCACCCCTCAGGACTCCACCCCCTATCCAACCCCTCTGCTCATTGTCCCCTGCCTGTTGCAACCCTTATCCACACCCCTGTCCCCTGACAGGCCCCCTGGGACTCCCACACCTATTGAACCACCCCTTTTCCCTGTCTGCCCCCCCCCCGCCCCTTATACAATGGCCCGGCCTTGGCCCTCTTACCATGCTGCTCAGAGTGCGGTGAGCTGAGGCTGGGTGGGAGTGGGGCCAGCAGGGGAGGAACCAGGGGTAGCCTCCCCGGCTGGGAGCTCAGGGGCCAGGCAGGATGAGCCCACGGGCTGTAGTTTGCCCACCCCTGCCGTAGATTAATCCTTCATAGAAACAAAATATTAAAAACAGATTTGCTCCTTGATGCTATTAGTCAGTTTTGAAAGTACTATGGTGATGTCAAAAAAGGTAAAATTTACTTACTCATTTAACTTTTCATTTTCTGAAGGTGGCACCTGATGTTCTGTGATCTTACAACTGGGTTATTTCTTCTAGTCTGCCCAGTGCAGAAACACCTTTGTTTTAAAACTCTTTCTAGCTGAATAATGTACAACCAACAGGTAGAGATGTTCAGACAACTAGACTGCCCCAGTAAACTGCCCTTAGAAGACAACCTATACACACTGATTATTAAACATAAAATATTAGTATTTCCAGTCAGGAGACTGTCTCTACTTTCTTTTAGATAAAAAGTAGAAATGAAGACTTGTGGCAAAGTCAGATCCCAATTTGTCCCTCTCTGAAGGAAGGATTGAGAGTTCTTTTCCAACTGGAATTTAGTGCAAAATTTGACACTTAAGTGGGCCTGTGAGACTTCATCCAGAGGAGGAAAAATTACAGAATATGTAAATTTTACTTTTCTGCCTTGTGGCACTACACCTGAGAAGCAGATGATCTCCAAAATGGGGAGAAACCTTAACCATCAAGAAAATTGAATACCACAATATATGGAGTACACAACTGCATACATTCAGCCTTGCTATGGAACATAGTTATACTTTGTACTAGCAAAGTGTGAAATAAACTTTAGACTTTAAAGTCAAAACGGACCATTATGATAATCTAGTCTGACCTCCTGCACTATGCAGGCCACAGAATCTTACTCATCCACTCCTGTAATAAACCCCTAACCTATGTCTGAGATATTGAAGCCCTCAAATTGTGGTTGAAAGACTTTAAAGTGCAGAGAATCCTCCAGCAAGTCAATTGTGCCCCACTCTGTGGAGGAAGGCAAAAAAACCGCAGGGCCTCTGCCAATCTGCCCTGGAGGAAAATTCCTTCCTGACCCCAAATATGGCCATCAGCTAAACCCTGAGCGTGTGGGCAAGACTCACCAGCCAGACACCCAGGAAAGAATTCTCTGTAATAACTCAAATTCCACCCTATCTAACATCCCATCAGGCATATTTATCATTAATAGTGAAAGATCAATTAAGTGCCAAAATTAGGCTATCCTATCATACCATCTCCATAAATTTATCAAGCTTAGTCTTGAAGTTAGATAGGTCTTTTGCCCCCACTGCTCCCCTTGGAAGGCCGTTCCAGCCCTTCACTCCTCTGATAGTTAGAAACCTTCGTCTAAATTTCAAGTCTAAACTTCCTGAGGGGCAGTTTATAGCCATTTGATCTTGTGTCCATACTGGTACTGAGCTTAAATAATTCCTCTCCCTCCCTGGTATTTATCTCTCTGATATATTTAGAGAGAGCAATTATATCTCCCCTCAGCTTTCTTTTGGTTAGGCTATACAAGCCAAGCTCCTTAAGTCTGCTTTCATAAAACAGGTTTTCCATTCCTCGAATCATCCTAGCAGCCCTTCTCTGTACCTGTTCCAGTTTGCATTCATCCTCCTCAAACATGGGATACCAGAACTGCACACACTATTCCTGATGAGGTCTCACTGATGCCTTGTATAAGGGTACTAACACTCCTTATCTCTACTAGAAATACCTTGCCTAATGCATCCCAAGACTGCATTAGCTTTTTTTATGGCCGTATCACATTGGCAGCTCAAAGTCACTCTGTGGTAAATCAATACTCTGAGGTCCTCCTCCTTCTCCGTTGCTTCCAATTGCTGCATCCCCAGCTTATAACTAAAATTCTTGTTGTTAATCCCTAAATGCATGACCTTGCAATTTTCACTATTAGATTTCATCCGATTACAATTACTCCTGTTTACAAGGTCATTCAGATCTTCCTTGATATCCCGGTCATTCTCTGTATTGGCAATACCTCCCAGCTTTGTCATCCGCAAACTTTATTAGCACACTCCCACGTTTTGTGCCGAGATCAGTAAGAAAAAGATTAAATAAGATTGGTCCCAGAAGCGATCCCTGAGAAACTTCACTGGTAGCTCCCTTGTTACCAGACCCTCCCCCATCTTGGATTTGATTTAAAAGTGATTGAAATCAGGGGAAGTGACATACACTTCAGTTCTTTCAGAGCTCAATTTACTGAGTGTAACATGTTAGGCAAGGCAACATCACTTCTGAGTTAGTCAGTTTTTCTTTGCCACAGAAATACCAAATGGTTCCTTCCCAGTTTATTCCTCTAGCTGGGAAAATGAACAAAATGTACCTTCAAATGCATAATGAAAACCCAAATTCCTTTTTGGAACTCTCTAATCTCAAATGTTCAAAAAAGTAAGGGAGCAGGCCACACAATTTAGCAAAGAAACATGAAACCAGGAAGTGGTGATTCTTTTTCCTTATTTTATTGGGTAAATGATTTAAAAGGTAAGAACAATAGTGTTAAAACTACTACAATATCTTTCCACAGCCATATCTCACAGACCCACAGATAACCTTCTATTATTTTTTTTTGCTTTTTTCCTCATTTTTACCTTTTTAAGCCATACTCATATTAAAATGCCCAGTTCAACAGTTTCTTCACACTAATAGCAATTAAATTGTGGAAGGGAGGATCTAGTTATAATGGAAGAGGGTTCAGGTAATCTGTGATATTATTGTAATCAATAATCAAGGTACTAATAAGGAAGGAAAAAATAGGGGCCCTATAAGCTACTCCAGGTAGCTCAAAGCCCATTACATGTGTCACCATTGCATTCCAGATAACTCATTATGCTGGTGAACAATTCAAAGTAATATTTTTCATAACATATAAAACACTAAAATAACTTAGAAACTAGATCCAAATATTTTGAAAAGAATCAACTTTGATATACAAAAACAGTCATAAGTTGTTACAAAAGTTTCAAACAAAAGTTTGTCTTCTCAGTGCGTTTATGTACCAGCACAGTTACTGGATCCAGAGCAAAGAAAGAGGTTATTTTTTTCTTTAACAGTAATAAAAAACAGGGAAAACATATCTTTGTATATAAAGAATCATTGCTGGTCTTAAGAATAAATGTAACCAGAAACCCTTAAATCTGAGAGGCACACTTTGGGTTTCTATATTTATTTTTAACATAAAAGGAAAGTCACCAGTTTATTTAAATGAAGGAGGTACTCAGACTCCTCAAATAAACTTAATTCAATTAACATCACTAGCAAAAATCAGTTAGAAACTGTACAAAAATAAAAAAGTTAACATTTAATCCTGCAGGGATTTTGTAAGGACTAGAAGGCAGGCTTTAGGAGCAGCATTTGTGCATGGCTGGAGGCTTCTTTGGTTCGATCTAACACACACAAGAGATGTAACCTACTCCAGACAACAGTTTCAAAAACCCGCACGTTTGAAGACAAGTAAAGAGGTCAATATACAAAGAGTCAAGGTGCGCAACATCAATTGCCTTGATCAACTTCATACACCAGGTCAAAGCTCGCTATTGTGCCCTCCCCCCTGCTGTGTCTAGCACTAGGGTGGAGAAGTCAATGCGACAGAAGGAAGGCCACTTGAAGCATGACTAAGCAACACTTACGTGTGAGTTAGAGGGGCTTGCTGTCTAACTCAGCTAATAGCACATGGATCTGAGGAAGAGACTTTACAGTGACAATTAAAGCCTTTTAAAATGGAATAAAACAAAATTCTTAGTGTTTCTCTAAAGCTAAAATGTTAACTTAAAAAAAACCAGTGAAAATACCCAACATACAAATATTTCCACTGAACTATATTTAAAAGGCTATTAGTGTAGTTAAAGAAGAACATTCGTGAAACTGATTTCACACACTATTTTTGATCAGTTTTAGAAAAACAGACCTATTCTGTCCCAGGGCATGTCTGAGCAAAATACATGTATGTTTATTCAAATAGACCCATAAGTATAAAAGAACCATAATCAACAGCATTCTCAGCACTTACCTATCGAGGAGATAGGTGCCCCAGAAACATAGTGGATAGGTTTGATTTTTCTAAACATGAAAAACCAGTTATCTCATTGAAAACTGATTGATTGACCCATATATCTGTAACAGTTTTTAATGAATGACACAAGACACTGGCCCACAAGGGCCTGGGCATGAATTGATTTTAAAGCACACCTTTACAATTTATATAATGCTCTTTGAACTATTCTTTTTAAGCAACAGCTACTGAAAGATAGACGACAATTCATTGTGCATTATGCTGTATACAAAAAGGAGACAAAACTATCCTTTTTTTCCCCCCAAGCCATGATGGGAAGTATTGCTGACCTTGTCCTTCAAAAGCTGCAGGATTGTTTATTTCATCAGTATATCATCATTACACTGGTAAGAAATTCTGTATAACATCTGCATATATTGAGGATTTTTAAAAAATCTGATATGATTTTAGAGTCCGCATGACCAGTCACGTGACCTGCTCAAGGTTGATTAGCACCTTTAAATACATATATATTTTATATATAATAGATCTTTTTTTAAAAAACTTCTAACAATGAGCTCATACAGAAGCATGAGCATGCTGTAATGAGATGATGGGTAAAGATGGGATGAGTGACTTTTTTTTTTGCAGCAGACAATATTATTCAGCTTGTGCTCAGTTTCCCTATAAGGGCAAGAAAAAAAACTTTCAATCAAGTAGCCACTTGTTTACAGTTTCCATTTAAAAGCTAATCCACTTTAAAATGTTCCCCAGTAGAAACAAGACAACAGTATCATCCAAAATATCCTCTATATAAACATCTATTGATTTTCGCAGTGTCCACTTGGCATCTCTCTTGGCTACTGAATTTTCAGGCCCTTTTGTTTGTTTATAAATTAAGGCATCACAACTGAAAGTGTTAACATTTGGACATCAAATGCTGTGGATGAAGGAATACCAACAACCTTCTATCTTAAACCTAACTCAGCAAAATCTGCCTCATATAACAGGTGAGCAGTAACAATGTACCCAATTATCTTTCAGAATGATCAAGTAGCAGTCTGCCATTTGCTACAGCAAAAGTATTATTAGCGCCATCTTTTTTCTCTTATCTGTTCAGAATATATATTTCGTTTTATACACACGCATCCATTATTTGAAATATTTGGGGATTTCTGCTTAATGTATTTTACTCACCTGTGTGTAGAGGGTCTTTTACTATGATGCAAGGGGGATATTATCCCCTTGAATAGGCAATAAACAATTACTTCTGCTAGTGGGAGTTCTACAACCACATGAAGCAAGGAGAGAATAGGCCCCACAATGTTCAGGTCTTGCTACTATACCACATATACCTTTTATAAATCCCATCTCCATTACTAGAGCTGTAACAAAAAAACCCAAAACCGATCAATACAGTAAATTCATTTCTACCTCCTCTTAATGTAGAAAAGTTACCAGAACTATTTCACAGTACTTACAACTCTCCAGGACTGTTCCTGTAAGAGATGAAGCCATCTGAAATCATGGCATATTTGTCCTGTGCTCTTTCTCCAACACCCACACTGTTTCTTAAAACAGCAGTTAATTGTTATCTGGCTAGTCATGACATCCTGAAACTTAGGAAACCCATAGCTAAAAAGAAAGAGTAAGATGGGGAGAGAAGAGAGATTCTTTCACAATTTGCTTGCGCTCAAGAATCGCAGGTTAAAAAATTAATTGATACCAGATCAGTAGAGAATTGAGCATGGTTTGCTAAGCTGTCTGGTGTGTTTAATACTCTTCCTATGATTTTTATGTAACTATATTGATGTCCTAGTCAAAAGGCCAAAAATTAAATCCATTTTCTTCCTAATATAACATTGCCTATTCACCAACCATTATTGAAACAAAAGTGACTCCTATTTTGAGACTGTCAAAAAGATGTCTCTTCTCTGCATTACAAACACTGGTGTGTCTGATCCTGAGAGGGATAGAATACCCTCAATTCCCATATCATGGAATGAGAGTTGAGGGCACTTAGTACCCTGCTGGATCATGCACTTTAAGTCTGTAATCATTTAGACCAACTGATCCCAAAATACTTCCTATCATCACTGCCTCTTATGCTAGGTACAACAGCTTCTCTTCATCTAAAATATCGCCCTTCAAATTCTGTCTGTAAGAACTGAATCTGAAGCTCATGTATTTAACTACATGAGATAAAGAGCCTTTACTACAGTGGTGGGGAATGTATGCTTAATACCTGAATCTCTGATATGTTTCATTCCCTGTTACAACTATTAATGCAACAGCAACAAATGTCTTACTAAAAAAAATATATCCCTAATTGTAACCCTTAAGCATTAAAGTCTTCCTTCCATCCACAGTCACAGGAAAATCTTGATTGATATAATTCAGTGTTAATGTAGTAGAAATTTCAAATTTTATCAAAAAAACCAAAACCCACAAGGGTTATATATGCTGCAAAAAAACCCCACAGTGACACAATAAAAAAAGACTTATGGACGCTTTGTAATAATGCAGTTTTCTCACCCGTTGCCACGATGAACTTGACCAGCCAAGGAGAAGCGTCAACGTGGCAACGGAAACTATCATCATAAAATGGTACAGTAATAGAGATAGCTAGACCAGGAAGGGGCGGGGTCTCCTGGGAAGAGGTCTGAAGAGAGGTCCAATGACTGGTCATGTGGCTCAGTGTCAGGAATAATGGTTGTATGGTGGAAGGGGGTGCCCAATGCCATTTTGGAAGTGATGATGCTGACGATGGGCAAGGTACTCTGTATAGCTCATGGTCATCTTCTCACTACGGTACCTAAAAATGGGCAAAGAAAAAAGTCTCAAAGGATTTTTAAAGGAAAACATTAGATTTCATCGGTAAATATCAACTTCACTGTACATACACAAACTGACAAAAAACCATTTCCATTGATTGAAAACTGAAACATATAGACTGGCAACTCTGTAAGAAAACTGCTGCTTGAGAACTTAAGAGTTTGATTTAAGGATATTACTTTATATATTCTGACATGTGATGTTGACAATTTATGTTTTAATAAAAAAAAAAAAAACCTTTACTTTTCAATCTCTCTCTACTGTCATTAAATAATTGTCTGCACTACCCCATAATATCCCACTACTGTGAAAATGTACACAGATAAAACTAGAAAAAATGCTTAAAAATAAACATGGATATTATCTACCAAAATTACAAACAATAAAATAAAAATTCAATTCAGCCAGTCCTAACTAAGGTTATGGCACTAGTCATGCTTTCCAAAAATAGAGATTTCATCATTTTGCTACTAGGGCAGGGGTGGGCAAACTACGGCCCGCAGGCCACATGTGGCCCGCCGGCCATTTTTATCCGGCCCGCGAGCTGAGCAGGGGGAGCAATGCCAGTGGCCCCCTTCTCCCCACCTAGGGACCGGAGAAGCGCCAGGAGCCGGGGTCTTGCGCTCCCGCCTGGGGCCAGGTTGAGCTGCGGGGAGCCTCGGGGCCCCGCACTCCCCACCCCAGGTGCCCAGCCCAGCCCAGGTGCCCGCGCTCCCCTCCCTGGGTGCTTGGTCGAGCCACGCAGCCCTGCGCTACCGTCGGGAGTACTGGGTGAAGCCTCGGGCTCCCCACCCCACCCCCGGTGCCGGGCCTAGCTGTGGGGAGCAGCGGGGCCCCGTGCTCCCCGTGCTGGGTACCGGGCCTAGCCGCGGGGAGCCGCGCTCCTGTCTGGGGTGTGGGGCGGAGCCATGGGCCCCGAGTTCCTGTCCGGGGTGCTGGGTCTAGCTCGGGGAGCTGTGAGGGTGCGCTCCCGGGCCAGGGCCTAGGCCGAGAGCAGCCTCCGCCCGGCTGAGCAAGGTAAGGAAGAAGGGGGCGGGCGGCTTGGGTGGTGGTTAGGGTGGGTTTGAGGTCTCGGGAGGGGGTATTCAGGGAACAAAGAGCAGGGGGCTTAGATGGGGGTGGGGTCCCTGAGGGTAGTGGTTAGGGTGGGTGGGTTTCGGGAGGGGCCAGTAAGGGAACAAAGAGCAGGGGGGCTTAGATACAGGGTGGAGGGGTCTCTGGAGGGGGCAATCATGGGACAAGGAGGAGGGTTGGATGGGTCGGGTGCGCTGAAGGAGCACTCATGGAGCGGGAAGTTGGCGGGGGTCAGATGGGGGTGGGGCCAGGCTGTTTGGGGAGGCACAGCCTTCCCTACCTGGCCCTCTGCAAAATTTTGAACCCCCGTGTGGCCCTCGGGCCAGAAAGTTTGCCCACCCCTGTACTAGGGAGTCAGATTCTAACCTCAGTTTCAGTGATGCAAACACAGAGTAACTCCATAGCTTTCACTAGGGTTACTTTGGATTACTTTATTTCAGTTTCTTTAAAGCACCTATCTGCATGACTTTTTATAACTGAATATATACAATAATATAAATGTCTTCAGAACGTGTTGCCCATCAATGGTAGTTGTCCAGGGAGGTGGTAATAAAGCTATATCAGTTTGTACCAGAGTTACTCCATATCCTGAACCAACTCTCCCCACAAAGTCAGAAAAGATGTAAGAACCACATATGTCTCAAAATCCATGTGGCCTCCTCTCACATAATGTCTTTAGTTGTAAATGCCCAGTCTAGCCCAAAATATAATTCTGTATGGGTACCAATGCAGAATACAGGCATGTCGCGTCCTAGGCGAATTTAACATACGCGATTTCAGCTTTACGAGGTGGGCAAAAAGAAAAGAGGGGAAATTTTTTTTTAAAAAAACTTCCTATAGGGGGCGCGATTTCGCCTGCCATTGAAGTGAATGGGTTCTGGCTATACGCGGTTTCCACTTTACGTGGTAACCGCAGAACGGAACCCTCGCGCAAGACACGACATGCCTGTAATTCCATTGAAGTCAAAACAGAGTTACCCACCCTCTTTGTACCAAAGCCTGGTATACACCTAAAAGTTAGGCTGACATAGCTATGTCGAGTATTGGAGGGGTAGCCATGTTAACCTGTATCCACAAAAACAATGAGGAGCCCGATGGCACCTTAAAGAGTAACAGATTTATCTGGGCATAAACTTTTGTGGTAAAAAATCTGAAGCAGTGGGTTTTTTACCCATGAAAGTTTATGCCCTAATAAATCTGTTAGTCTTTAAGGTGCCACCGGACTCTTCGTTGCTATGTCTGTCAAGGGTGTGAAAAATTCCCACCCCTTAGCGCTGTAGCTCTGCCAACTTAATCCCTACACACAGCTAGGTTGACAAAAGAAAGCATCCATTGACCTAGCACCTTTCCTCGGGGAGGTGACATTCCTGCAGTGATAGAAAAACCCTTCCATCACTGCAGGAGGCATCTACCCTATCGCACTATTGTGACACAGCTAGAGAGCCCATCATGGGGACATGGCCCAAGTATAACAAAGAATCTGGCCCCTGATTTTTTTTTGTTTTTTTAGAGAGTTTAAAAAGACACTAAGTTTACCAACAAAACTGCAAACTGTTGCCACATTTACACTTATGCTGTACTGTAACACTGGGAATTGTGCATTTATGTTGAGTCTATACCTTGTGCTCTATTGCCACAAGCTGTGATTCGAAAGACCAAAAATATAAGGGAAGCACAAATGTACTTGACACCAGAGTGTGTTAGTGATGTATTAATTCATCAAATGGCTTCCGGCCTTGGCTGAAAGACAAGTTGTGCATCTCCTCAGTTTAATGTGAATGAAGTGTGGCACTTACTATGCTGCATGGGTAAACTGATCTTTGAATGAAATCTCCTTTCACTCTGAAAATAAACCATCAACTTGGCAGCTAATGAAGTTACTTGAATGTATGTCGAAGCAGGCCAAGGGCAGTCTGTCCGAAACTAGAATAAAATCTGCTTGTTTAACCAAATGGAAAAACAAAATGCTACTGCTATCCTTATCCTGCATCCTAAAGCACTTTTTAGACATTCTCTGTGAGAGCCAAGAGAATTAAAGTTAATGCCAATACTAGATCTCAAAGGATAGCTGGCACTACTGCCATCATCCTGAAGTGGAGGTCATGAACAATGGACCAGTTTTGGTCTATTTCAAGCGTTCTCAAACTTTATTGCACCATGACCCCCTTCTAACTGCAAAATTACTACACAATTCTAGGAGTGGGGAGCCAAAGTCTAAGCCCCACTGCCCTGAGTAGAGGGGAAAGTCAAATTCCAAGGGCTTCAGCCCCAGACATGGGCCTTGTAACCTGAGCCCTGCCAGGGCCGAAACCTTTTGGCTTTGGCCCCGGGTCCAGAAAGGCTAATGCCAGCCCTGGAGACCCCATTAAAAGAGGGTTGTGGCCCACCATTTGAGAACTGCTGATCTACTTAAAACTTTGTTCACCCGTAACTTCTGGAGTAGAGACAGAAATTCTGTCTCCTGCCAGAACAAGGCGCATTGTGTTTAGGATGTTAGTTATGGTCTATAGGATCTGTATTCTCTTGTGCTTTATATGATTCAGTAAAAGAGCAATTATATGGGAGACGTGTGAAGCAGTTAGCACACATGCTTTGCACAAAAAACGGTGGTTAACCTTCCATAACTGTAGCTCTTCATGTTCTGCGTGCGCCTGGAGCATAGTTGCTGGAAACTTTTCTCTCAGCGGTACCCGAAGGGGTGGCTCGAGTGCCCCCTCTGGTGTCTCATGCCTTAGTGCCGGTATAAAGCATCCAATCAACCCCTGAGTTTGTTCTTTCCAGAAAACTCTGATGTAGAGGAGCAGGAGGGCAGGTCATGAATTGGACACGCACAAAACATCTCGAAGGACAATAGTTACAGGTTAGTAACATTTTTTTCCTCTTTGTGTGATTGTACACGTGCATTCCACTTTAGGGGACTCCCAAACAGTGGAATAGGTGGAGGAATCGGAGTTCATGGACACTGCAGAAAAGCTTGCCCAAATTTGGGATAAATTTCTGGCCTGTTGAGTGACTGCGTAATGCAGGGGTTGGCACCCTTACAGGAGTGGTGTGCCGAGTCTTCATTTATTCACTCGAATTTAAGATTTCGCGAGCCATGTTTACGTTTTTAGAAGGTCTCATTCTATTAGTCTATAACTAAACTATTGTTGTATATAAAGTAAATAAGGTTTTAAAAATGTTTAAGAAGCTTCATTTAAAATTAAATTAAAATGCAGAGCCCCTCAGAGCGGTGGCCAGGACCCAGGCAGTGTGAGTGCTACTGAAAATCAACTCACGTGCCGCCTTTGGCACACATGCCATAGGTTGCCTACCCCTGGCGTAATGGGAGGAGAACGTGTGCACTGATGACCAGTTCACTGCTTTACAAATATCCTGATCAGGGATCTGTGCTAGGAAAGACAGATATGTCACTTGAAAAAATGGATCGATTATCCACCCAGGGTTGGGAAGCTGCTATTGCCGCAAGATGAACCTTGATAGAGGAGACAGCTAAGCCTTGCTGCTTCAGGTGCAATAACTATTCAAGTATTTCTTATAAGGATGACTACTTAGGTGAGACTCCACGTTGCAACGCTCAGAGAGAGAACCGCATCCACTTTGTAAGGTAAGTAGTCCTGGGGGAGGGCTTTCTACTAACTAATAAGACCTGGGATTTAGCCATGAAGCTTCCAAGCTGATAGGTGAAGGAAGCCCAGGTTTGAGTGGAACAGAGACTGTGGTCCTGAGAGATGAGGTCTAGGGGTAACGGAAGCAGGATTGGTGTGGTCACCTAGAGGCTTAGCAGAGTGGAGAACCAGTGTTGGAGGGACCATGCTGGGGCTATGAGAATGACTTGATCTTGGTCCTGCTTGATCTTTAACAGTACTCTGTACATGAGCAGGACAGGGGGAAAAACATAGTAACAATATCCTGTCCACAATAGCAGACTGGGTGCTGCCCGATGAGATGGTGATGCCCTTCTTTCCAAGGCCCCCAAATAAGAGTGCCTGGAATATGTCCTGAAAACTGGGTGAAACCCCCATAGATTCCAAAAGGGCCACTGGAAAGGCGTAGGTCCCTAGTGACCTCCTGGGCATGCGCTCAGTGGTATCTCTGTACCTGGTGACTGTGCTCGGGATGCTTGCAGACTTATGGTGGAATGCACATGTGCAATCCCTCAAACAGGAACTACAGTTCCCCGGGAGAGAACTAAACTGTAATCAGAAACTTCACTCCTTTAGAGAGAAGTTCTAGGAGAGGCTGTGTTTAAGCACGGGGGAGTCTGAAGGGTCAGCACAGCGCTCAGGACTAGGCAGCTTGAGAGCAGGTTCCTGTTTTCAGAAGAGCAGGAAAAAAGGTTAGCATCTCAACAGTATGCCCAGGTAACTGAGGACTGGGGCAGTGACTGGACTTCATTCAGGCTTCGGAGGCTTAAAACACACAGAGATGTGAAGGGAAACTTCTGTCTCTCTGTAGCAGTCCAGTGGGTAGCCAACAAAAGGGGACATGGCCAGATCTGTGATACTGGGATCTTACTTCTGCTTTGGATTTATGAAAATAAAGGACAGACCTTTTGTCCTGCCTGTTAGTGTTTTTTTCCTCCTAGTTTCAGTACTTGGGGTGATATACATGGGACAAGCATTTCTACATCTCTTCTCTCTCTCGCTCTCTCACGTTGCTATATTGAAATAAATGGAAAACAGTGGCTGTCTACAAAAAGATGAGGGAACTATTTCTATATTTAGTGGTTACTGTACTGATATCACTGCTGGAGTAATGACACTGGGAGCCTTCTACAGAGGACTGGCTTTTGTTATGAATCTGAGTGACGAGTCTGGTTCTGTCCCTACCTGCATGCAGAAGGGAGAATCCATATAGGAATGAGAGACACAAACTAGGAGAAGAGAGAATTAAAACCCACACAAACCTGTCTTTCCTTTTAAAGTGTCTAAGATACTTTATAACAAATTTTTCATTTATGGGGATATTCCAAAAATAAATTAAGCGTTTGGTAGGAGGCAGGAAATTTCATGCAGTTTTAGTAGAGAAACAGGTTCTGTAACACAGATAGACCAAATCTGACTTTTGCTCAGAGACTGAGTCTGAGCAACAATGCTTTCTATAATATATTGGCCTACTGTGGATGATCTTGACTTTCTGTAGTGGCTGTTCTCAGCAACCATGCAGCCTGATACTTAATTCAGCGTTATAAGTGGCCTATGTTTTGGTGCTAAGTTCTGTTCCTTCTAATGTATGAAGGTGGATGGTTACCATATATCTACCCTGAAAATTTCAGACAAAGAGATCAGTGGCTTGCTAAGGATGCATATATCACGCTTGTTGTGCCTTAACAGGATCTTTAAGTTTTAGTTCTGCAAAGGAGTAGTAATGAGAGAATCTTCTCCATGATTCTTTTGGGAACAATATGTCCTAGTGTATTGGTGCTAAATGAAGCAAAATATGCCTAATGGACTTTAGAAGGCCCTATTTTACTATAGACTCATGGCCCGCTGATGAACGTATAAAGTCTTATTTGAATAGACATAATAGCTTGAGCAGAGTATTGACAGCACAATGGTTGACTGAGGGAGAACTTCTCTACCACCTTTGGAAGGAATTTGGGGCAAGTGTGTAGCATCACCTTGTCCTTAAACTGTTTTGTATAAGTGGGCCCAGTCACTGAGGCTTGCAGGGAATTAAGTGTCTAAAATGAAGTAATTGTCACCAAGGAAAAAATCTTTCTAGAGACATTCTATCAGCTTAACTATTCCTGGAGATGGGAAACTATTACCAGTGGTACCTTTGGAGAAGTTGAAATGGCTTATATGTAATTCTTTTTTCTCTGACTTTTACTACATAATCACCTGATCGAATTGAGAGTTCTGCAGTCTCTCAACTTTGTAATTTATTTTTCAGGTTTATAACCATGTACCTCTCTAGGTGCATGCAGAACTTCCCCTATAAAACTATATTTCTACATCATTCAGTTGACAGTGTGTCTACTACAAAAGAGAAGGTAATCTCAAAACTCTAAAAGTCAACAAATGCTGTCTCATTTGTGTGGAGGGAGTGAAGTCCCCAGCCCAACAACATAGGGACTGTCAGCCCGATTAACCCAGCTGTAGGGTAATGTTATGTAATGTATCACCTTTCTTTCAGAAAGGTTGGGAGGGTAATGTAGTTTCCTAGCAGGAGCATATGAAGCACCTGCACAAGCTGAATGTTAGAATTTTGAATGGAGAGAGTCCTAATCTCCCTCGACCCCCAGAGGGGACCCAGTGCACTCGCTTTGGAAAATAAGAGCTACCACACTCCTATCGTTTTTCCAACTTGCAATCTTTAAGCAGCAGCATGAAATAAAATATACAGAGGACTCTTGGAAAGACATACACTAAACAGCAGTTCATTCTTCCCTTGCTGAGTGTTGTTAACTCCTGTTACGATTAATGGAAGTTACAGACACACACCAAAAGAAGAAAGGACCAGGGCTGCAAAAGGAAAGATGTTAAATCTGTTACTATGAAGGAAGACTTTATCATCAATATTTTAGCAGATGTCTACAGGAAATAAACAAACTGGGGCAATATTGAAATAACAAAACACATCTGTAATGCATCCCCTAATACATACCTGGTCAGTTTTATGGTTTTCCTGAACTCATTAGTAATTGGAGCTTTGTAGCCTCCTTTCCTCAATAAGGAATCTATGGTCTGAATGTGGTCCCATCCTGTTGAGTTTTATCAGAATAAATATCAGCAAAGAGCATGTAATTAAACAGACTTTACACTAAAATATTACTTCATATTATATGTTTGCATCTACACTACTGAAGTTCATTATAAAGATTCCCATAGATCTGTAACATGTAAATTCCTGTGGTCCTAAGAACAGCCTCTTGCAGGATTCTTCCTACATCAGAGTAAGTTTATTGTGCAAGGCAAAGATCTTGCACATAATTTTAAAGTAGATCCAATACAGCCATGCTTTCTGGATATGGGGAAACAAAATTTATATCCTTCCAAAGTCTAAAGGCTGTAAAAGAAAACGAGGACTTCATCCTACTATGGCAAGGTCATGTGTCACAGTAACCCTTTAAATCATATTGAAATAAAATACATAGAACCACTTGAAAATCAAGTTTCTATTGGAAATATTGCATGTAAGCAATCTTAAGTAGCTCAAAGTGCACTTTCAGGGGTGCAGTTGGAGGACAGAAAAAGCCCACACTTCATCACCAAATGGTATGGAGTCTCACATACCTCTGTCTAAGTGCCACAATTAACTTTAACAGCGATTTTTCCAATTTCAGAATTACAACATTAAACAGTTTCCTGGCGATTGTCTTATACATTTTTGGAGAATTAACCCACAAATAGTTTAGGTTAATTATGGTTCTCTTCCAACAAGTCTCTTACAATATTTTAAAGCAATATATAAAGATCAAATTTTGAATACATGATATCTCAATAATTTGCAGAAAATGAACTAAGCATCTTTTATTGATAAAACTGTTTGATGTGTTATTTCAGAAATATACAATTGCTTAGATTATTCAGACTAAATATATAATTTTGTTTTGTCTGTTTAATAAACCACATTTATAACAACCTGTTTTTTTAAAGAACCCAAAATTATATATATAAAAAATTTTACCTAAAAAAGTTCACGTAACAGTTACACTTTATAAATATAGTGAAAGCTGTCTTAAGTGACAGTATAAGGGCTCAGCAAAAAAACACTTTCCTGAAAGATGCAGATCTATAAGTACAGAACGAACAAAACTGTACTGGAAATCTTAGGGGTAATTTTAAGTGGTCATTTGTAGACAGGGAGTTGTATATTCAAGGTGATCCTTAGTGCAAGTTTTTCTTTACTGCTTAACACAACAAATCCGAACATAAGGAGGCAAATCCAAAAACAATGCTAAAATGAAAAAAAACCCGAGTCATGGCTAGAAGAGAAAACATTAGTATGTAGTTAGCGGATCAGCATCACTTACTGGTATTAAACAGAACTAGTGTATATTGTTCTTCCACATGATGAACTTATAAGTCTGTGCCTCTTTTAAAAGGGACACACTTTCATTTGAAAAAGTATTATGGGACATTCAGTATGAAACCAACTCCCTTCTACCTACCCAAGAAACAATGAGAAGCCAAAGCTCTTAAAAGGGCTTAAGTGCCAGCAGTGAGAGCCTAACAAGAGAAAAACTTCAGTACTGCACATTGAGAAATAACTCCACTGTTAAAATCCATGAGCAGTCATCACATCGCTACGTTAAACGGGTTTTGCATTTCATTGATTGTAGCACGTTGGGTGTATGAAAAATGGCAGCTTTTAATTAGCACTGTACCACCCCCTACATCTTTTATTTTGCATACTGCTGCTACTTTGCTGTTTGTTTATGACTTGCTTAACAAACTGCTACAATTTATTGATATCTTCCCAGTAAAGGGATTGATTTTATACAGGCATGTAAGTGGCATTTATAAGAGTCAGTCCTTACAGTTAAGTATTTCTCCATCATCTGACAGTGCAAGGTCAAATATTGCATTTTAGGTTTATATGTATATTTAAATTCTTCACCAGATCATATGAAATAAAGTGCAACAATGACCTTGCTCCTTTGCAACCTCCGGTAAGTAGGTGGCGGTGCGTTTTGATCCTTTTTCACTGATGAATTCTATTCTAATGCCATGTACACCCACCTGAAAGAAATTGGCAGTTTTATTAGTACATTTAAAAATAATACAAGAAATTTCTAACGTGAAAAATCCCAAGATGTGAGCCTTTTAAAGAAAGATTTACCCAATTTTAGATTTAGGAAAAAAAAAACATTTTCAAGGTAATTCTGAAGTGAATTTAGCCCTCTTTAATGGCGTCCAACTGACAGCCTGGGCAGGGCAGTAGCAGTGCAAGCATGCCCTACAGCGCCCCACTGAAGTACTTCATCTCTGACCTGAAGGGAACACCATTTGAGGTGAGAGTAGTTTGGTCTCCATGCCCATTCAATGCTTAACCTCTCTCTTCTGATTCTGCCAACAGGGGTGTTATTAATGGGATGTGAACACCTGTCCACCAGAAAAGTGCATCAAGATCACCACTTCCATTTCAGAGGCAACCAGCTGGTCTAATGACTTGTGGCCATTAACAGCCAGGATCTTGTCTGAACTGGCAGCCTAATGGTGAAAAGGTTGAGCTATTACCAATCCCCTGAGCCTTCCAGTCCATGAAATTTCCACTAATGCATGAAGAAGAGGGGTACAGGAATGAAAGGTATTTCAAAGGTATTTGGGAAGCTAATCAACCTAAAATTTTTATTTCCATATATAGCAAGCCTGTTTTCTAGTGTAAGGTCTACTGCCTACAATGGAAAAAACAGCATTTCTGACAGAAAGGAGCGGCTTTCAACTTTCATGAGACATTCCAAATTCCTATAAGAACTAGGCTGGTTGCCCTTTCAAGGCACTGTTTGAAAAAGGAATGAGTGTGTACACAGCATTTCCCTATTTTCAAAGGTACAATAATTCTGCTGTAAACACATGCTCTTGATCAGTTTGTCATCAGAGGGCTCCAGCTGGGAGTGAAATTTCTTACCAAAATCTAATAAACAGTTTTCAGTTACTTTTAAGTTTCACAAATGTAAACATAAAATGTTAGTAGCCTCAGATTTTTATTCTTGTGCTTTATTTTTACTTAAATGTGGAAGTCCTCAAGTGCATGTGGAAACATGAGTATTGTGTGTTTAAAAGCTTATAGTGTTATTTGGTTTAGATACCTGTTTTTTGGCACAAACTAATTTGATTTCAACAAAAAGTATAGAAAGATTTTTAGAATGAAGACTTACTCTAGAACAACTGCATGGCAGCCACATTCAAAACCAAGGATTAATATAATGGAGTGCATAAGCTCTCCAGGGCCAACTGTCCAATTAACAAACACATATTTCAAGGTAAATATTATAAAAAGTTATTTTTCTTCTAGCATCTTCATGTGGCTATGAGTGTGGGGTGAGGGGAGGGAGATTACTCTGGTGACCCTGACTTGCAAATACTCCTCTTTATCAACTCACCATGTCTTAAATATGAATATTTTCTCCAAGTGACTGATTCACATCTTCATTTAGAAAAGTTTTATCTCTAACCTCCTTCATATCAATTGGTCTCAATTAATCTCTCTTTCATTTCTGAACCTAAACTTTCAAGTAAGCAGGTGTAACTTTGTTTTAGAAGCCAAATCTGTACTCTTTCCAGGTGTAATTCTGAACCAAAGGGTTCTATTATAGCAAATAGAAATTTGGGAATGAAAAGTTTAAGCAGATCTTGCCTAATTTATTCTAGGATCAAGGAAACCAACTAATAACTTTATGCAAACTGTAAGACCACATCTGAATGATGGGAAACTTCACACTCATACCACTGATGCACCATCAACATAGTCCATCCATGTGAAGCTCAGGTGCCCCTTTTTATTAGTGTAGCAATTTGCATCTGTTTTTTTTTTTTTGCAGATCAAATCTGCAAGACAAATTGATTAGAGCAGAAAAGTAATTACAGATTGAATTAATTGCCAAGATAAAACCCAAAATGTATTCTGACCAAAACATTTGTTTACATACGAACACTACCAGCTTTAAATTTTCCTACATACCACAAACTGAAAAAACATCTATCAGTCCTCAAACACAACAACTGCAACTCCTTTGAAATCTCTTTTTATTATAGACTGTAGATTGGGACTGGGGTCCTGTTGTTCTAGACAATATGCAAACACAGAACAGGATGGTCACTGCCATGAACAGCTTCAATCCAATTTAAAAAGAGGATCAACAAGAGGGTTTAGGAAGCAATTGGAGGTAGAAAGGGAAGGACAGACAATTGTAAATATGTGAGCCTCTCAAAGTTACGTAGCCTAAGGAGCATACAACATGACCCGTGATTCCATTGTGAACCTTAACTTTGTTTTAACTTTTCCTATTTCCAATTTGTTCAAAAATATTTTATTTAGCCTCTGTGTGTGGTAATTTTTAGGCTATTATTATTAATCTACCTATTTCCATGCTGCTTCTATTAGGCAACTCACAGAGCAGTCACCCAGGGTATTGGTTATGCTGTGATATCATATATGCACCCTCATCACTCTTCTTGCCTGCTTTATGACAGATAGTAAGCTAGAAGGCTATTGACATTCTCATTGTTTTAATTCACAAATGGCAATACCTTTATGAATCCTAAGAACAGATAAGGAGAGCAGTGGGATTAGAATGTAGATGAACAGATGATGTGATACATATTCTCACTGCATTCACACCCTATATCTGGTGGTGGGTCACAGAAGTGCTAGAATTTTATCACTGTTGAAGCTCTCATTTTACAGAATCCAAGGCACATTTCAGTATACAAAGGAACAATGAAAGATTAACTTTTTTGAGAAAGTATGTGACGCTTCACTGATATGAACAGACTCAATTATAGTAATTGGTGGAAAAAATGAATGTATAGAGCTGTCTTGTGCTATCACCACCAGGCTGCACAACTAGGCATTTGGCAGTTTTATAGAACTTACAGTATATATTCAATTACTCAAGATATTTTGTAAAATATATTTTATTTTTAGCATGTCTTCAAAATCAAATTTTAAAATGTTGTGGAATATATAAAGTAAGGTCAACCTTCCTGTGCTAATATCCCATGCAACAGAGGTGATCATGTGAACATATGGCTTACAATATTAATGAGGAATTAACCAGAAATACAGTAAAAGCTTTGTTAGCCGGCATGTTGGGGGAATGATGGGTGCCAGTTAATCAAGTATTCTGGTTAACTGGGAGTTATACTTTACAAAGAGAATACAGATTTTCAAAGAATTAGAATACAATAAAATGAATTAAGTTTAAAATACAGTAGTGCAGTACACAGGTATGCACCAATCCAATAGTAGTACTGCACTGCAGAGTGATTGGTTTCTTGAAGCACTTAGGTGTATACAGGTAACCTACTGTATAGAACACTTTTATCTTATGACACTACATATCAGTCTGGGCAGTGCATGGCGTACACCCAGATCACCAAAAATACATTTAACACTAAAACTATACTGAACATAATTTAATATTTCTCTGGGATTCAGAAGGCACTTCAAGACTCTTGCAGTGCCTCAAGGTCATTATTATCAACATGAATCATCACTGTAGATGTGGAAGGCGTAGTAGATTGGGCTGAATCTGTAATGGCCCTATGAGACACCCTGGAAACTGCTTTTTTGAACAAATCCCTGATATGAGCGTGCTCACTTGTTTTATGCCTCTTTTGCATAAAATGCAGAATGTGCAAAACTTCTGGGCAGTATACTAGTCCCCATTATTAGATTGGGGACTTGTTTTGGGAGATATCAGAAATGCTGGATAATAGCGCTTTCTGGTTGATAAACAGCTGGATAACACAGCTTTTACTGTACTGATGACGTGCTGAATATGATTCAATATCCAACCAAATAATAACTGCACTCCAACAGAGAGTAAACAATCTTCATTAATGAATAGATTGTGCATCATAACCAATTAAATGGACTGACAGAGTTCATGGAAATGTCTTGCTCTATTTATGATGTCCAATACACTTCCTGCCCACAACTTGCATTGTTATAATCTAACTTGTGAACTTAAACACTATAGCTAACAACTGCAAACCTCTGTGTGGACATTCTTCTTCTTGGGTAAGTGGGGTTTTTTCAGTTTTGCTTAAGTTGACTGGAACAGCTTAAATTCTGGATGGTTGTTTTTTTAAAACTGTCTTCTGGGTGCATCAGTTCACCAGAAATTCTAAGATTACTATCCAATTTCGTACAGACTTGATGAAAAGCCATCTCTCAGTCATTACTATTGACTTTCATCTCATCATCAAACCCCACAGACACAGTCTCAAGAGACTTCTACAGATTGGTAGCATTTCATCAAAGGACAACAAATTCAGGATAAAGGACCATTTCACATTATTTTAGGAACCAGAAACAGATAAAATATTGGCCATCAAATAGCCTGAATTTGTATGGTGGTTTGCTTAATGTGGAACTACTGAAGAAACTAGGCTGGTTTTCTGTGCTGTCTGTATTCTGACTTTTCTTAATGCAAAGAAGGTTTGTTTCAATATCCCAAAGCTTTCTCAAGGAATCTGAATCACTTGGTGATGAGAAGACACATATCTTAACAGGAGAAAAAAAATGTCTGAAAGGAAAAGTACTGGGGAAACCCATCTGCGATAGGGTATGAGTGACAGAGAAATGATAGCATAACTTTTGCTTCCTTCTGTATTTTCATAAAAGAGAAATGCAGAAAATATATAAATTAGTTTGTCTTTCACACATTAACAAGGTATCTACTCCCAAATAGCCAGAGTCTCTAGTACCAAAGCTTGCCTCATGAAACATTTCAGCATATTTCATACTTGTCCTATCCATTTGTAGGATTAATTTTTTTCCTCCCAGGGGCTCCTGATACAGCATCCTAAACCTTTCTCATGGAGTAAGGGATTCAGTGGTCTGAGACGCAGAATGGATAGAAATCTCTCTTTTTTTTTTTTAGGATCTAAGCAAACCAAACAATTCCCTTTTTTTAAAAAAAGGATTCTGAAACCCACTCTACTGTTTAGTAACCTAGCAAAACATTTTTTTGGTGTCTGATTGCCTTTATGGAGCATTGTATTGTAAGGAAATGCCTCACTAATTAGTTTAGAGATTCTCATTCTGACATGAGTTGAGAGTAAAGGAATTCAAGAGCAAAAAAGCTACAGCAAAAAAATTAATAATTTTGGAGACGAGGGAATTGCAGAGTCCATGCGAGGCGGGGATGACCTCAGTGGAAGGGTAGAGAAATCAGGAAGGTGATTGTAAGACGGGTGAAGGAAGGAATAAAACTGAGTTTGCTTTGGGGATGGATGGCTGCAAGGGGAAATGGAATGGGAGAAAAGTCCCATCAGATACAATGGTGGATGTGAAAGGGTGCAGAACTAACTGCCTCCATGTCAGCAGCTTTAAACAGTATTTTATCTCCAGGAGCGGCTTCCCCACTTGCCCTCTGCTGTCCACGTTCTGTACTAAGAAGTATTAGCATTTAAAGACCTATCCCAGAATTCATGACACTGCCTGTCTCAGCACCTTTCTTTGATGGAAAGAAGGCTGAGACACTCCACATAAGTAGTCATTGGACAGGGATAGCAGAGAGATGCCTCGTGGGAGGAAGACTCCATGCTTAGAGAAATGAGGAGACAATGCATATCTGCCCAGCACCCATTTCAAACCACCACGTGTGTGAACTACTGATGCATAGTGCAATCATATACAGTCATGCGTGAATGGAAACCATGTGTTTTTTATGAAGTGTCTTCATGAGCCACTGTACTGAAGTGATCCTTTGACAGTAAATAGAAAAAGGTGCAAACCTTTATAAAAGGTGAAAATGGTGGCAATTTGAAAAATCATATGGGAGCTAATGGCAGTCAATTCACTCATGTCTCCTGTTTACTCGCCTGAAGTCTCTGCTGCAAAGAGGATCTCTCACTGCTTGCTGCAACTGAAAAACTGATCTCTTCAGTTTGGTTAAACAAGTCATTAATCAGTGGAAGGAAGATCTATCAGTCTGTTTCAGGGTATAGGATGCACTCCTGTCCTGAGCCATGTCTTTAAATGATCTTGTCTCTAAACCACCACAGCACTGCAAGCTGTCTGGATCTGCAATTTTGAAATATTTTGACTTCTGTCAGCAAATTGCTGAATTAGCTCCCACAAGATCTCAATAGCATACCTACAGAAGTAAGGTCTCCTAACCAGGCTGATGAATTTTCAGGATGATCTGGAAATGAGCAGTTATACCAGATGGAAGACCCAGAATCTCTCTTTAGGTCATATTCTAGCCATCTTGAAATGTCTTTTTGCCACTGACATTGCATAACTGCAGTTCCCTTAAAAGAAACATGGATGACATAAGCTGTCTCACTGTAAGGGGCATGTACAGTGACATCATTCTTTTAAGGATTAACATTTCAGTATAAACTTCTTACTTGCTATGGAATGCCTGTACGTCATGTATAGTTATATATAACACCATCACTTGAAAAGCATGGCAGAAAAAACTACTATTTTGCCATTTTCTGAAGAGACTCCTTATCTTATGGCCACCTCTTTGATTGCCTTACCACATTAGAGGCTTTAAAAGTATAATATTAAAATATTTGACAATACTCTTTCCTTTCCCACCCTTCCAACAAAAGCTAATAGTTTCCCTTATTGAAGTGTCTTAAGAAATTTCATAGTGAATATTTTTCCACAGAATTTTTAAACCAATGTATAGAATTCTATAGCTGGGGATACAGTTCTCTATTTAATTCTATAGGGAGGATTACAAATTCTAGCAAAAGGAATTTATATTTTTTTACTATCTAAAGTCATTTTTGTCACATCTTATATTTTCTTCTGTTATTAAATTCTATGGGACTTGGCAATAAATTCCTGAAGTTACATATATACAGACATTTAATTTATATATTAGAAGATGGGCTCCAAATCACAACGTTCAGATCCAAACTTTCCTAAAGTTTGGTGGATGTTCAGAGCTGGGGTTTTGGTTTAAGCCCCTCTCTCGAACAAATGTGTATTTTGGTCATTTTAAAGCTATATGCTTATTTGATTGAACATAATGGCTCCTTTGAAACAGTTTGTCATTATGTAAAAATATTTATCTGGAAACTTGAAATGCATATTTCAACTTGTACAGTACAATGTAATCATCATTAGACAATAGCGTGAAGCCAATAAAATATTAGCGTGCATTTAAAACATTATGAAAAACAGTTTCTGAACATGCTCACAGCCAACTTTCAAGAGTTAAAATAAATTTAAATGTCTGAGTTATTAAATCCTTAATACTGCTAATTTTAGCATCAAATGCTAAACTGTAGCAAGCAGATTAGACAAAATCTCAACCAGACAGTTTAAATTATTTACTACATTGATTTAATTATTGGCCTGTAGAGTTTCATTTAAAAAGCCGCTGTAGTTATTAACGCTTGAAAAATTGTGGTCCAAACATATATTGTACTTCTGTAGCTCAGAGACAGACAATTGGATTGTTTAGAAAAAAACTGCTCCTGGTTTAGGACAAAGCTTCAGCTCAGAGTGAATTTTTGACAGATGAGATATAAATCATGAAAAATGGTGTTTATGGTGAAATCACCGATCATTCCTCAAAGGAAACTTGCATCCATTTTGTTAAACAGTAGAGAAGACATGAAGCTGTTGTCACTACCAATTAACTGTGAAATGCATTATATTTAAGCTTTCAATTACTGTACAATTGGCACTTCTGAGGCTAACGCTGGAGACAGTCACCCCCATGAAAATGAGGCCACTTATGACCTTACCAGTGAGATCACCCAGTTGTGGTGACTATACACCAGTTTTCAACCCGCACAGAGAGCCAGTAGAAAAGTTTTTTTTTTTTTAAAAAAAGCACAATTTTAAAAAATGAACACTAAGCATTAGAGCTCTTTTATGTTTATGAAATGTAAACATAACAGCAATTGCTTCTTAACCTGCGAGTTTTCATGCTGCTGTGCCAAGATAATGTGTGCAGTTTCAGTTTAACCATAACAAGTAAAGTGGATGCTCCTCTTCACAGGAGAAGTATTAAATTGAAAAAATAAAAGTTATATTTGGTTCTCGTTGTTTTCAAGGGATTAATGGGGTCCGGTTTTAAGTGTCGGGCTTGCACCATTTTCACTAGATAGAGTGTTATTTGGCTTCAGCCATCCACACTTATTCCTATATCTAAATGAGGCACCTGTTTTTTTGCAATGAGTGCATTATGTGACTCCAGCAGCTTAAAGTCAAAGGTAGTATCAGTAAATATTGTCTGGTACAGACTCTTTCTGAAAACTTATCTTGTTCTAGCAGAGTGATGGACTATGACTGTCTAGGTCTCCTCTATAACTACAATATTACAGAAAGTTTTGATCCAAAAAATTGAGGATGTATTTTGGACTATGCCTATTTTAATATTGCAGAATTTAATCTTAAAAAAACAACAATCGCCAGACATCAATGGTGTCTTGTTCATGTGCTTTTTAAGAACATAGGTTTACTGTGATCATCCAGTGGGCATGAAAATAGCTCAGTTCCACTTTGATTTTCATACCCTAAGAACTTGCATGGTAACACCAGATCTCCCAGGAGACACCAGATTTGCATCATCTTATGGGTATAAAAGACAACTAAGACAATAGGATAACTACACTACATTTTCCATAATTTCAGTTATTTTCTTATTAGGTTGGGAGGAACTGGATACTGGTATCAAGGTCATTTTCTTCAAAAAGATCTGGAATCCTTACCTCCCAGTCCAAGTAATCACATACATCTTCAAAATTAGTGAGTAGAGACACTGAGCAGAAAAGCCGTGGCAGCTCATCCCTCGTCATTGGGGGGAAACGGCTATCTTTAAGGGCACTGTTGAAAACAAAACAGATTTTTAAAGCACCTTTCTTTTTTTTTTTGGCGCCTAAATTGAACTACCTAATGAACCAACTGGGAAAGAAAAAGGTAAGAGACAGCAAAAATAAAAGCTGATGGAATGTTGACTATTCTGACAATTAATTCTTAATAGTGAAATACACCAGTATTGTAAATCTTTTTCTCTTAGACAAATGGTTTCCAGATTTTATGGCTGGACAAGTTATATGGTCACACCAATTGAACAGATTTCCTGGGTGCTCACTCCTTGCTGTGTTGGTTTTGCTACTGAGACAGCCTTAAAGAGGAACAAATTTGGGGCGAAAATATATTAAAAATTGGTTTTGAAAAGATTAAACAACAATTTTGGGTAGGGGAAGAGCGTTATGCTGGAAAAAATATATTTTGATATCTTGAAAATAATCAGAATGATAACTGAATAAAGAACTATTGTGTTTAACATATCAGTGTAGACAATTGGAATGAGCAAAATATTCATGCAAATTAAGAAATGTCAACATAAAAAGGTAAAATACTTATAATGGTACCATCAAAGAGATTCAGATTTGGAAACTATAGGACTTGAAACTATTCTGCAAAACAGACGCATGGTAAGTAACAGAGCAGCTAGTGAACATCTAAGCTAATCCGCTGATAACGTGAGGTCCTGTGGGTAAGAGTGCAATGGAACAGTGCAAAATCAAAGGAGAAGTGGAACCATCTACATTCATCTCCGTAACATCTGCATTACAAAAACAGGAGAGAGTGGTTAACCAAAGATGTAGGAAACAAATGTCAAGGAAAAGAGCAGTATATTGTGCAAGATTTGGTAAAAGAGAACTGGGCAAATCAGGGGGGTAAAATGAGTGCAATATACTTGCATTTATTATTTTCTAAGCTTGGGATAGGAGATACTTGTATACAGATGTGCCTACGTTTAACAAGAAAAAGAACCGATCTGGCGAATTGGTTGTTTCAGCAAAGGAGGAGAATCTAACAGTGCAGAAGCCTAGTCTAAGGAACTACCTAGTCCTCAACTGCCTTCATTTTCCACCCATTGAATGCAGGATCTAGTCACTAGTTCTATGAACCCTATTTGGAAAACGACTAGAGATGACAACTTTTGGATCTGATACATAACTATGTTTCTAAAGGTGCTCAGGGTTCATTAAAATCTCTGGGTCAAATTCAGCCACTGTGTGTAGTCCTATCAATAGCATAATTTGGTTCACTATAGCTAAATTTAGCTCAGATGGAGTTGTAGTGCAGAGTGCAGTAGACTCAAGTTTAAATTGAAACGGGGAAATTATGGTATGAATACTTGATTCAGAGTTAATATACCATTACCAATTAGTGGTAAAAAGTGAATTCCTTTTTATGAAACAGCCTTCTAAAACGAATCAATATGTTTTATCACGGTGTAATGCTTGAAAACATTCAATGAAAAGCTGTTGGAACTACTGAGGTGGTGAGAATTACTACAGGCCCCTTTTCAAACATTGGTAGTTTGACACAAAAAGAAGGGAAGAAAATCCAATTTTATTTCTGAATGGAGTTAAATGTAGCTCACTGTATAGGTTGACACAGGATGAGGGGGTTGCTCTACCAGCTTCAAATCATGGCCAATAGAGAGATTAGAGAGACAGGAAAACATGGGGAGGATACAGCAAATAGAAAAAGCTAAGTATCTTTTTTATGAATGAGTAATATACTTATTAGGAAGGAAAAATCGAAGCACTCTGTGCCTCAGTTTTCCCACTGGGAAAATGGGGATAATACCAATCTATGTAAAGCCTCAAGAAACTCTATATGAAATCATACTACATACATCTCAACTATGATTATCTTTGGCAGGATTATGGAAGTACACTTATGTGACTGCCTTCATTAGTTCATCTAATCGACTGCCTTCATTAGTTCATCTCAGAAGGTGACTGATATTCTCCAAGACCCCTTAAAGTTATTTGCAAAACCAGCTGCGGACAGCTGCAAACTGAAAAATCAGTTCCTTTCCCTCCCTTGTCCCAGTGGAGCAATATCAGAAAACAAAATCTATTTTAGACCTGATAAAGTAGTGATAATGAGAGGGTCTGAGGCCATGTTCACCCTTTATAGCTCTCCATGTGCCATTCTGCCTGGGTTTGAGTGAGGCACTGCACAACATCATGACAACTAGAGAAAATGCCAGTGGAAAAAAATGGCAGTTTAACAATAGACAAGTAGATGACAAGCACATGGATAGAGCCAGACTTCTTCACAATGGTGAAATTAGAATTGAAATAGTCATAAATACTGCTTATATTGTAACCTGTGTATAATTATCTATTATTTTGTTACATGTATTACTGTTTTCTAAATAGGTTTCATTCCTCCTGATGCTCAGGCTGGAAGGATTAAATGGTTTTTCATCTATAGTTGAGTACTACAGCAATGACATATATTTAACGTGATGTTGGTTATAAATTACTACTTCAAGGCTTAAACTGCTATTTTTCAGTGTCACTTAAAGGAACAATTCTCAACAGCTGTAAGTTAATGAAACATTTTTGTTGCATTACTTAGTGCTGTACCTTTCCATCTCTAGAAGGGCAATGTTGTAATTATAAGTGTAATAATTACTGGATAATAAAGAAATACACGAAGCAAACATATATACAATCCAGACACTTTCCTGCACCTCTTAAAATCACACTGTTAGAAAAATTACGTTCTGCAAATCTCAATTTGATATTGCCAATTTCTAATTTTAAAAATAAAGATGGTAGGCCACATAAATCTAATGCCAATCTAAACTTGGCCTATGTTAAAAATCATAGTTCACTTTGTGTGACATATGCAGGTTTGTGATTTACTGCTAACCAAACAATGCCTACAGTATTCTCACCACTTTAACATTTCCTCCCCCCTCGTCCCCCTCAACCCCCACACACTGTGCCAGTGGTATAAAAATACACTGACTGAATACACTGGCATCTGTAAGTCTGAGAGACTTAAGTCATTCTGGTGTTTTGGGTCAGGTAAATGATGAAGTCATAATATTAAGGCATGAATCCGGATTTTTTTAATTAAATTGATAGTCATGTTTTTTTCCTTTAGTCAGAAAGATTATATTAAGATTCCTTGTTACTTTTGTCAATATGCTTTTATTATTATATTGCATTAATATGCTTGGAACTGTTCACTTTTTTATGTTTAAAATTCATTGATGAATTACACTGCATTTTATTTTTGGGATGTTTCATACATCCCACAAGGAAAGATACTGCTAAAGATTATGGCAATTAGTTATGAGATTTCTAGTTTCTCAGTAACAACGTGCCTGTACAGTATCAATAGTTTATTGAGGTCTACTGATGAAAAAGAGGTGGGTATTACTAAGTCTAAACCAAAAATTCCAATTTTCTCAGGACAGACCTGTATAGACGACTGGTATTAGAAAACTCTCTTCTAGGTATTGTGTTTGCTCTGATCCACCTTTCTTAATTTGTGCAGTAATTTTGTCATGTAAAACACTTTCCATACCAGCTGAATTTGATACCTTCAGGAACAAGCAAGTTGTGCAAGAGAACCTATGTAATCACATGATCTTATTTTTGTAACTGTCAATCTCCCTCTCCTTTTCCTCCTTTTATTTCATCCATCGTATTTGCTTGTAACATTTTGCTTCAAATTAAAGACTAAACTCACTGGGGCAAAGAATATCTCACTATATGTGAAATTATGGGCCCAGTGAAGTTAGTGGCCAAAGTCTCAGGTATAAATTCTCAGCTGGTGCAGACTGTCAAAGCTTCATTGACTTCAACGATTTTACACTAGTTGAGGATCTGCCCCTTTGACTTTAATGAGGCCAAAAGTCATCCTATATGTTTAATGCAGAAATCACCATACCACCACCTCAATTCTAACTGCGGTTATTGTGGGGTTATGTACTACTTCAATAGTAAATAAGTAACATTCTGGGAGAAAATATGAACAAATCAGAACAAATTTGAGTAATGCCTGAGAACTGAGATATGAATCCTAGTACAAACCTATCAAAGACAGAAAGGCACATGCAGCAACACAATAAGATGAAGTGTACAATAATAAAAATGAAAATATATGGCTACCTCAATTTGAAGCCTGTGGCAGGAAAAAGCCCTTTGATGGTATTTTCATACTTGGCAGCTGACGGAAGGTTTTAAAGTTTTAGGAAAATAAGCATTAATTGTAATTTGTATAGTATATCATTAATGTGCACCTTCACTGTATATGCTTGTAACTGCCCAGTTATATCATTATCACAAAATTACACAATATCATGGAGTTGCTGGTAACAACTCTACAGTTAACAATGAGTCAGAAGTTTTTGGTGTAATAGAAGTTTTAAACCTTTATTTTCTAAGTCAACTGAAGTGCCAGTAAATGAAATACAGAAAATAAATTAAGTATAATATAATATTTTCATGGTGGTCTGATGAAAATTGGATTGTTACAGACAATAAGAGTTCCAAAGTAACACCTATTAACAAATTTGTCATTGTCTGATCTTTTCTAAAACACCATTTGCACAGAAACTAAAACATCTGGGATCCATGCTTTGCTCCTTGTGCTTATTAAGACGATATTAATTACAAATAAGTAGTGCTTGTTTGGATCATGATGATTAGCTTTGTTTTCATAATTGAAAAGAAAAGCACCAACCCAAACTGCCATATTTAGCACCTACAAAGTAATATAGCCACTTGGGTAAAAAGTGGGGAAAGGAGAATAGACATCAAATTCCCTTTCTGAGCATGCTCTGTGTAGATACAAGTGATATGAAACTAACTACCCACTTGTACCCTACACCTAGGTGCAAAAAGATAAATCAAACTTTAAAAATCTGAACACTTGCGTCTACACAGACACATATGGGAGCACGTGAACTAAGAGAACAGTTCAATTCTGTAGAAAGCAGAACAGCAACATTTTGAACAGCCTACATACATTTTAAATCACAATTTATAATATTTTATATCATAAGCTGTTATGAGTCATGAAATGTGAAAAACCTATTCTACTGCAACATCTTCACAAGTTGCTCTGCTTGTGCTGGAAAGAAGGTGAAGTACCACAAGAAATCAGAGAGGTTAAAATCATCACTCTCTGTTAAAAACAAAGTTGACAGGAGCAAATATTGTGGCATTTCCCTTAGTATTATGGGAAAAGTCTTTGCCTGAGTTGTCCTGAACAGGCTTCAGACCTTTGCAGACAGAATCTATCCAGAATCACAGTGTGGCTTCGGAGCTGAAAGATCTACTATTGACATGATCTTCTTGCTGAGACAACAACAAGAGAAACGCAGAGAACAAAAAAAAGCCCCTTTACACAGCCTTCGTCGATCTCAGAAAGGCTTTTGACCTTGTCAGTAGAAGTGGATAATCAGCGCTCCTAGAAAAGATTGAATGTCCTGCCCAAACTCTTAGGCATGATTCGATCCTTCCATGAAAACACGTGGGGCACAGTTCAATACGATGACTCAGTCTCTGAGGCCTTCCAGATTTGTAGCAGAGTTAAGCCTTGCTGTGTACTTGGCCCAACTCTGTTTAGGATCTTCTTCTCCCTGCTGCTGAAACAAGCTTTTGGTTCCTCAACTGAGTTAATTTATTTGCATGTATGAGCTGATGGACAGCTGTTCAATCTTGCAAGACCCAGATCTAAAACCAAGACTCGGGAGGCCCTTATCCAACGCCTCCTCCTTGCTGATGCCACAGCAGTGACAACCCACACAGAAGCCTATCTCCAAAATGGGACAGTTTTTCCAAAGCCTACCAAGACTTACTATAAGCCTAAAAAAAGACTAATATAATGTGCACCTCCATCAACAACTATGAATTTCAAGTGGTGAACAAGTTCCCATACCTGCGGTTCTCTATCGCAGTCAACCTCTCATTTGAAACAGAACTCAACTTCTGCATCGAAAAAAACGCCACACAATATCTAGACTGAGCAAGAGGATATGGCAAAGCAACAAACTGACAGAACACACAAAGATCTGTGTGTATTGTGCATGTGTTATCAGCACACTTTTGTATGGGAGCAAGCCATGGACCTTATATTCTCATCAAGAAAAGAGGCTCAGTGGCTTTCATGTGTGTTGCCTTTGTCGAATCTTTAGTCAAGATATAAAACTTTCTCCCATTCAAGTTACAGTTCAATCCTAGAGATATAGCGCACATGAAAATTGCAATTGGCATGAAGTTGCTCATTACACAAACTTGCTCCTTAAAGGTGGGAGTAGGATTAATAAACAATTTTTACAACTTTTTCTGTTAAATTTAGACTAACGACAGCTTGACTAGAGGTAGTGAGGAAAATACTGAGTTGGAAAAACAAGGTCAAATACAAAGAAACTACTAAGGAAAGAAAAACGTATTTAAAAAAATATTTGCCAATCAACTGCTCCTTATTCCCTCAATCCCCAGAGCTCATTCACATCCATTACTGCTGACCAAGAAAAGCCATACTGTACCAAACAGCTGAAAAGAAGTAATGCCAAACAAGGGGGCTTCAAGTTGCTCAAACTCACTTAAGAGATGGCAATGTTTCAGCATGAAGTCTGCTGCTCTTGAAATTAAAAGTTTTAATGGAATACATAAGCAATATTAATCGTAGTGTAATGTGACGAATGCCTAATTTATGGAGCAAGAAGAGAGTACTGCAAGTCAAATATACTTAAAGCACATTTATGCACGCTTGGGTGCCCTACTGAGGGTAGATCAAGTTACTGTCAATCAAGAAAAAAACAAAGCATTACTGTCCGTTTTCCTTCATACAAGACATATTACACAAGCCTTAATTTTTCACAAATAAAATTCAAAATGGTCTATAAATTCTCAAATGCACTTTTCTGACTTTGGTTTATACTAGATTCTGGAGCACACTTCACATATGGGATATGGAGAGGGATAGAAAACATAACTGTTGACAGAAGCTGAAGGGTGTCCAAAGTGGGGAGGAGGGGGAATGAAAAAAAATCACAGAAATGGGAGACAGAAAAAGGACTTGTTTAGAGTAGTCCAAGAATAACTAATAGGATGAAATTTAGCAAAGAAAAATTAAGCTGATGTAAGTAATATTTCTTAATACTGAGTATTACTGGATTGTGAAATCTCCCCTAAGGAAAGTTGCCGTGCCACTTGGGATCATTTGTCAGAATGGATAAAGCAGACTGCAATATTAAAGTATTTTCCAGCTGTAATTTCTATGGTAAGATTGGTAAGACTTTATGAAGGAACACATACTAGAATATGGAAATGCTAAAAACATCACTTATCTGACTGCAATCAAAACTTCAATCTTCCACACGATAGCACCTAACCCTGGAATCCAAACTCTAAGCTACAACTCATGAGTCTCAAGGCAAACATCATTCAAGTAAGTCTTTTTGGTGCATGTACTTGCTTTGGAACAATGGATATGTCCAGTTGTAATTGGATTGCAATTTTGTTAATGACAAATATTTAATCAGTCATAAGTGACAGTGCATAATTTGGTAGGTGTTCTGAGATACAAGGCTGAATGGCACATGGAAATAGTCTAAAGAAGTACAATACACACTATAAATGCACAATTTGGGGTGTGTTATTGATAATTGGAACAATTAAAATGAAGGAATTGCTGACAAAGGGGAGAGCCCACTTCTGTAATGACAAATCAAGGTTATGTGCCTTCCCAAAGCACACAACTGGTCAGTGGTAGAGGAGGGAACAGAACCCAGTGGTAAAGATTCCCGGTGCTCTATCAGTCTCTCTCCTGGGCTAGACTGCCTACAATTGCTAATCCTCTAACTCTAGATATTCTATAAAAGATACAATTGTATCTGCCATAAAAAGGCTAACTTGGTGGTAGGGCGTGAAAAATAAGATCTTTGACAGTAACCAAGATTTTATCTTAAATTATCTAAAGTAAGTTCCCTCTCACTTCCCAACAAAATAAAACTCAAAGTAATAACTTCAATTCTTATGGTCAAGGAGACTTAGTCAGATTTGGCTTCACAAATTTGTTTAAATTAGTTTGTTTGCAGCTTACTACAAAAGCATTTCTAAGGTAATGTGTTTTAAGCTACTGTACATGAGAAGGAAAGTAATCGTAATAACGAGTGAAAAATAAATGGAATTTAAACTAGATAGCTAAGAGTCTTTTTAAAGTTTTATTTCATAAATTGAAAGAAGTCAAAACAAAGTCATGGTTTTCATAATGGTTGATAGTAACAGGAATCACAAATTCAGGGTCTGCCAGTAAATCTTGATACTAAAACCAATCTTTTCTAGGGTTAAATGGATTCAGCAAACAAGAAAAACCCCTGACAGTTAGATCCCAGCATACAAGATCTTTGGTTATATCTACACAGCAACCAAAAAGCCCAACAACCCAGTGAATCTCAGAGCCTAGGTCTACGGACTCAGCTTGAGGGGCTTGTGCTACAGTGCTAAATATAGCTGTGTAGATGCTCAGGCTCTGAAGCCTGGGGTGCAGGGTGGATCTATTTTCAGCCTTGTAGCACAAGCCTGGATTTTGCTGCCGCAAGGGTGTTTTTTCTCTGCCATATAAACCTACCCTTAAAGAACATCCAAGTAGGTCATGTCTATACGGACAGCGCTGCATCACCACAGTTGTATTGATACAGTGAGCCGCTGCAGTGTGTCCAGTGAAGATGCCCTATGGCAATGGGAAAGCTCTTCCGTAGGCATAACAAAAAACCCCTTGGTGAGCCGCAGAAGCTATGTCGGTGGGAAAAGTTCTCCCGCAGACATAGCACTATGCACACGAGCACTTATGTCAGTGTAACTTATATTGCTCAGCGGGTGGAATATTCATCTCCCTGAGTGACAAGTTTTGCCAACATACGCAGTAGCGTGCATATAGCCCAAGTCTGAAATACTGAGAGAAGTATTCAAATTACTTAATAACGAGGCAATTATACGATCCTGAACTTCGTATGCGTTATATACAGTTGACAGTAGGTCAAAATTTTTTTTGCTTATTCACAAAAAGCTCTCTGCAGAAGGTTTAAACTACCACCGATTACAAAAAGTTAATGTCTTACAAGAATTGGCATTCAACAACATTAGCAAGCAACTATTTCTTCTTATTCAAACAGAATTAATTTGGAAAAGTTTTCCCTACATCTGCATTTATTGCATTTTAATATAAGCATTACTAACTGAAAGTAAACAATTTTTAAAGGCAAACAACTATGAAAAAATAATTAGGATACCTATTACAGCAATATTTGAATATGGATCATACGTATATGTAAATACTTAGCATGGAGAATGTCTTTCACTTCAGCACAAATATGGCTACAGTTCACGCTTCCAAGCCCCATATGCCATTATTTACATTTGAATGGATGCCATTACATGCAAAGCATTTGAAGTTCTATAAAAACATCTAGAGTAAAGATCACTTGAACAACTAATTTACTGTTAATACAACTAAAATGTTCTACTTTTATTGAAGCTTTCTATGCTCCAGGCTCATTTCCCCCTTCTCCCTCACAACCAAAATTGGGATCAGAGAAGTTGGGGTGTGTGTGGGGGGGGGAAGCAGATTCTCATCTCAGTTACACGTGGGTGGTGGCTGAACCCCTGACTTGGGAAGCTAGCCCCTTAGCCCAGCCCCCACTGTAGCCATTGGCCTGTGCCCCCAGATCTCCCCCAACCCACCAGGCAGTGCAGCCCCAGCCCCTCTGTCCGGGGAAAGGATACACCCCAATGCTGCCAATCTGGCATTTTTGCAACCATTAAAAGTTTACCAAAACTGCAGCCTGATATCTAAACCAAATATGGCCTTCAGAACACACCTGCAAAGTGTATGGATGAGCTTGACATTACCCAGTGTTCCATTAATTTCAACAGAATATTAGCAAAGGGGTAGGAAGAGGAGAAGAATAGCAGAATTTTTTAAAGACACTGTTTATTCTAAACACTACCATCAGTGTTCAGGTCAGGAAAGTAGATACGGGATGCTGATGGCAAAACAAAAACAGCACTACAGACGAGGCAAGAAAATCATTGATACCAAAAGGCTGCTTGAAGATCAGACCTCAGGACACAAAAAACCATGGGATGAACCAGCTAATATAGTCAGTTAAGCCAGGTATCAGAATTGTGTAAGATGACGCGACACATTTTATATAATGTCACTGATCTTATCTATCCTATCCTAAACATTTACTATAGAACTTTAGATGTGATAATTAGGGGTAACAAACATATGAGAATTCCAACAATGAGATCACATATTACTCAGATGTAGGCATATGAATATCCTGGTAATTCAATTAAAAGGCTTCTTTTAAAAAGATATATTGATGACTCACTTGTTAGCATTAATGAAACACCAAATATTAAGGAGAAATCTGAATAAGGACAGGGAAGGCATTCAGTACTTATACGTGGCATAGATGAAGGCATGGAGAGGTTTCTAGGAGAATTGTACAAACTGAGCATTTAGGCTTGCATCTCTAGAAGATATTTAAATAGGTTATGTAGCCATGAGTAGAGAATTATGTAAGTTATTGAAAATTAGGTCAAGAAATTTAAATATGATTCAGTGGAGGCAGAGGCAGTGGAGACATTCAAAGATGAGGGCCGATACAAGTATTATTCTACTTTTACAGATAAGATAAATGAAGCACAGGGAGGTTAGTGACTCACGCAATTTAAGTGGCTTTTATACAATGAGTCAGTGATAGAATCAATAATAGAACTCACATCAGGACTTCCAAAACCTATTCTTTAATTCTATTACACCCATTCTTTTACACTGTACTACTCATGAGAGTATTCTCAACCAAAAAACTAAAAACTCTGTGTGCACACACAAATTCTGCATACAAGATTTTAAAATTCTGCATATTTTATATATCAATAAATAAATGTGGAAGTTCCAGATTGGTAGTGGGGACCAATGGCCACTAGTTGCACAGAGGTGGGAGATGCCCTGAGTCCTTCCCCACTCCAGACACGGACTTGGTGATGAGGCTGCACCCAACCTTGACATAGTACAAGGGCCAGGCCTGTTTCAGAAACACCCCAAGGCCCTGCTCCTCCATGCCCAGTGTCCAGATACACCCCGAGGCCCTGCCCCTCCTGCCATGCCTGCCCAGCGTTGGACCCCCGCAATCCAGGTCTGGTCAGTCAGGCTCAGCCTGGCAGGATTCAAGTGTGAAAGGGCTTAGTGTGGGGTAAGTGGGTTCTGTGTAGGTCAATCTGGGTGAAGGTGGCTCATTGGGGGGTTCCGGGTGCAGTGTAAATGGGGCTCTGCGGAGGAGGGGGTCTAAGTGTGTGGGGGCTCAGCTGGGAGTCTGTGTGTGATTGGTTCGGGCTCAGAGGGATGGAGGTTCTGGGGGCTCATTGGGGAGGGGGTCCAGCTTGGGGAGGTAGGGCTTGTTGGGGTGGAGGGTCAAGTACAGAGGGCTTGGTGTGGGGTGATCCGACTGCAGGGTGGTGGTCTGGACACATGGGAGATGGGCAGACAGGGGGGCTGCTCCCCATACAGTGACCCTTCCCCCCACAGCTGAGGAGCTATGGGGGGCAGGAAGCAGGGTGTGTGTGTGTGTGTGTGTGTATGTGTGTGCAGAGCTTCCTGCAGCTGGGGGAGGTTTCTGGGGATGGGTCTCAGTTGGTCCCAGCCCCAGCAGCTCCTTGCATGGGAAGACGAAGTCCTGTTCTCTCCTGCCCCCAGCCGACCAAGGACTAGGAATTGAACCTGGCACAGGGGAGGAGCCACAAGCTAGGGCATTCCTAGCCCTACTCCCACCCCGAAATGATACCCCTGACCTTCTGGGGAGGGATGCATGACCATTCTTGCAGCTTCCCTTTACTTCCCATCAAAAAATCATTTAAAACTCGCTAACTGGTAAGTGCCAAAATGTAAATGTGAACAGGAAATCATTACCAAGAGGGTGTATTTCTAATGGGGTCCCACAGGGATTGGTTCTTGGTCCTACACTATTTAATTTTTTTATCAATGACCTGAACAAAACCATAAAATCATCACAAAATTTGCAGATTACATAAAGATTGGGGGAATGGTAAATAATGAAGAGGACAGGCCATTGACAAAGAATTATTTGGCTCACTTGATAAGCTGGGTACAATTTAACTAGCAAACAATGTGTGTTTTAATATGGCTAAATTAAAAGGTATACACCTAGGAACAAAGAACGTCACCATACTTGCATGATGGGACACTCAATCCAGGGAAGCTGTGTCTCTGGAAAAACGTTGGGGTCCTGGTGGAATCAGGTGAACATGAGTTTCCAGTCCATACTGTGGCCAAAAGGATTAATGTGATTCTTGGATACATAAACAGGGAATCTCGAGTAGATGTAGCGAGATTATTTTCATCTCTGTATTTGGCACTGGTCTGACCTCTGCTGGAATATTTGGCAATTTTATAATCAAGATTGAATTGAAAAGAAAAGAAAATACTCTAGTTCAAAAGAAAATACTTTGGGAAATCTCTATGGCCTGTGTTATACAGGAGGTGAAATGAGATCACAATATGGGCCGTTCTGGCCTTGAAATCTATGCCTCTACCAATCTCACATTTGACAATTCTCTCACAATCTTGATTTATTGCCAGCAGAAATGTGCCAACATAAATATGAACTGCAAAGAGTAATTCAGATGTGTCATCAAATCACTTGAATGCAAGGAAAAGAATTTGTTTACATTGTCCTACTTTTTGGGCAGACTGCAACATTTCCAGAAAACAAAATAGCTGTGAACGACGTTTCACTTCCTGAACCCTCCCTTACATTTGTGAGGCAGACAGGGAAAGAACAACTCTTGTGTTTCCTGAATGTTGGGTTGTTAACTGGCAGGCACAGCAGTAATTTTTTAGAATACTCTTGTTGCAATTTGATTCAGAGATGATGCGGTTAGTGAACCTTCCTGAATTAGTGCAGTGTGGCACACAATGTCAACTTCTAGTGCCAGGTGATGGAGACAATACATCAATTTGGCATTTTTGCTTTTTTAACCAATTTCTCAAATTTCTTAAATTAGGAGTATGCCAGACTGTTTCTTCCAAATCTCAATCACTTGCATAGAAGTCCATGTCCTCATTCTTCTTATAGTTTGAATTCAGTCACCTTGTCTTAAATGTCATATTTTGGTTTCTAGTCAAGCAGATTAATGAACATGACAATATGAAAAAACTATTAATACAAGCAGGTTTATATCCTATTTAAAAATATGCAACATCAAATATGAAGGACATGATAGTTCCCAGCAACTTGGAAAGGATAAATTTTTCATCTTTTGGAATTAATAATTTATATTATTATATTTTATATAATTAATTAATAATTATTCCAAATGGGAGTAATACAACATAGTACTCTTAAAAACCCACATCCCTCTCTTCAGATTTATCAAGAGGAGACAAGCTCTTTTACATATTGCTCAATTTTTCTTATATGCTTCAAAATGGCTTGTTGTAACATCTACCTTTGAAAGAGAAAAAATGTATATTAATCTTAAACAACTAGGAGTGAATGACCTCTTAGTCCCCAGTTAAATATACCTTAAATGTTCACTTAATGTTAAATATACCATATACCTTTAATGCTCACTTAAACAGAGTTCTTTTAAAAAGCAAAAAGTCCAGTTAGATTTGAAAAACTAAATTTAATTTTAATTAAAAAGATAAAAAAAAAGTAATCAAAAATCCAGAAGACAGGAATTCTTTAATATTTAAAAGTCCTTATGGCCTCTTTGCAATGATCACAATTTCTTCAAGTTCAGTAACTTTAAATATTGCATTTAATTGTTCATTTGTCTTTTTAAATCAAGTTATATAAAGTTAGCAAAGTAAATTCTCTATCTCTGGATGGGATGAAAAGATCCAGGGTGTGAAGATGATGATGGTGTGAAAGGGATGCTGAAAGCCCAGTGGGCACATCCAAATTCAGGCCTCCATTCCAAAACTGATCCCACTCTCAAAAATTTATCATATGGCTTTTGTTGGCTTTATTAGGGTTGGCAACTTTCTAATCACACAAAAATGAACACCTTGGCCCCACCCCTTCGCATAGGCCCTGCCCGTCCCGCCCCTTCCCTGAGACCCAGCCCACTACATTCCCCCACCCTCACTCACTTTCATTGGGCTGCGGCAGGAGTTTGGGGTACAAGAGGGGGTAAGGGCTCTGGTTGGGGGTGCAGGCTCTGGAGTGGGGCCAGGGATGAGGAGGTGCCTCCAGGCTGGGAGGTGGGGCAGTGGGATTCAGAGTGTGGATGGGGACTACAGGTTGAGGCAGGGGGTGGGGGTGCGGGCTCTGGGGTGGGGTCAGGGATGAGGGATTTGGGGTGCAAGAGAGGGCTCCAGGTTTGGGGGGGTTGGGGCAGGGGATTGGAGGTTGAGGCAAATGCTGACTTTGCGTGGCTCCTAATCAGTGATGGAGAGAGGGGGGCTGGCTAAGGCAGGCTCCCTGCCTGTTCTGACACCATGTAGGCCGGGGGGAGGCTGCTCTTCCCCACAGGCACTGCTCCCCACATCTCTCATTGCCTGGGAATTGGCCAAATGAGCATGCAACTACCACAAACTGTGCATTCCAAATGAATAATTGTACATACAAAAAAAGGGGCTGTGAAATGGAACCACCACTGTTTCTAACTAAATATTTAATAAGTCCCATTGCAATGTTTGTCACTATGGAAATTCTGCTGCAGATCTAGCGGACAAGTACGTTCCCAACCGTGTAGGCCTGCTCTGACAATCAGGCAAATAATCAGGTGTTCTCCACTGACTGAGTTTGACACCCATGGCCCTACTCCTAAGGAGGGGAACTGAAAAAATCAAAATAAAAGAATGTCTGTAGAACGCATTTTACAGTAGTCCTCTCTACTGATTTTAAAACAACCCTAGATACAACTGTTACATTGATCTATTTCTACAGGTTTCTCTCTTCTACCTGCAGTTTGCAATGCTTGTAGTTTAGTTAATTTATGAAAGCAACAAAAGATGTCTTGTTAACCACTTACACCCTTGATGAATTACTTAGTAGGGATGTGTTGGAATCTAAGCACCACATCTTTTCTGAATTAAAGCTATCAGAAGCTTAAATATTGTGTGTTCAGTGGCATACAAATTAGATTGTGAAATCCACTTACAAAACTGATCTATGTACAGTACTGTCCCTCTAATAAGAGCTATTATGCACTGTAGTACTAACAAATACATTTTTTTCAATTAAAACAATGCTATACTGCACTCTTAAAATTGTACATTAATCATAATTTGCTTGACAATCCTGTTCTCACTAAATTCACTGGTAGTTTTATCTTAGACTACAGAAGAAGTAGGTTAATGCCCCAAGGAAGCCTCACTGTGATTGGCTATATATCCCATAGTAGACCTAAAAAGGTTAACTGGAGATGGAGAGCTCAATCAAAGCACCTGGAGGCTGGGCCAGGCCCAAAGGAAGATAAGGCCCAGCTGTGGAAGGAGCTGAGTGGTGAGCAGAGAGCTTAAGAGTAGATGCTTTAGCTACTTGCCCCAGGGTTCCTGGATTGGAAGTCAGGGAAGAAGCCAGGCCTGGGTTCCTCTACTGGGCCACTTGGAGGGGAAAAAAAGAAAAGAAAAAAAAATGGCACAGAAACACTGATGCAAAGAGAACACTCTGGGACGTGTTACTTTGCACAAAAGTAAAAGGACAACACTGCAGAGCCTGGGAAGGGATGAAGAGACTGCAAAACTGTGAGCATAACTGGGGGTGATTATTTCAATTTAGTTTATTGGCCTACTGGACTTTATTTACCCTGGACGTGGTGGGATTAACAGTGACCTGGCTGGAGAGCTGAACCATGAGAAAAGAGACCACTACAATGCTGTAACAGCTGCCAGCAAGGCATGCTAGAGGAGGAGAGCCTTGAATATATGCCCAGCCATGAAAGGATGTGCCAGGGGTGAGTTCACTCTTCTACATACATTTTGGAGTTGGTTACCTATCTTTCTTGAATGTAAAATATGTGTTTCTGCCACTAGATGCTACTGTTACAAAGAAGCTTTCTGCAGTTACAAAAAGCTGCTCCTCATTGCATATGACCTTAACCATCGGAAAGCCCAACAGTCATCAGTAGAGTGCAATAAATTTAGTATTAAGAAAATCTGATGATACAGAAGAGGGTGGGCCAGGTAAAATTCAGAAAGTGCCAATTTGAAACATAAAACAACTGAATTTGTTTATAGCTAGAAGGACTCAGTTAATATTGTTCACAATATTAGATTTTTTCAGCTTATAAAGTGTTCTGATAGTATTAGAATCAAGCTCTATGCACACCTGTTTTGGGTATTTTCTATACCACATACTACAAAATAATAATTATGGCTCATTATCTATATTCCACAAAAGCAAAGTGAAGGCAGGAAGGGGAAAGAAGATAACAAAAACAAGAGACATACAGTTAAACAGTGTTTGGATATACAATTCATGAAATGTCTTGGCTATACTTCAAATTGCATATTTAACAAATGTATTTGATTAAACTAAGTAAATCATATGGTATACTGGCTTCAATTAGAATTTTTAAACCTCTATTTTCAGGCTTTTCTGCATAAGAGGCACATTGCTCTGTCAGCATATGGAATCAATGTGGAGGAAGTTCTCTGAGAATCTTGCTGAACGTGTGAGAGTGAGAGGTTTTTCTGTAACAATTTAGCCAGTCTAGAACCTTTCATGATCCTTTACACTGCTTTACACTAAATACATTTCTTTCTTAGAAAAGTTCAACAATATAGTATATATTAACTGCTTCTTTCATTTAAGACTAATTATTCTGATTGGGCTTGTCAGAATATTTATCTAAATAGAAAAAAAGTTCTAGATTTCATTATAAGGTCTGAATTCCACACCATACCACAGATGAGACATCAACTTGTTCTCTCTTTAGCAAAGTATATTTATCACACTGTAGTTATTTACTTCTGCCTTGAGTAATAGCAAAAAAGTATATTACTCTGTGCAGGATATGGCAATTTCCTGCAATATCTTTAGGAGACCTTGTTGTTCTTAAGCTTATGTATCATTGTGGGATAGGAATTGTATGTAATTCCACAGGGGAGGATGTTCACAGCTCCTCCAGGAATTAACAGTGTAATGCGATTAGGCAAATTCACTCTGGTTGCAACATCTCTGGAGAGGTACTACCATCTGGAGAGGCTTGCATATACTGGTTCCAGCTGGATTCTTCAGAGGCCAACAGACAAAACACTTCTGAATGAATAACCTGAGTTTAAACCAACTCAGGACCTTCCTTCTGATCCAGCAAACAGACAATAGCACCGTCTGTCCTAGCAAGGGTTGGAAAGATTTTTGGCCTTCTGAGGCTCCAAATGACTGATGGGTGACCTCTGAAACTTATCAGCATGCATATAGTTTATTATATGTAAAGTTTTCTCCATAATGCTTTCACCTTAAGAATAAACATGCTTGCTTATAAGGAATTGTGTGGTAACACAACTGCTGGAAATCACAATGGTTTCTCTGCAAAGGATATGAACAAACGCAGACAGTTGGCATGCTTAGGCAGTCTAGCCTGGTAGGAATATCCCAGTGTAAGCAGGGATAAGCTGCCTAGGGGAAAAAACCCACTGAGGAAGGGGAGAGAAGCAGGTCTCTACCTAAGAAAGGTGGCGGCTGAGGAGCCTGGAGCCTAGAATGAGTGCCCTCAGGGGGACCATGGAGGGGAAATAAAGATGTAGATGTCCTTTACTTATAACTGTAGCCCTCTTCTTTTAGAGAAGTTTCTCCTTTCCTCTCACTGCTTTTATAACAGTGAGTGTCTGAGTGTCATGGGAACTGCTTCAAATTTAATTGCGTTCTTCTTGGAAGTTAACATTAAAGAAAGTTGGTTACTCTTAATATCTTATTACTCATTTGTAAAGATCAGGTAACAATATCTGAAACAAATTAGTTATTGTCAGTGGAACTGACTTATCAGCTTCTTTACATAAGAATGGCATCTTGATTTGATGTTTCTTAACTAGTCTTCAATATGAAAAAAGACAGTAAAATGAAACTCAGGATTTAGGATAAGGGACAACTGTCTAACTCCAGCTTCACTGCAGTAACTGTGGAACATATAGGAAATACTCAGTGGCATCTTTTAATGTGAGACTTTAGAGCCATGACTCACGCTACGTCTACAATGGCAATTAAATGACAAAAATTGTGTTTTTCAGAGGTGCTAACCCTCCCTCCTAATGAAAAATGAAAAATTTTGCCAGGACAAGTACCAGCGTGAACAGCGCTCACCCCCAATGAGCGGCTTCTGCATTGTTGTCAGGGAGGTGTTCTTTGTCAGCAAGAGAGCCAACAAACAGCAGCTACACGACATGACTTTTAGCAACACGGCTGTAGCCAATATCTGAAACACAGTCCCTAAAAGCTGTATGGTGTAGACATAGCATAGATCTAGGCTGCCATTATCCTATCAAGATAACAATACAGTGCTAATCTCTTACATGCTAGGGCTGTTTACTGTGTCTGCAGTGGAGATGTAAATCTGTGTGTGGACATATTGGTTTGAATTTGAGTCCATGGCATCTGTTTCTCACAAAGTACATACAAAAAATGAAATGGGATAAGATCAAACAATCCCTTTGGAATACCACATGTGATTAAACACAGAGGACATGGCACAGTCAGTCCTCAACTCATGGGACTCTACCCCAGTTCACTCCTGCTGAGTCTCATATTCAAGGGTACTTCAATTCACTGTGTTGAAAGATAGTGTCATGGCTCAAACTGAGCCTCCACTTCATCTTCATCAGTTTGTTTCTATGTATGTAGTCAAGGCTAATGTATGCCAAAATTCATTAGATTAAGCTGTGATTAGCTAGTACTTGTGCCAACCAATCTGCATAGTATATTTAAACTAGGGAAGCCCACACTTTGTTGCTTCTGTAGGCAAGCACATTGCATACACCAGGCGATCTTTGCATTCTTTCATTTCTATCCCTCCAAGTTCCCTGTGTTAATGGCTACCATTAACCTGATCTTTGATCTATTGACAGACATAGAGAGGTGGCAGATGGTGCTAGCTAGATAGATAGGGGCTCAATGCGTCCCCCATTTCCTCCTCCTGGTTTTGTGACTATCATCAATATCAATGTTTCTGCCCACTGATGCATAACACATTCCCTGAAATTTTGGCATTATGGTGTTCAAAAATTATATTACACCCAAATAGAAAAATGCCATCAGTTGAGTTTAAGCCTCGCAAGATCTGCCAATTATAAATTTCAGCTACAAGCCTGTCAATTACAGTTCCTCATATTTTTACATTTCCTATCCCAAATAAGTTTAGTAGTAGCAGCTAAAAATAATCATGTGCAAATAAGGTAGTTTAAAAAGGAGCACAGGCAAAACCTTAGGTTGGACAACATTGTCTTATTGCCTCAATTCTATAACTTAAGTATTCAAAAAATACATATTTAACCAACCTGAACATCAGTGAATTTGAAAAATCACTCAGAGTAAAGATTACTACAGAACGTAAAAGTGTAGGCAGGATATGAATGGCCAGGAGGCTGAAATGGAAAGCTTGTGCATACGAATAAAATATTTTATATAATATGTTCTTCCCATAAAAATTAAAGACCAGATTCTGCTCCAGTGGAAGTTAATGGGAGTTTTGCCATTGATTCAATCAAGCATGAGTGAGCCTTAAAATATGAAGTGATTATTTTGGGGGTGGAGGAAGGGGCGCTCCAGTCAGTTCTTATGGTAACTTGGCTTTCAACTACTGCACAAATTGACATGTACAATTAAAATTTTCTTGCTCAGGATGTTATACTTAAGGAAACTTCTCTCAAATCAAAGCCCTAAATCTCAGTAATAGAATTTTGATACGTGTTAAGCAGCTATATTTTGTTTACAGATGATCTGAGATTTAAAATATAGATGTAATATCCACTGTCTCATTCCATAATTCCACTTTCTTTGAAACTCTATATTTTAAATAGAGGTTTCATCTACTTGCTAAAAAGCAGAACTCCAAAGGGTCTCCCCCATGAATGTCAAATTCAGCCTTACTACAGGAGAGTTTTGTGAAACTGTGCAACTTACATGTTTACAAAATGTATTTCACACATTTGTAAACTGTCACAAGCCTGTAAGAGTTTATGGATGAGAAAACAAGTCACACTTTCAATAAAGAGAAAGCAGAACACAAACAGAGGGGTTGCCCTAACTAATGAGGCAGCATGCAGAGCAGAGACCTCCACAGACAAAGCACAGCTGCTGCTCTCTGCAGTAAAGGATTAGCAGTCTAGGTCAAGAGAAAAAAGCCCTTCTCCACAAAGAGGAGCAGAACTGCAGTATGCATCCTCAGTGCAGAGGAGAAAGGGAAGTCTACTGAGCTTGAAAACTGTGCAGGAACTTCTGGGGACAAATAATGGACAGCACCAATTCTGTAACAGAAAGTGTACAAAGAAACTGTCTAAGATAGCAATCACAACCTTTTAGAGGATTGAGACTAATGTCCTTTCCAAATAGTAGTTATATGAAAAGGCTGTCCCCTCCTTTTCCTATGTTTTATAAAAATGAAATGTACATGTGGGTTTTTGCATCAGCATCATACCATCCAGGTTGCTGTGAAAATGTCTGCAAGCTGCTGTTTAGAAACAGCAAGAGACTATTTTCTATTGTCTCCTATAAGAATTGAAGCTATTTGAAAAAATTTTAACAAAGTGAACTTAAAGAGAATTCAGACCTCTAAATCCCCAGATATGAGCTAAACTAAACTACCTGTCTCCTTTAAAGTCACTAAATCAGACAAATGACCAATCAGTCAGACCACACTTCTGTTTTCAGCTACTAGCTGAACTGAAGAATCAGAGGTGTAGCTGTGTTAGTCTGGAATTGCAGCAGTGACAGAGTCCTGTGGCACCTTAAAGACTAAAGTTTTAGAGCATAAGCTTTCGTGGGCTAGTACCCACTTCGTCAGATGCATGCAGTGGAAGTATCCAGGGGCAGGTATAAATAGGTAGGCAAGAACCAGGTGGGAGATAACAGGGTTAGTCCAATGAGGCTGAACCAGCTTGTTATCTCTAATCAGGGAGGGTGAGATGTTCCTCTAGCAGCTGAATTGGAGGTGTGAATAGCGAGAGAAGAGAAGCTGCTTTTGTAGTTAGCTAGCCACTCGTAATCTTTGTTCAATCCTCGATTGATAGTATCAAATTTGCAAATGAATTGCAGCTCTGCAGTCTCTCTTTGTAGTCTGGACTTGAAGTTTTTTTGCTGTAAAATGCTGACCTTTAAATCTTCTATAGTGTGTCCAGTGAGGTTGAAGTGCTCTCCTACAGGTTTTTGTATATTGCCATTCCTGATATCTGATTTGTGTCCATTATCCTCTTTCGTAGGGACTGTCCAGTTTGGCTGATGTACATAGCAGAGGGACATTGCTGGCACATAATGGCATATATTATATTGGTAGATGTGCAGGTGAGTGAACCAGTGATGGTGTGGCTGATCTGGTTTGGTCCTGTGATGGTGTTGCTGGTGTAGATGTGTGGGCAGAGTTGGCATCGAGGTTTGTTGCACGGATTGGTTCCTGAGTTAGTTATTATGGCGCAGTGTGCTGTTGCTGGTGAGAATATGCTTGCGGTTGGCAGGTTGTCTGTAGGCCAGGACTGGTCTGCCTCCCAAGGCCTGTGAAAGTGAGGGATTGTTGTCCAGGATGGATTGTAGATCCCTGATGATGCGTTGGAGAGGCTTTAACTGAGAACTGTAGGTGGTGGCCAGTGGTGTTCTGTTGTTTTCTTTCTTGGGCTTGTCTTGCAGCAGCAGGCTTCTGGGTACATGTCTGGTTCTGTTGATCTGTGTCCTTATTTCCTTGTGCAGGTACTGTAGTTTTGAGAAAGCTTGGTGGAGATCTTGTAGGTGTTGGTCTCTGTCTGCCCACACATCTACACCAGAAACACCATCACAGGACCAAACCAGATCAGCCACACCATTACTGGTTCATTCACCTGCACATCTACCAATGTAATATATGCCATCATGTGCCAGCAATGTCCCTCTGCTATGTACATCGGCCAAACTGGACAGTCCCTACGAAAAAGGATAAATGGACACAAATCAGATATCAGGAATGGCAATATACAAAAACCTGTAGGAGAACACTTCAACCTCACTGGACACACTATAGAAGATTTAAAGGTCAGCATTTTACAGCAAAAAAACTTCAAGTCCAGACTACAAAGAGAGACTGCAGAGCTGCAATTCATTTGCAAATTTGATACCATCAATCGAGGATTGAACAAAGATTACGAGTGGCTAGCTAACTACAAAAGCAGCTTCTCTTCTCTCGCTATTCACACCTCCAATTCAGCTGCTAGAGGAACATCTCACCCTCCCTGATTAGAGATAACAAGCTGGTTCAGCCTCATTGGACTAACCCTGTTATCTCCCACCTGGTTCTTGCCTACCTATTTATACCTGCCCCTGGATACTTCCACTGCATGCATCTGACGAAGTGGGTACTAGCCCACGAAAGCTTATGCTCTAAAACTTTTTAGTTAGTCTTTAAGGTGCCACAGGACTCTTTGTCACTAGCTGAACTGAATTCATTTAGAGTTATCTACCATATATACTTCACATTCTAATCCATTCACTCTAACAATGCTGGTTTGTTAAGAAAGAAAAGGGTTTTTTCCTGTCTTTAAATCATTTGCATCTTTCCATGTACAATGTGTTTCCAATCTAGCTTCTCATTAGTAGCAAACACTACTTAGACATCAGACTAGTATTTGAATTGAGGAATGACTTGTAAATTATTAGTGGCTTGAGATCTATTTCACCCTGCCATATGGAAGTACATGAAGTTAAATACTGTATATATTAAGTTATGCTGTTTATAGAAGTGCCTTTTTTCTTCTCCTCCTGCTAAATCAAACCAGATCCAGAACAAAATGTATTTACTCAACTGAGACGTGAATGAAATGTAAGAAAAAGCTTTAATATTGTTCATCTGAATTAAGTCTGAGTTCTACCCTGATAAGAGAAACCTGGCTCAAATCTAGTTTCAGACACTGAACTACAGGATACGTCAGCAATTATTGTTTTTAGAAAGGCCCTTCCCAGTGAAGCTGGTACTGCAGTGTATGACACATGGATAAGCTCCCTGGAGCAATCAGTTGTTGTGCTCATGTGAAAGTGCTCTTTAACTTTGACAGTTGTTAAAAGTTCTTGTGGGAGTTATGTACATTTAGCACCTCTCAACTGACAGATTAAGTATGGGACCACAGACTCTTGCTATTAGTAAATTTGTAGCAAAAATAAAGGACTACACTAGCACTGCAGGATAGCAGACTTGAGTTTAAACTACTGGGCTTTCCCAATCTGGGTTAATTGAAAAGCAAGTTTAAAAAATATATTTTATAATGCTGGAGCATACCTCTGCCACTTTTTCTCCATTTGTCTCCTTAAAGGCTAAAATGTAAACAACTAGTCACAGTGTAGGTAGAACTAATACATATATCTAAAAGACTACATTTTGTTAATTTTTTTATGAACAAATACTTTTTCTAAATTCTGAAGTGGAACAGAGGGAAACAAAACACACACAAAACAACCATTCAGAAGTTGAAAACTGCCTTGTAAAAGTAGATTCTGATGTTTCTAAGAAATTGGAAACACGATATTGCAGATTTTCTAAATTGTACTACTGGAACGTCATTTATTACTCAAAAGTATCAGACATTAAACTGCTGATTTAAACTGTCAACAATATATGTAAGTGCCACCAAAAGTTTCTTTTGCCAATGTCAGCAAATGTACACCCTTTAGGAAGATTGTTCAAGGATGAAGGAGAAGAGTGCTTAACAAACTTGACTGACAAGTAACACTCAGTGTAACTGAGTCTAAAATGGTTCAATTAAAAAAATATTTAGAAAAGGTTTGAAAATTTGTATATATTTCTGTCACAAAAATAGCTCAATTTTAAAACTTGCAACTATAAGAGCACATCACTCAAACAACTTCAGAGATCACATTCCCAATTTCAGCAGGGGTTATCTGAGCTGAACTCCCAGCCTATAAAAGGCTCACAATAACTGCCGATGCTTTGTATAGTAAGGAGGGCAGGGACATAAGCCTGTGAAATTAAGTTTCTTGACTGAGCAGAACTCAAGCTGTAGACACTTTAATAACTCTTAATATTGTGAGGGCTGCTTCAGCTCCCCCAGAGCTGGGTATGCCATTTCCCCTTCCAAGAGCTTTTTGGCTATCTTAATGTGCAGCTCTATAAAGGAAGCCAACTTTTAAAGTGGATGTAGCTTTGCTATTCATGGTCTCAACATGAATAGCTTTTACATCTGTTAGCAATGTATAAAATCTAGCCAAGTTATGAGCATGTGTATTGTAATTCTTGTTGTTCTGACTGGAGCATAGCCAATCTCACAGGCTACAAAGTCCTACTGAACAGTGAGAACATGGGCCTTTGGATCCTGGTCCTTCACATCCAGTTTGACATTTCCTCTGCATATAACCTCAAGTGCCAGGGAGAAGCAGAATCTAAATGGAGGAGGTGCTTACAGAAAGAAATTTAAGTCGTCCCTTATCCCATAGCAGCAAAGTTTATAGCTGTTAACAGGTTGCATGGAATTTTCAGAGCCCTTTCTTTATCCTCTTCCTCTTGCATCCCTAGTAAGTTATGGGAGAACTATACAGTTCAAATAAAACACCCCACTAAAGCAAATCAAGCCTTTCAGTTTATTACTGAGTTGGATCTCCCAGCACAAACCACTGCTCCTGAATCTCCACCAGCCCAGTCTGTCTTAAAAACTGTGTGTGAGAGTGTGTATTATATATTACACAGAGAGAGAGAGAGAGAGAGAGTGTGTATTTAGTGAAAACATAAGTAGAAATCTTTGAGCCACTCATCGAACTAAGCAACATCTATAATTTATATCAGTTGCAAAATTCCACTTTTCTAGATATTTAAAATAGTGAACTCTCCAAATAAGTTTGCCATATAGGTCAGTAATATATTAGCCTTTACATACTCATATGCATAAGTATTCTGTATGGATGGTAGAACAGTGATCTGTTTTCTCAAAAGCCTTATGGTTTTATACCTTTTTCCAGTAAAATTCAAAATAATTTAAACACTATCATCCTTTTCATTTGTAATGTGTTCCTTTGATTTCTTATAGGAAGTACTGCTAAGGAAATAGACTTTCATCCACTGTTTAGACACGAGGGTCTAGCCACTTTTCCTCAGGATGAACAAACCAATCTTAGAGTCTATACCAGGGGTCTCAAACTCAAATGACCACAAGGACTAGTGCATTGACCCGAAGGCTGCATCACTGACCACCCCCCCCCCCCCCATCGCTGCTCCTTGCCCTGCCCCCACTCCACCCCTTCCATGAGACCCTGTCCCATTCCAACTGCTTCCCCGAAGTTCCCACCCCAATGCTGCCCCCTCCCTGCCCTCAGGGGGTGCAGGAGGTGTGCAGGGTGCAGCAGGGGGCTCAGAGCAGGGAGTTGAGGTGCAAGAGAGGTTCAAGGTGAAAGCTCCAGCCGAGCACTGCTTACCTAGAGCAGCTCTAGGGTGGAAGTGGTATGCTTCAGGGCCAGTGCAGGCTCCCTGCCTGCCCTGGCCCTGGCTCCGTGCCATTCCGCTCCAGGAAGCAGCTGGAACCATGTCCCTGCAACCCCCCGGAGGGGCAGGGAGTAAAGTCAGCCTTGCACACAGATCAGCATGTCTGTATTACAGAGCACACATGGACTTGCGTGATTGCTAGTTCATAGTCTGTGCCTAGACAGACCTACTTTTAGTCCCAGAACAATAGTTTTCTGTCACAACCTTACCTTTACTTAAATATAGTTGTTAAAAAAAAAAAAAAAAAAAAAAAAAAAAATGAATGGTCCTAATCTGACTGCTTCACTTCACACTTTAGTGCAAGTGGAGAGACCCAATTAGTTATGTTTTTGAAAGGAAGCAAATGGTTTTCTACTTTGCCAATAAAAGATCTTAGGAGGTGTTCACTGATGTTTCTAATGTCTTCCACCTTGTAAAGCAAGCCCTGCTGCCTTGAACATGCTAACACTCTGGCTTCATTTTCCTTGAATAGTTCAAGTGATGTATTGACCATTCTGTATAATCAGTAGCAATTCGTAGCAAGACATTAATAGGACACGATACACTGTTACACCTACTTAATGATAGTAAACACTAATTAAAAATGTTGAACAAAAACAGGTAGCCCCTCTCTGAGAGAGATCTCACATGCACAAAGTAATTTTAACTTCAGAAAATTAAGAGTAGGGAATACAAAATAACAAATTTGGAGGAACAAGCAAGAACAAATGTAACATCAGATTATATAAAGCACATGCTTTCAATAATTTATGAAGAAAACATCAACAGATATTTACATTTAAAGACTACATGACTATTTAACATAACCAGCTTTTTACTTTCATGTTGGTTATACTGTGAACCTAAGCAAATTAATATTGAACTCAAAATTAGCTTGTCTATGGAAGACTATTTTGGAAACAAACTGTCAGAACTGCTTAAATCACAAATTTAAGAGCCCCATTATATATAAACCCCATTCCCTACTATGCTTGACAAAGTAACCTGTAGTACTCCTCTCCCCATTTATTCACTTTTATTCAAGTGTAATCCTTCAATTGGAAACTCAGATTTAATTTCATAAATGGCAGGGTCTAGAATCCACAGAGATGATGCACTCTGCTTTGTGCAGGAAAAAATGAACCCCAGGGAGCTCAAACCGCTCAGGAGTAACAAAAGTTGACTCTGAATGACTTCAGCTTACAGAGTTGAAATGAGTTTGAGTCACAGCTACCTTGGCTATCCTTTGTTTTGTGTTAATTGTTTAATCAGTTAGGCTGTGGACTGGTAGAGCCCTGAACCTAGCATGGGGCTTAGGTCTGGTAAAAGAGAGTAAAGATGTATAAAGCCATAGGGGGTAATACCTGGAAATGGTTGTGTGGAGTTTGTGTGAAGAGTGGTCCAAGAACTGAAGAGATGTAATGGAAGTTGTACTTAATCTATATATTGACATTGAAATATGAACAATAACAAAATGCTAAAGTTCAACTAAAGAGGGGGTGGGGGAAGCAGAACACAAACAGCTGTGTTTACTAGATAACCTGAATCCCCTTTAACTGTGATCAATCATTCAAGTGTTTGTAATATGAAAAAATAGCTCATACACTCAAATGTCTAGTTTCATGTTAGTAGAGTGGCAGAAGAGAACTGATATTTTCATGGGGATGGAGGAGAAAATAAGAACTTAATAATTTTTTTTTAAAAATCATCAATTAAATAAACTATTGGGAGATGTATGCCAATTGTTGACTTCACTAGTGTTCTAAAACTCAAATAGATCTGCCTCTAAAATTAAGTTTTAAAGGGACAGAATTGTGTAGCACTTCCCCCTTCCTTGGATTTTGTAGCTAGAGTCCCAATACAGTCCTTTTATGATTGTCCTCCCACAGACAACACTGGGGGAGGAATGTTGACTATACCTCCCTCTAGACCCAGCAGATGCTACTCTCTGCAGGAGATGGTTAGTGGAGAATGTATGATACACTTTTCATTCAGCGAACAAATGCAGTGTGCGCACTCCCTGGTCCCTGATGGTATACGGTATAAAGACTACAACGCAGGTGTGCAGATTGTAGCCCACCAGGCCACTCCACTTCAGGTTTGTGGGCTTCCAATGTCAACTTTTTTTCACTCCTCTCCCCAGAATCAACCTTCTTTTGTCTTCCTCTCCTGGGGAAGCAACTAGTGAGGAATATACACAAGTTTATGGTACAAGAGGGAGGAACAGCAGTGTGAAACTGATATAATTATCATTTTATGCCACTGCTCTTGCTAGATAAAGAAATTGTTTTGTACTCTGCTAGCTTGATCTCTTTCAGCTATGGTACAACCCAAGTGGGAAATTTACAGAGAATTATAAACAGGTTCACAGGTAACTAAAGGATTACTAGCAAATAAAAACAATTTTATTTTACTGAGCACCTCAATTGCAAGTCTTCACTGCCAAAACCTAAGTCTTACTGCTGAACAGAATACATGAAAAAGTTTGTCAACCTGTTCTCAAATGCTGTAGTAACCTGCTTCCAAGTTCAGTGTATTTTCTTGATGAAGCTGCAAAACACAAGGTAATTTTTCATAATCTGGATTGATTTATTTTATACGTTCAAGTGGATAACTCAGTTCAAACAATCAGTCTGAAGGACTGCTTTTCCATGGTATAGTATAGTTCTTAAATCCTACAATATTAAATACTGCAATGCCTTTGAAAAAGGTTAGATTTATTTTTACCCAGTTAGCCTTTGCTAAACTCATGTCAATCACTACAGTCAAACTTTCCCTTAGAGTCAACGGCCAGAAGGGACCATCGTGATCCACTAGCACAGTGGTTCTCAACCTGCAGCCCATGGGCTGCCTGTGGCTCAATCAGCACAGAGTTGTGGTCTATGTAATGTTCTCAGGGCCACAGTGACAGAACTGGATGCAGCCCACAATGGTAAATAGGTTGAGAATGGCTGATCTAGTCTGACCATCTGCACACTGCAGGCCACAGAACTTCACCCACCCACTTCTTTCATGAAGTCCTGCAATAATTCACTTTCTTCCCCCTCCCACACTTATGTATCTGTAAAGAAAATTGAATTCTATGAAATAGATTTAATTAGAAATACATTACTAACTTTTTAAACTATGGGTATTCTCATCCCTTCCTCACAACTTGGGCAGATGCATCCAATTAATGATGAGTCATTCAACATCAGAAATTTCCTGTTCCGAGTATGCTGTCAATACCACTGATATCCTACACTGGTCAAAATGCAGAACTCATTTTCTATCACATGACTACCTCTTTTGGTCTAGGACTGTAAAAGGCAGTTGGCAGACTTGTTGCCTTGGCTTCCAAGAAGAGTACAGTGGGAGACAGTTACACATTTTGGATTGCCAGATCCACTATTCTTACTTTACAGTAATTTATTTTATACTGTGAAGAGTGGAGGGAATTAGAGATCACCTGCAGAACTAATGAAGTCCAATATTCTGATGTGCCAAATGTTCCTGACATCTCTCTCAGACCAATATGAAGGAAATCGAGCATACCTTGATTAGCACCAGGGTATTCAAACTCACTCCCTGAAACCACAGCCAAATGATCTATTGGAAAAGTTGGCATCTTTGCATGGCAAGTACCTTGGAAACACTAATTCCAAGTTTTGAAAATGAAAGTCTAGCCTTAAGAGGATTGTAATCCTATGAAAGTGCTTCCTTAGTCTTTAGTCAGAAAGGTCTGTGGATGCTGAAAGGCTCTGAAAAATACATGTAACTTCCAGACTGTGAATTGACTAAGAGGCTTAGAATGAATCAAGAAGGCACACTTTGCAAGAGCTTCCTTTTTTCTAAAACAGCTGAATAAGATGTCTTGAAGGCAACGTGATCAAAGTCAGGAGGAGCTTAGCCTGCAACTTTATTCTTTGACTATTTTGATCAAATTCCATTCTAGGATGATGATGGCCTCTTCATGAGCAATTAGCCCTGTGGATTAGTTTGCCTCCAAAGCATTTTCAAGAATTTTTATTTGCTTCAGAGAACTTTCTTTTATCTTCCTCAAGAACGTCATAGCTCACATACTGTTTAACCAATTAAAACATCCTAGTCTGGGTCCCTCCTAGAGGGGCTTGTGAAGCCTCAAGTCATGAACATTGATGGCCATTTGTGGCTCTCTTCTGTCTGGTTCTCCAAGTTTCTTTCTGGAAAGTTCCCTTGCGCAAAAGGCTGAGAGCTGCTTCCCTGATTATTTCACTCTTTCCTTCACTTTTTGGAGATAAAGCAAACTTGTTTGGGAAATGCAGATAACCCACTCACAGTTTAGAAAGAGGAAAAACATCTGCTGAACAGAAAGTCACCACCACCACCACTACAACCTCATGCTAGCCCATGCAAATGAATAGTCTCTCCACATGTGTCATCAAATTCCAGAAACACTAATTTACTCAGAATCCCAGTGTTCATACCTAGAATGTTTCTACCATACTGAAAGCTGTTAAACGAGTTTGAGATTTCCTGTAAAAATAAGGGGGATTCCAGTAGAACCAGTAAAGATTTTCCAACAAGTAGTAATTAAGTATGTTCACTGTATTGCAAAGAGCCCTATTTCACAAAATAGGCTGGCTTTTAGATCTTGAGGTATAAAGTTTCCATTCATGCAGAAAAATACTAGCTGTAATCACATTCTCTTATGCTCAAGCTTGATAGCATCTTCCTATTAAAACCTCTTTGTGGATAGCTTAGTGTAATTTTCCATATTAGCTGTCCATTTAAATAGTGCATTTAAGCGATTTTGATGCCCTTATTATATTAGGTTCCACTTTTTCATATTTTTGTTACATCCCAAATTCAGAAGTTGGAAAGGGTAATGGTAAGTGTCTTCCAAGCATCTTCTAAATCACACAAGAGTACTATGCCATGCAACTCCTGGACAATGAAAGACTGACACTGTAGTTAACTTGCATGTTTTAAACACTCTTCCATGGATTCTCTTGATTAGGTAACCTGGCCTCTTCACATCAACGTCCACAGGTTTACCAATTAAATAGTATTTATGGTATTCCAAGTGCCTCCTCATATTTTCTTTTCGTTTTATTGTTTGCCATTAGACTTCGATACTGTTTTGACTTCTTCATCCTAGCCTCTGATGAAGGTTTTCTGCACAAACCTGCAATACCTGACCCAAAACAGCAGAATATACTTTGAAAAACTTCCAAAGAGCTTACTGTCTGTGTAGTTCCTAGTATGACGGGTCCTTAACTTCCTTTAGAACTCTAGGTACAGTGTTACACAAATACTACTACTACTACTACTACTACTATGTTTTACAAATCTTGTTTTACTGATCATTTTTGATTGCAGAGTCTTAACAAAGCATAGCCAGAGCTGTTCCAGGTATTATAACTGATACAATGAAGACAGGTAGGCTCGCTCCAATTCTGAGGCACCCAAGCAAATGAATAGTTGAGCTGCTTCATGCATTTGCCTGTTAAGCCTGAAGTAGCCTCAGGATTTTATTACCTTACTTATTCAGAGAGAGACATGACTATACTGCATCATGTCAACTGTTAATATTAGCAGTTTGGGGTTTTAACAGTAGAGGAAGATCCAGCACTAGAAGCAAGTCTCCAAATGCAAGTGGTCTAGAAATTCCAAGTACTTGGAGTAATAGGGATGGGATGGGAACCATCCTAGAAGTCTACATGCACCAGAATATATTCTCCATTTTGAAGCGTTACAAACCAGTATACTGAACTGTAATAGAAATTTTAACAGCAATCCCACCCACCCTTGAGAGAATCTAAAATCACAAATCAGAGGAAACCACTTACAATGCCTACTTATAGCTCTAGTGATGTATTTTATTTTTTTTCACCCTATGCAAAAGGAAAAAAACACTACGGTGAATGATTTTGGGTGTGGGGCAAAAATAAAGGATTATGCTGTCAGGGAAGTGAGAATTATCACTTACCTCCCTAGTCCAGAAGGTTCCCACTCAGGGGCTGGGATGTATCTGAAGTGTAACATGTAATGGAAATTTGTAGGATTAAATTAACTGCAGCTGATTGGAAGCACCTGATGGAGAAGAGGTGAGAATACCTGCTGTTTTAGACCTGTGAATATGATAATCCCCAAAACTGACTTTCTGGTCTTCTGCCCTCAAGTTAACTATTAAGATCAAAAGTTGTCTATCCACTGGGGGGAAAAAAATACTGAGTGTCACAGTAAGTTGCTGGAAAACAGTATTTTAGACAAAAAAAATCCAGCTGTGTGTTTAATTGAAGCTATTAACACCACAGTATCAGTGGTCACATAGCACAGAAATTTAGATGGTGTCAAAGGGGTTAAATTTTGGCTAACAAGTTCAGAAACACAACAATCTCAAAATTCAGGTCCTGTTTTGATTCCCCTATTTAAAATATTTAAGTACACAAGTTGAAATGACAGACAAATCTTACCTAGTAAGTGTGTACTCCCTGAGTCCTGAATGCAGGTTCATGGCTGAAAAAGTACCTATGCATCCACGCAATCGTTTATCTCGACCAATCTTCCATGTTACAAACAGCGGGCTGTTTTAGGGAGGAAGAAAAGGCATGTGTGACCACAGAATTCTTACAAGTGTTACAATATTGATAGTCAAAGTGGTATTTCAATAACATAGTATTTCTCTGTTGCAAGACTGAACAAAGCCTACAAATCAGCAGTTTTTGCACTGGCCATAGTATTTGGAAGCCTATTTTACTATTTCTGTTTGTCTACTGTAGAAAGGCCTATGTCATTCAGATACAAATGCTGGAAACAAGTCTAGTCTCTAGATATAATACTCAATAGCCAGAGAAGCAAATCTTTTGCTAGCTGACATGATGCATTTTGTATGTCTGCTTATTTTCCATTAGACTTTCCCAAGAAATCTTCCCTCAGACATCTCTTTGCTATAGGACAGCTCTTATGAGACCTCCATAGAACAAAGGATAATACCCCATTCATACTAGTCATACAGAAAATCCTTCCTCTTAATTGTGAGCTGAGCTCTAACAGAATCCCCCATAAGGCAGGCAAAAGGCATTTAAGGACAGATGCTAACTAGATTTTAAAATAAGCCTGTACAAAGGAAATTTTCTCCATGATGGCCAAGTCTCTCTTGGTGACAAGCCTTGCTTCTGAAAGATGATAATCAGTAGTGCAAAAGTGTTATCTTCTCTGTAAACTGTCTAATTCAGCAGCCAGCACTCATTTTCTGAGCTCAATGCAAATCTTAATCTGTGCATGTATAACAATTTTGCTAATTCACCCCCCTTCCCTTCTCAAAAAAAACCCCTATTCTAAGTGAGCAGTAAGATTAGAGGTTTAGACCAACCTTACATATCCGTCCCACATTCACCCTTCAGAAACTTCAAAAAATACCAGGACAATTTAAGCTTACATTTAAAAAAAATAAAGCCTCACTAAGGTGCAACAGGGATTACTGACTCCTACTAATAACACTGACCCACTTGAGTGTATGCACAGGTCACAACTAGTGTGTACAGTCCATTTGAAGTCAATGGATGTACTTGGGTGTTCACAAAGGTAAGCACAAATACCTACAGGACTTTGGTCTTACTCACCTCAATTTGTCAGGACGTGGGACAGATTACATTAAATCAACATGTGACAATGAACTCAGCTTCTTAATCTAAATATTAATGTTCATCTGATTTAACAGGATGTCAGATAGTTTAGGGCCAAAACATACGTTCTTTTTTTAAAACACAAAGATCAAAAGAATTTTATTTAATGGAAAAAAAAATTTGGATCCAAGTGTTCCCCTACAGTGGATGCAGCCCCAAACATTACAACATTGTGCTAATGCATGAGAGCCAGAAAATTACATTGACTAGAAATTTTCTAGACCAGCAGTTCTCAAACTATGGGTAAGGAACCCCAAAAGGGGTCACAACCACATTATAAATGCGGTCACCAGGGCCAGTATTAGATTTGTTGGGATGCAGAGTTGAAGCCCAAACTCCACCTGCACCCAGGGCAATGGGGCTCCGGCTCCGCCCCTTCCCCCAGGGTCACATAAAGAGGCTCCTTGACTTACGCAAGCATTCCGTTCCAGAACGCCTTGCGTGAGTCAAATTTTACGTAAGTTAGAAACTTATCTCCGACCATGTGCAAAAGAACCCTCCTATTTTTAGCTTACGGAGCTTCTTCTGTAAGTGCGGATTTCTGTAACTCTGATTTCTGTAAGTTGGGAAGAGTCTGTAGTAATTTTGTCAGAAGAGGGTCACAGTGCAATGAAGTTTGAACTGCTGTTCTAGTCTACTAATAGTCAAGGTGGAACATGACAGTCAAATGCAAAAAAAAAGGATAAATGATCAAAAACTTTTTAAATTGTATTTTAAGACATTGGGGGTATTTAATGTAGGTAAGGCATGTTTTAATGAAAATTAAACCTAGTTCATCTTTGAGAAAAATAATTTACATGTCAAAATCTAAATTTCTGCAATTCTTTCTGTTGCCACAAGCTAGAGCACTACATTCATATGGCCTAGAAAGAACACTGCTCAAATCGTAGTCTATTGCTTAAGACATCACCTGCTTCTATATTTAGCAGGAAAAATTACATGAAATAAATCTTGTGTTTTTCTACTAAATATTATGTACTACCATATTAGGCATTCCTGAAGAAAAAAAGTTGCTTTCCTGCCTCCCTAATCCCATATCATTACTATTTGGTTCTACCCATCCCTTTCACAAACCAGTGTGCTTATAGGGCATGGTATTCAGATTTTGAGCCACAGGGAATCTGGACTGTATCAGTGCCAGTATGAATTCCACATTTTCCCTTTTGTATAATGTTAAGCTTTTCAAAATATAAAAAGGGGGACTGCAGTGTTTAACAACATCACAATTCCACTAAGTTCAGTAATGCTATACAAGACATTTAAATAAATCTGAGTGGGGCAATCCCAGTCTTATTTACTGCTGAGAGCTGGCCTTTCTAGCCTTTTCTCACACTGGGCATAGGCCACGAGTTGCGATGAGTCAGTAATCGTAACAGCACTAGAGAAACCTCGAATCCTATTGCTTCTAACCCAACTGTGGAACGGTGAGGCTGTAAGGAAGATGAGAACCCACCAAACTCTGTGCACAATTCCTTACTGACTTCTAAAAACAGCGGATTGGTTAGACCTGCAGTATCATAAATGACACAGCTATCTACGACTTAGCTGTCCTGCTCTTCCTCCCATAACTGGAAAGCAAGAGACTTTTGCAAAGCCTAGGCTTATATCAAACAGGCAAGGCCACACAGCAGCCAATCAACGGGTCCCATCCCCCTTTACTCAGACTATGGCTAATCAGAGAACCAAAGAGGGAGGGACTGGGAGGAGGGTGGGGGGAAGATTCCCTCTCCCTGCTACACTTGTGTTTTGATTTCTCTCATTCCCTGTTGTCCAGGCAAAGTATTGTACTCGCCAAAGTTTGCAATATTTGCTCTACTGCAATGGATATTGGTTTTTATGGCTCACTAAGCAGTTGATAAAACGTGGAACTTAGAAAGAACTGCAATTCAGATAGCAAAGAGCTACACTGCATAACTCTTTATTGATTTATGTGTGTGTAATACAAAATTAAGTAAAAACAATAATGAAATACACAATTGATGATATCTAGAAATAACTAAAGTTTTAAGTATTGCAAATTTTCATATGAAGAGAGAAGTAGCAAGCTTTTTTCTTACAGGGCCATGCTTTGGTATCCATACACTTTATTTTTAAATGCAAGGCATATTTGTAAAAACTGTAAAATGTTCTAACTACAAGCCACCCTAAAAATGGAGATGCTGCAATCTAAAAATGGAACCCATACACCCACAGTCCCCTTTAAGAGGACAGTGTGATGACATGTATATTTACTCTGTGCTTTTCTGGCAAGACTAAAAGCTTTTAAACTATTCCAAAATTCCATTAACAAACAGTAAAGAAAATGGAGAAGCAAACACTTAACTTAGCACTGAATTTATACATGCTAAGCAATTCTCCAACTCCCAGCCTTTCCCAGAGTCTTTTTCACATCCCTGCCAGAACCCTGTGGATACCCTCATTTCCTTAAAACAGGTAGGCAACCTATGGCACGGGTGCCGAAGGCAGCACGTGAGCTGATTTTTAGTGGCACTCACACTGCCTGGGTTCTGACCACCAGTCGGGGGGGGGCGGCTCTGCATTTTAGATGAAGCTTAAGCATTTTAAAAATATTTTTTACTTTACATACAACAATAGTTTAGTAAAAGTTATATATTCTAGACTTATAGAAAGAGACCTTCTAAAAACGCTAAAATGTATTATTGGCACGTAAAACCTTAAATTAGAGTTGTTAAATGAAGACTCAGCACACCAGTTCTGAAAGGCTGCTGACCTCTGCCTTAAAACTTACATCCAGCTTCAAAGAGTATCATGATAGTCCTTCTGGACAATAACTTTTTTTGGGTCGAAGTCACTTGTTGAAAAATGTCATTGATTGGCTTTATTTACTTTTAACATTATCTGCAGCAAAACATTCTCTTTTTATGATGAGTTTTACAGCACTTAAATACCCTCCTAGATCAGTGGTATTTCATTTGCAGACTCCTAAAAAATTTCAAATGGAGGTGTGGACCCCTTTGGAAATCTTAGTCTGCAGGGCCCCAGGGGTGCATGGACCACTGGTTGTAAACCACTGCCCTAGATATCAAGGTTCTTTTGGAAAGTGAACAACTCCTGAATAGCTTTGAACTCAGTAGTTTGACACTGACAGCCCATTATGTGACACTGAGAATGGAATGAAGGTATTAGGTAGTTGTCATCTTTCTAATACTCGGGGGAATGTCAATGGACTATGAACGTATAATGCAAACCTTATAGCAACCATAGCCTCCACTAGTGCCACTTTTGGTGAGAATTCCCCTATTACAAGGTAAAATTGAGTACATACATAAAAAAGCCATTCAGTTTAGGAATAAACACTAAAGAATCTCAGACCAAAAGGAGCCAAAAATTTACCTTTGTCCCCTTCCTTGCCACTATTTTTAAGGTAGACTTACACCATCCCTGAAAAATGTTATGTCCCTGATTGGTTTAACCATTTAAAAAAAATTACACAATTTACAATACTGCAAAACTTCTGATTTCCAATTATTTCTAAAGGAAAAAACTGATTCAGTCATCCTTTGCATTGATTCAAGATGGCAACTCCTCTGAATGTTACTCTTGTATGTATGAAATATACTTAAGAGATTTCCTTCTTTACTCAAACAGCATTTAGAATCATTATACTGGAGCTTTCCTTAAATCATTATGTACCTCGGTTAATCAACAGATTAAAAGTGAAGTGTTTATATACTAATTTGTTAGCCAGTTCTGCTTATCTTAGCAGCTATCCTTAAAGGGTCAGAAAACAGTTATCTTAAAATCTAGTTTAAACAGGACTATAACTAGGGTCAATGAGAAATGATAGGATCAAATCCTTCTTGAACTCTCTCCTTCCTGACTGAGTCCACAATACTTTTATTAAGAAGCCAGTTTAAGAATTTGTTGGCACCTATCTCTGCTAGCCACCAAGTAATAGCAGAGTTGCACAAAAGGGCAGTCTGTGCTTAGCTGCTGGGTTAGGGAGAATGAGGTTATGTGAAGATTTGAGGAGTGGCCATGAGGGAAGTAGGTGAAAGCTCTGAATCCTTATTACTATGTCCCAGACATCCCTTGATTGGGCAATTTCACACACTGATATCGCACACTGTCTGAAAATGCCCTCTCCTGCATTTCCTCTTCCCACCTCTTACAACAAGTCTAGCCAGTTTTAATTGGATTTTGATTTGAGCATCTACTGTATGCATATGGTCTTGTTAACCTTTACAGTTTACTTTTTAAAAATATACATTCTGCATAATCCAATAACTCAGAAGTGATTTTACTCCAGATTATGTATGTCAATTTAGTACTTTAAGCATCCAGAATGTCATCTTCTTTTAAAGTTAGGTTCTGCTCTGAAAAGTGACTAAACATTGCACTCTTATTTAAGAGATGTTCCTTGGGTGTACTCAGGGACATCTGACTAGTGATGAAGATTTTACTTCATCTTACTCTTAGTATAGCAGAACCAACACAACTATAGAAGAAATGAATTCTAGTCCTTGTGATTCAGCAGTATTTAATCTACATTTACTAGCCATAAGGCAAGGCACCTGGGCAATCCTCCCACTGAGGACAAGAGGGTAACTGAGCACAGAACTTGGCTTGTAGAACCTGTTCCGAATGAGAATGCAAGAGAAGAACCTATCTTAACGATCAGATCCCAGGTTGAGTGTGCAGGCTTGGCAAATAGAAAAATGTTTTGTGTGTAAACAGAGCATATTTTATTGTCTTAAGAGTCCCCAAATGAGAGCCACAATGACATTTGTGCAGAATCACTTTCCAGAGCAGAGCCAGACTTTAGCCTTGTCTATATTTAAGTCCATTTTGATGTTGCTAGCGCACATATGAGATTGTAATTGAGTACAAGGATTTCTTGCACCACTGGAACTGAACTTGCTTAAAGCAAGGCTCATAAACATTGCATCTTCTACAGAGACATTCTGAGACACTGATGTTTGAGTTCTTTTGGTATATTCCCCCTTATAAGCAGTCTTAAGGCTTTTCTTGTAAAGAATTTTCACGTAATACTGACACGGTTTATTACAAAATACATACTACTTAAACACTGAAAAAAGCATCTCTCCAACTGTGTTTGGAACAATCACATAGGTACAGAATACAGTGATATAACAATTTTTGAACAAGTTTACACAAGCCAGGATGGCTTGTTGATTAGTGAGAATGTTTCAAATTACAGTAGTTCAACTGAATTGCAAGAGTTCATTTCTCAGTCTCCATATTCCACTGAGGCCTTGGCTTCTCTACTGAGACTGCCCACAGGCAAGCTGTTTTTATAGTAATTACATGGACACGACCACTAGAAACTGCAAGATAAACTATTATACATGTCCAACAGCTGTCATACTAATTGTTTTGGATGGGAGCTAATTATAGAGTCAAACCAGAGCCTCTCTCAAAGCTTCATATCTATAAGTCCCTAACGTTATTCAGTCTCAACAAAACCTCAATTTAAAAATATTTTTAAAGTTTAATCCCCAAGACACTAATGGAAAGTAGTAGAGCGTTTAAAATAAATAAGGCTGAATACCTAAGTGGGAAAAGTTAATCAGGCTGAAAAATTCACTTACCACTAGTACTTAAGCAAGGTACACCTGGCAGATGAAGGGCCCAACCTTTTTAGGAGAGCAAGGTTCTTTGTTTTTAATAAAAAGCTTTAAAACACACCTAACCCACACAGCTGCAAAGATAACTTTCTAAGTGTGACCTACATGCAAGCTAATGCAGTATCATTGCGGGCTGTAGAGGCTGCTTCACAACCTTTGCTAATGAGCTTAGCAGCAGCATGAAATTAAAACTCTAGTCAATTTCAGTTTCACTGTTCAGAGTCATGGGCGCCATAGGTGAACCTATGACTCATTTCAGTTTTCTATCGCTGCTTGAGAAAACTATGAGCAATGGTAGGCCTCCCTCATCCACACAAGTGAAGAGGGTAACAAAAATTAGAGAGGTTTAAGAACAGCAGCTGTGTTAGTCTGTATCCGTAAAGAAAACAATGTATAAGTATTCCTCGTTTTCTTTAAAGATTAGAGAGAAGAGACTGGGGTGGAATCAAATTGAAGAGCCCACCCGTCCCTTTGTAGCAGCCATGAAGCTGTGGCGTGGGGAAGGAGAGAAGAAATTTTCTTGTTTCTAGCATCTAGAGCAGTGGTTCTCAAACTTTTGTACTGGTGACCTTTCACACAGCAAGACTGAGTGCCACCCCTCCCCCTTATAAATTAAAAACCCTTCTTTAATATTTAACATAATAAATGTTGGCAGTGAAGTGGAGTTGGGGGGGCTGACAACTGGTGACCCCCTACATAATAATGTCACAATCCCCTGAGGGGTCATGACCCCCAGTTTGAGAACCCCGATCTAGAAGAGGACAGATCACCACATTCCTCAATCTTCTAGACTAGGGGTCTCCAAACTTTGAGATGGCCATATTAGATTTTTGAAGGGGCTTTGCGGCCACCCCCTTTGCTCCTCTGGCCTCTGCTGCGATCACCCCCTTTGCTCCTCTGGCCTCTGCGGCGCCCCCCCGCCCCGCTTTGCTCCTCCAGCCGCATCGTGGGGGCACTCAGCCCTCCGCACATGGGGTCGCATGGTGGGGCATCAGAGGCTTCTCCACGTGCCTGCTCAGCTGGTAACCAGACAAATCGGCACCATGGGGCCAGATCCGGCCCCCAGGCCGTAGTTTGGAGACCTCTGCTCTAGACTAAAACTGAATCCCCACACAGGGTCAAGGAACAGTAACGTGGTTTAAATAATAGCATTAGGACATGTGGGCTTCTCACCAGGGCATTACCTTAATACCTGCTTGGTTCCTCACTCTTTCATTGTATATATTTCTGGGTAGTAGGCTGATTCTCCTTTCTTGTAAATGTTTGTAATTTTATGCAAGCCCTGGCTACACTTATGAAGAGGACCTGCAGCCATAAGTAGAAACAGTCCTACTCATAAAGCACAAAAACCCTATAAGCAACCAGAAGGTCATCTTTTAAAAAGACCTTCCCATTGATGCCTTACATATGCTCATACTCTATGACCTTAGTGTTCACAACAAGTACTCTCAGAATATTGATGCATTTGTATTGCCAGCCTCATACTATTTCAGCTCTGTAATTTGGAATATGATGCATCAAAATGTAGTGACTGACTACAAACGTTGAATTCCTCAAACACAGAGAGGACGTACTACTCACTATTCATATTACTGATTAGAATGAGCTCTCTACCTCTCCCCACATGAGAGCCACCCAGAATGTTAGAGCCCAGCTGCCCCTCCTCCCCCATGAGATCAAGCATCAGGAGGAACTTCATGGTGCCTACCCTCTATATGGCTTGAGGAAAAGTAGCAGCCACATGGGGACTTCATTCCCTTCCCTAGTCCACCCCCTAACATTAGGCATCTTTAAAACCTCCCCCCTTGAATGTACTGATCACTTTTCTAATTTTGTCAACTGGCTGATTGGTAGCTTATATTTGCCTGTCAGACTACTGAACTCCTTACTTCTGCTTCAGACCCATATTTCTCCACCCATTATGCTCCTTCCCACATTTCTCCCCCACCACAGAATGTGCCTTTTCCTCATCTTTTTCACTTCCTTCCATATTTCTCTGTTTCTTTGCAGTCTCAAACCCACCTTCTTTTTCCCACTCCTACCCATCAGTATCCTCCCACATAAAAACAAGCAAAGACCAGAACTAACGTGTCATGCCCATCCTTGATCACTTTGGGGAGAAGTAATAAAACATACAATCCTTTTTTAGACTGTAAGCTCTGCACTACAAACACATGGAGGGGCACAGTTTGTCCAATGACTAGCACAATGAGGCCCTGATCCTGGTTAGGGCCTTTGACAACAACAGTAATAAAAGCATTCAAAACCTTCCCCTGAAAAAAATCCCCAAATAATAAAGCTATAGAAGAGTGGATTTTAAGTTTCGGAACTTAAATGATAACTTGTGCTAGCAAAAGATTGCTTAATCTATAAAGACCATTCAATAAGCTTGTTATATGCACTCAGTATGTACCAAAAGAAAGTTGGCACCAATATCATAAGCAGCCAAGAATAGGTACCAATGCCAGCATATTTTTTAGGTTAATAGACTACCATAGCATATAACTAATACAATTACATAACTATGTATGCTTATACTACACAACTGTTTAAATTTATACTCTGATCTGTTTACTTAAGCAAACTACTTTCACAATTGCACAATTATGAAGCAGAACAAACACATCCAAATTTTATAACTTGTGAAAGTTAATAGATCAATGCAGTGTCATCTGAAGTTTTTCATATAATTATTTCTCAGAATATGCCACTCAAAGAGATTCACACACATTGTCATACTCAGCAATACCTTAAAAAAAAAAAAAAAATCCTGCTTCCTCAAATTCATTTGTCATTTCAGTGAAAATAGTGTTACATGCAGGTCATGAAAATGAAATCAATATTATGCTTTTTAAAAGTTGAAAATTTTGACACAGAACCATTCACAAACTGCAAAGTTATTAAAATAAAACCTGGGGTGTGTATGCAAAAGAAGAGTAGGTTTAGCTGTCACAAAAATTAGAAACTGCAGTTTTCCTTTGATAATAGCTACGACACTACCAAATTCGAGATCCCTTTTGGTCAATTTACAATCACAGGAACTTAAATTGTAAATTTCATGATTTCAGCTAATTTAAATCCAAAATTTTAGGTGGTGGTGGTGTAGTAGTCCTGACCCAAAAATTAGGTGTAGGGTGGAGGGACCGCAGGGGGTGTTGCAGTATTGCTCCCCTTACTTCTCTGCCTTCAGAGTCACCGCCAGCAGCAGCACAGAAGTAAGGATGACACATCTCCATACTGGTGCACGTAACAAATCTGATGTGGCAGGGGCGGGGACAAGGCATTCAGAGTACAGGATGGGAGCTCACGGCTGGGGCACAGGGTTGGGGTGTACGGGGTGAGAGCTCTGGCTGAGGGTGTGGGCTTTGGGATGAGGCTGGGGCAGAGGGCTCTGGGGTGGGGTTTGGGCTGAGGGGTCCAGTGTGCACTCTGCCCTGGGGCAACAGCAAGGAAAGAGTACCTCTCCCTCTTCACTCCACGGCAGCTCCAGGGCTGCGGCCGCAGAATAGGTGTCTCTTCTCCAGCCGCAACAAGCCCAGGCTGGGGCTGGGTTGAGCGCCTCTTCCCCCAGCCATGGCAGGTCTGTCAGCAGTCTGGGCCGCTGGTCACAGTCCACAGGTCCTGCCTGCAGGTGATGGGGGGGCGGGGAGAGGAGCCCTCTGCTGGCCAGCTGAGAGGAGCAAATGGGTGGGGAGGTGCAGAGAGAAGCCCTGGGCTGGTGGACCTAGAGCACAGGAGAGGGGCCACCGGAGGAGGAGTGGAGGGCGAGGCTGGACCCCTGCTTAGCGTGGGCCTGCTGTCATTATAAATGTAGTATTGTCCAGGCTGGGTTGGGGCTGGGGGAGGGGCACCTCTTCCCACCACAGCTCTGAGTACCTGCATGGAGCTTAACAGGCTGCTTACATTGCCACCCTTACTTCTGTGCTGATGCTGGAAAGCCACTGCTGTCAGAGCTGGGCTCCCGCCTAGCAGCCACGGCTCTTTGGCCGCCTAGCTCTGAAGGTAGGGCAGAAATGGGGTGGCAGTATTGTCTTCCTTACAAAATAACCTTGCAACCCCCCTGAAACTCCCTTTTGGGGCAGGGCCCCCAATTTGAGAAATGTTGCTCTCCCCTGTGGAATCTGTATAGTATAGGGTAAAAGCGCACACACATCAGGTTTCACAAGGGGAGCTCAGATTTCATGGTCCGTGACACCTTTTTCATGGCTCTGAATTTGGTAGGCCCCTAAAAGTAGCCATCTGTGCACAGCACCAAGAGGCAAGAATTGCTGATCCTCTCCCCAGCTCTGCACTGCACTTCAACGTGTGGCTTTGATCAAGTTACACAGCAAAAAAACCAAACTCAATGGCAATGAGTTTCCCCAGCAGGGCTTGCATTATAGGGTTAAAAATTAGCTGTGCAGACATTCCTGCTCAGACAGAGCCCGGGCTCTGAGCTCTCCCCTCCTCACTGGGTTTCAGAGAGCCCAAGTCAGTTGACCAAGGCTCTGAGACTCACTGCGGAGGGGTTGTGTGGTGGTGTGTGGTTTTTTTTTTTTTTTTGTTTTTTTTGTTTTTTTTTGCAGTGTGGACATATCCAAAACCACCAGGATCACAGATAATTGTGCGACTTGCAAGGTGTTAAATTAAAACATTTGGCTGACATGCGTAGCTCTGTGAATGAGTTGTACTATTCCCAATTACAAACCACAGAACTAGAGTAAGTATTCCCAATAAAGGGCAAGGTATTCAATCAAGAAGTTTGACAATATAATGCCTCAGCTTCAAAGTTAAAGGTCAGAAAGGTAATACATGCCCCAATAAGTAATTCCCTCCTCCCCCTCCAAAAAAGCATGTCCTTTCCTAATCCGTAATTACAGTAAGGTACTTGTGGACTGAAGAATATGATCAGCACATTTACGCACCTCCCTGAAATCTTTTGTTAATTTTTGGATACACATTTTAGAACATGTTTGACTGGAAACAGCTAGCTTTAGTTAGGAACATTACCTGCTATGGTTGGGGAAGACTTAGCCCTCCAAAAACCTTGCAGAATATAAAGTAATTCAAACATAGCAGCTCTCATAAGCACCTCACTGTAAAAGAAAAGAATGGAGGTCCTTTCACCACAAAGAGTTGCACAAACATCTATTTGCTACAGCCATAAAATTAATTTCCCTCCCCAGCACCACTGGAAGTCTCATTCAGTCATCTCTTTTTAAGAATTGAAAGGCAAATTTTGAAGATGTCAGATCTGACAATTTAGGGCTACACATCAGTACTGTCTTTGAAGCAAGAAAGCAAATTATTTCAGAGACAATTTAGAGCTTGCTTGACAAACAACTGTATGCTCAGTGCATATTAACTCCTAAGCTAGGTTCACTGGAACATGCCTTTTTGTAAAGGCTGTTGATTGGAGCTTAATGAACTAATATTTTACTCCCACCTTTAGAAGAATTCCCTCCACACTTTCACTTAGGAAAATCTACACTTACTGTGAAAACAAAACAGATATTTTCTTTCAATTAGTTGGTATTTCTGACCTAATTACTAATAACCACATAATTCAAGTGGAAAGCCAGTATTTTAGCAGAATAAACAGGTTCCACTAAACTCTTATCTCAAACAGCCAACCAAGATATCAATAAAGACAGAGGCAATCCTTAAAGCTCAAAGTTGTACCAGAAATCTTGAAGACGTCAGGTATAGAGGGTATGGATACACTGCAACATAAGCCCAGGGTTCAAATGCATGCTCAAGTCAACCTCCTCTCTCATCCCCTCACATTAACCCAGGACTCAGAGCCAGGGTCCCAGAACGCCCTGGGGATGGAGAGTCAGAGCCTCAATCAAGCCAGGACCAAGGGTTCAAGCCTTTTGCTTTGCAGTGTAGATGCAGCCCCATCAAATTTGTGTTCTTGGAATCCACCAAAACTATACCAGAGGCCAATTTCCTTGGATAGTCAAGTTTGGCAGACAGGCAAGTTTTCCAACACTGCACCATGAACAAATAGTGAGAGTGGCCACATTTTGGAAAGATGCTAGGAAGTCGAATATGGGTGGCTGAACTCTGGCTTGCATAATGCAGTGCAGATGCTGGTGCCCCAGACTGGGACTCAGGGTTCAACAATTCCTAATCTGAGTTTACAAAAGAATGTAAATACACAAATTCAGGGTATGCTCATTTGAAATGTACTAGCCCATGCTTACTTTGCCCTACATACCCTTAAAGGGCTTCCCTACTGAAGATGACCAATAGCCCATATTTCACTTGGGGCTATGAAAAGAGAGCTGTTCTTGTCAAACTTCTGAGCGCTAGATTGAGCAAAACAGTTTAATTTACGTAGTCTTGTTCTGGGGCAGGGGAGGGGACAAGCAAATCGTACCCCATTAAGAGCCATGCATTTTGGAGACAGTTAACCACATGCAGGAGCTCTGTTCATTTAAAATGCTGCAATGTGCGCAGAAAACACCAAGGCTGTTAACATATATAACTATGCAAAAAGAAAAATTGTGCCAGTAATCATAGCAAGTAATCAAACTTACAAAATTTTAGCTAGTTCCAGATTAATTTTCTGCTTAAGTGGCATTGTAACTTAATTCACATTAATCTAAAATATTTACAGCAACCTGAGGGAGGCATGGAGCTACTCGGGCTTAATTGCGTTACTAATGTGTCCAGCTGCCAGCCATTAGAAGGCCAAGCTACAGTGCAGCTACACCCACTATACTATTCCTCCAGACAACCTATCTGCAAACTTTTCATGTTAACTTAAATATACCAAATTCATCAGATTACTATAGAATATTAGAGCAAAAGAAATGTGATTCTAGAACATTAGATCAAAGTAGAACACATTTTTAGACTTTCAAAATGTGTTTAAAGTTTTAAAAATAGGATCAGAGGGATTTTAACATTATTCTAAATAATAATGCAAAACTAAACTTTAAAAACCTCCTCAGTAGACCTTCTAATTTCTCACAAGAATGACCATTCATTCTAGCCTTGGAGTAAATTAATCTAATGGATCATAAGAAATAATGTTAATGTGATCTAGGTTGTACCATTTATAATGGTATGTAGGAAATATAAAAGCATCCACTGGGGCAATCGTTCAGTGGCATCCAGACCAAGCATAAATGCTAAAAATATATTTGACAATTGTAATAAGCATAAGATTACTTCCACGGAATAGGTTTTATCTTTCGGTATGCCCTCTGAGTCCAACCTAAAAGTTCCTGATGGTCCATTCTAGTGTTTTAAAAACCAAAATATTTTTACATATGTTGTCAGTCAATGCCAAACATAGTCTAGGATATGTGTTTATTGAACTGATAAATGATTGGTAAAGTTCTAGAAACACTGAATGTACCAGTGATTATAAAATGTAAGAAATACAGTAGACTCCCTATTATTCAGGATGATAGGGAAAAAATTAATCCTGGTTAATAAAATCCCGGAAAATCACCATCCATAAGAAATATGGGGGGAAGAGGGTTGGTTCACCAGCCATGCTGTGCCGGGGGGAGGGGCTGTTGGTTCACTGGTTGCCCTGCACCCTGGTGGTGGTTTTGTGTGTGTGTATGTGTGTGCGCGCGCGCTTGGGGTGTCAACAAAGCCAGAGCTGGCACTGCGAGTTACGTGTGTGTTGGTTTTTTTTTTTTTTTGACATCCTGGTTAATCCACAACCTGGTTAATCCGATCCTGAATAATTTAGAGTCTACTGTAGCACGTTCAAAGCAGTTCTTGCTTAGAAAATGCAATTCTTTACCACTATAAATTTGAATAGTGACAAGCTTAGGATCAAATTCCTCACTGTGAGGGAACTAGCCTAGGAAGTATCATCTTTGACCACGTGCACAAATACTCAACATGTCAACAATATGCAAGAAGTCCTGACATCCTTACTCCTGTGAATAGTCCAGCTCATTTTCACAGGACTACTCATGAGGTTGCAGGATAGCATACCATTCAATATTGTAAGATTTTTGTTAAATAACTCTCCAGACACGTAGCACTGACCTTAAGCAAAAAGACTTAACAGAGTTTCCATAACAAAGCTTGAAACATTGCTTCTAAACTAGACAGTCTCAAACTCCACAAACAGTGACAAATACAAAAGTCAACACTTCATTGCTTTGATTATAAATATTAAATCTTCAATAAGAACACTTTAAATGATAGATTTGTCAAAAATTCAATCAACCTGGAAACAGGAAAATACCAGTCTGTATATTAAACTTTATGCACTACTGCTGATGTGGTTTGTGGGTGACGGTTGCGGTCTTTTCTGTGCAGCTAGTGAGAAGTACAATAACTAAAAGGAATAAAGAACTTTATTCTGAATATTAATCATACAATATCTTAAGTGATCCATTTAAACTACTTCCATTACATTGTGTAGAAGGTATAAATCTACACAGAGCAATATGCAGTTCTTTCAATACATAGTACACTGCAACAGGCCTGTCACAAAACTAGCAATTTCACAAGAGTGTGTAAACATAGGCTTTTGTTACACTATTCTTTAATATACCTCAGAATTCATAAGCAAATCCTAAACAAATCCCAATTCAATTGTTACACTGGAGAGCAGCTCCAAAACAAAACTTAGCCTGAGGAACAAACCACTAACCCAGAGGGCAATATTTTGCCAGTATTTTATTCGTGTCAATTAAAGTGGGGTTACTTACCCAGTAACTGTTGTTCTTCGAGATATGTTACTCATATCCATTCCAAGTAGGTGTGTGCCCGCGCAGCGTGCACAGCTGCCGGAAGATTTTTACCCTAGCAACCCCCGCCAAGTTGGCTATGGAGCCCCCTGGAGTGGCGCCTTTATGGTACTGGATATATACAGTAGCCGACCCGGCGACCCCCTCAGTTCCTTCTTGCCGGAGACTCCGACAGTGGGGAAGGAGGGTGGGTTTTGGAATGGATATGAGCAACACATCTCGAAGAACAACAGTTACTGGGTAAGTAACCCCGTTTTCTTCTTCGAGTGGTTGCTCATATGCATTCCAAGTAGGTGACTCCCAAACCTTACCTAGGCGGTGGGGTCGGAGTGACGGACCACTGCCTGTAGCACCGTGGATCCAAAAGCAGCATCCTCAGCAGACTGCTGTACCAGCGCATAGTGCAAAGCGAAGGTGTGGACCGAAGACCACGTGGCAGCTCTACAGATTTCCTGTATTGGGGCTTGAGCCAGGAAGGCCGCCGAGGACGCCTGTGCCCTGGTAGAATGAGCAGTAAATGGTTTGACTGGGGAACCCGCTAGGTCATAACATGTACGGATGCATGCCGTAATCCAAGACGAGATGCGCTGGGTTGAAACAGGAAGGCCCTTCATACGGTCCGCTACTGCCACGAAAAGCTGGGAAGACTTTCTGAACGGCTTTGTACATTCAATGTAGAAGGCAAGCGCCCTACAGACATCTAAGGTGTGCAGGCGCTGCTCTTGTCTTGAGGCATGAGGCTTAGGAAAAAACACTGGGAGGAATATCTCCTGGTTCATGTGGAATGTTGAGACTACTTTTGGTAAAAAAGCAGGGTGAGGCCTCAGCTGCACCTTGTCTTTATGGAATATAGTGTACGGGGGCTCTGAGGTCAGAGCTCTAATTTCTGACACCCTTCTCGCTGAAGTTATTGCGACCAGAAACACTGTCTTCCATGACAGGTACAGAAGGGAACAAGCGTCCATAGGCTCAAACGGGGGCCCTATAAGCCAAGAAAGGACTAAGTTTAGATCCCAAGAGGGGATTGGCTGGCGTGCCTGGGGGTACAAGCAATCTAGACCTTTCAGGAATCTGGTGACCATAGGGTTTGAGAACACCGATTGACCCGAGATCCCTTGGTGGAATGCAGAAATTGCCGCCAGGTGCACTCTAACTGTGGCTAGCGCTAAACCCTGATGTTTAAGCTGAAGTAAATAGTCCAATATAAGATGGATCGGCGCAGATCTCAGGGAGATGTTTCTCTGTGAACACCAGCAGAAGAAACGCTTCCACTTCGCTGAGTAAGTGAGCCTAGTGGAAGGCTTCCTACTCCCCAAGAGGATCTGCTGCACGGGACTAGAGCAGACACGCTCTGCCTCCGTTAGCCACAAATTTTCCATACCGTGAGATGGAGCGACCGCAGGTCTGGGTGACGGAGGCGACCGTAGTCCTGAGAAATCAGGTCTGGCCAAATCGGTAGTGGTGTTGGCGTTTCCACTGACATTTCCAGAAGTAAGGTATACCAATGCTGTCTGGACCATGCTGGGGCAATGAGAATCAGACGAGCACCCTCTCTCCGGGCCTTGAGCAGGACTTTGTACACGAGGGGGGGAATGCATACATCAGCTGACCTTCCCATGAGAGGAGGAAAGCGTTTGTCAGGGAGCCGGGTGAGCCTCCTCTTAGTGAGCAAAATCGCTTGCATTTCCGACTGACCACGGTGGCAAAGAGGTCGATCTGGGGAGTCCCCCACCTTTGGAAGATCAAGCGAATAACGTCTGGGTGAATTGACCATTCATGGGACCAAAAGGATCTGCTCAGGTGATCTGCCAGAGTATTCTGGAGCCCCGGGAGAAAAGACGCCACTGGGTATATGGAGTGGGCTATGCAGAAATTCCAAAGAAGAACCGCTTCGTTGCACAGGGGGGAGGAGTGAGCACCTCCCTGTTTGTTGATGTAAAACATGGCTGTCGTGTTGTCTGTTAGAATCGACACACATTGACCCCGAAGCTGGTCACTGAACGCCTGGCATGCCAGGCGAACAGCCCTTAGTTCCTGAGCATTTATGTGTAAGGCCAGGTTGTCTGACAACCACAGACCCTGGGTTCTGGCAACTCCCAGATGCGCTCCCCACCCGAGTGCCAAGGCGTCCATTACTAGGGACTTTGAAGGGTGAGGGGGGTGAAAGGGAAGGCCTTCGCAGACCAGAGACTGGTCCTGCCACCATACCAGGGTAGATAGCACCTCTGCTGAGACCGTAACTATCATGTTTAGACTGTCCCGACTTGGTCGATACACAGTCGACAGCCATGACTGAAGGGGCCGTAGACGCAGTCTGGCATAACGTGTGACGTACGTGCATGAAGCCATGTGGCCGAGTAAGCTTAGGCACGTTGCGCACTGTTGTGGTCGGAAACATGCGGATGTTCGATATCATGGACGACATTACATGAAACCGAGTGAGGGGAAGAGAAGCCTTTGCCACGGTAGAGTCTAGTACTGCAACTATGAACTCCAGCTTCTGACTGGGTTCTAGAGTTGACGTCTCGAAATTGAGCAGAATGCCCAGTCTGCTGAATGTAGTCATGATCAGCTGAATGTGGGACTGCACCTGCTGTCTGGACCTGCCCTTGACTAGCCAGTCGTCTAAATATGGGAACACTGCCACCTTCCTTTTGCGCAGGAACACCGCAACCACGGCCATGCACTTGGTGAAGACCCGTGGCGCTGTGGAGAGCCCAAATGGGAGAGCTGTGAACTGGTAATGACTGTTGCCTACCGCGAAGCATAACAGGCATCTGTGGGGTGGAAATATGGCTATATGGAAGTACGCGTCCTTCATGTCGAGGGCGGCGTACCAGTTTCCCGGATCCAGAGAGGGAATTATAGACCCCAGGGAAACCACGCGGAACTTCAACTTTATCATGTCCTTGTTGAGTTCCCGCAGGTCTAGAATGGGTCTTAGACCCTCTTTTGCCTTGGGGATTAAAAAGTAACGGGAATAAATACCCCGACCCCTTAGCTCCACCAGAACCTCCTCTATGGCTCCCAAAGACAAGAGGGAACGTACCTCCTGTAAGAGGAGCTGCTCGTGAGAAGGGTCCCTGAAGAGGGACAGAGAGGGTGAGTGGGAGGGAGGGTAAGAAGACAACTGGAGAGAATAGCCCTTTTCCACCGTGCGTAGTACCCAACGGTCTGAAGTTATTGAGCACCAAGCACGGTGGAAATGGGCCAGACGTTGATAAAACGGGGGGAAAGGATCCAGGGCGATAACTGGTAAGTCGTCCTCGACACACCCTTCAAAAGTTTTGCCTCTGGCCCTGAGGGGGCCTCACGGGCCCTTGAGGTTGCCCTTGGTTCTGGCGAGGGGCTGACCGCCGCCTACCCCCACGCCCTCTACGCCTAGAAAAGTCTGGTCTTGGCCTGAGAGGCGGGAAAGGGCGTTGAGGCTGAGGCCTGAAAGGGCGTCTCTGGGTAACCGGAGTGTGCATCCCCAAAGACCTTATCAAGGTCCTAGAGTCCTTTAAGGACAGGAGCCTGGAGTCAGTCTTCTCCAAGAAAAGCCCCATGCCCTCAAAGGGAGGTCCTGCAGGGTTTGCTGCACCTCCGGTGGAAGGCCTGAACCATGCAACCAGGATACACGCCTCATCACGATTCCTGACGCTAGAGTACGTGCTGCCGAGTCTGCTGAGTCCAGTGAGGCCTGGAGCGATGTTCTGGCCACCTTTTTTCCCTCGTCCACAAAGGTAGCAAACTCACTCCTGGACTCCAAAGGAATTAATTCTTTAAACTTTAACATGGAGTTCCAGGAGTTGAAAGCATAGCAGCTGAGCAGGGTTTGCTGGTTTGCCACTCTAAGCTGCAGACCACCAGCCGAATAAACTTTCTGGCCAAACAAATCCAGGTGCTTGGCATCCCGGGATTTTGGTGCCGAGGCCTGCTGCCCATGCCGCTCCTTCTGGTTCACAGCTGATACCACGAGGGAACAAGGGGGGGATGGGTGTACAAAAATTCACATCCCTTAGCTGGTACAAAGTATTTTCTTTCAACCCCCCTCGCCGTCAGCAGGATTGATGCTGGGGACTGCCACAGAGCTTTAATATTGTTCTCAATGGTGCAGATGATTGGCAGAGCTACCCTAGTAGGAACCGCTGCTGACAAAATGTCCACCACCAGGTCCTCCGACTCCACGACCTCCTCCGCTTGGAGGTTCATGCTCCTTGCCACCCGCCTGAGGAGGTCCTGGTGCGCGGCAAGGTCTATGGGAGGAGGACCCGACACAGTGGTGCCTGTGACGGCCTCATCTGGGGATGACCCCGAAGAGAGGCCAGGGGCCAAGTCCTCCATCACCTCCTCTGTCTGAGGTAGCTCGGTAACCGGGGCCTCCAATGCTGTTGCCGGCTGAGCAGTAGATGCCCTGGTGGTTGAGGGGACTGCTGGGTCCGGGGGAGGACACCCCAATGCTGCCTCCGGGACCCGGGGCTCTGTCGAGCACCTGGATGTTCCGGGGGGGGCCCCTTGCGACTCATGATAGGCCCACGGGGTCCAAAATGGCCACTGTGACTGGCCTTGACTTGAGGTCTGCCACTGGTCACCCGTATCTCCCTCTGAGTAGGGCTCCAGTCTCGTGCCCCCATCAGAGCGAGACGAGCAGGAGGCTGACTGGGAGGGCCACGGAGGAGCCGTGGGCCTACTACCGGGTGATGGGTGGCGCATTATCCTCGGCGACCGGCGTTGAGAGGGCCTATGGAGCGGAGACCTGCGATGCCTGGATCCCGACCGACGCCTGCTCCGGTACCGCGAGCCAGATCTGGACCTCGAAGCTGACTGGTGCTGGTACCGGGGAGGGCTGAGTCTCGATCGCTGCCCCGATTGAGACTCAGGGTGACCTCTGTCTGGACTCCTCCCGATAACCCAGGTAAGACCGGTGTCGAGACCTCGACCGGTGCCACGATGTCGATCGGTACCATGGTGACCGGCGGTGCGAGTGAGACCAGCGCCGCGAAGCCAATCGGTGCCGAGGTGACCGGTGCTGGGAACCTGATTGGTGCCGCGATGGTGATCGGCGCCGGGAGGCAGACCATGACCAAGAGTCTAACCGGCGCCGGGACTCAGATCGGCGCTGGGACCCAGACCGGGCAGTGGATCATGAGCGGTGCCGGAGATCCCCACGTGGCGCGCTCCGGGAGAAAGCCGGTTTACCGTTGGACACTACCGCTCTCACTGGAACTTGAGCGGTTGCTTGAATGTGCTCCTGCTCTGTGAGGGCGATAATGTCTCTCGCCACGTTAAAAGTGTCCAGCGTTGAGGGTAAGCACTGCTCAACCGACACTCTAGGTGGGGAGCCTGGGGGGGCCGAACTGAACGGCACCTCTGATGGGGCCAGAGTCAATGGCGCCGCAGTCTGACCCAATGGTCTTGGGCGGTTCACCGCAGGGCGCTGTGCCGGCGGAGCTTGCCCTGCTGAAGGGGTCGGGACCGACTTCTCCGGCTTCTTCCTCTTTTGAGGACAGTGGGACCTGTGTCGTCCCAGCAAAGAGGTCTTCGGCACCGTGGTGCCGTGAAGTCCCTCTGCTCGGCTTTGCGCCGGTGCCGCGTCGGCTGCCGAGGTCGGGGCACTTCTGACTGAGACGGACGGGGTGGTCTCCGCACCGGAAGATGGTGGTGCCGGGCTGAGGGCTGCTTCCATCAGGAGCTGCCTTAATCTAATGTCCCGCTCCTTTTTTGTCCTCGGGCGGAAACTGCGGCAGATCTTACACTTTTCCGCTTGGTGAGACTCCCCGAGGCACTTTAAGCAGGACTCGTGCGGGTCGCCAATTGGCATAGGCTTCCCGCAAGAAGCACAGGGCTTAAAGCCCAGAGCCTTGGGCATGGGCCCCTGACTCCAGTCAGGTTAGGGGAGAAACCCCCTATCCCTTCACGAACTATATACAGAAAATATTAACAACTAAGAACAGGAAAGCTAGGGAGAGTGAAGACTAAGGGAGGTCACTCTCGTCACGGGCGGTAAGAAGGAACTGAGGGGGGCGCCAGGTTGCCTACTGTATATATCCAGCGCCATAAAGGCGCCACTCCAGGGGGCTCCATAGCCGACCCGGCGGGAGTTGCTAGGGTAAAAATCTTCCGGCAGCCGTGCACGCTGTGCGGGCACACACCTACTTGGAATGCATATGAGCAACCACTCGAAGAAGAATCAAAGTTTCTAAAGGCCAAACCTCCTAGTTAAATCTTTATCCCACTACACTGGAGAGTCAGCACTCTCCACCATCTATTTGCATCACACTCTGAAGTGAAATAAACTGCAATAGTCAACCTGCTTTTAATGGATTACCAAATAATCTATATAAACTCCTTGATAAAGAGGATATCTTAATTACAAGGCTATCTGCACTTCTATCCCCTTTCTTGTCTCTCTGTGCATCTCCTCAGGTGTCATGCCTCTTGCTTTATACCTATCCCAAGGCATAATTCTCCCACAGTTACACAAGGCACTGTAGCACAGGGCTTGGTTAGTTAACTGTGCTTACCCAGCAGGTCCAACTGGCTCCAGTACATACTGTTCTTCTCTTCAGGAATCTGACCAGTGGCATATGTAGTGACCAAACAGCCTTCTTAAAACCAAAGTATTGTTTTAATATAGGAACAAAGCGTTTAGAGAAAAGGGTATAATGCAAAGTCCACATGCATGTCTATCTTACCTTATGTCTTCTCATTGCCCATGGAAAACTACTCAGGTATAACTTCTTCAGATACCCCCAAATGCTGTCAGTCTGGCTCCCTCAAACAACTCACACTCTTTCTTGAGACAGTTTTTTTAAAAAAGATGTCAGACTTCCTTTGTTCTTGAGTGCCTTGGTTCTGGCCCTGCTTATCAAAACTAGTTTTGTAAGTTGGCTGGAGCCAGAAGGTAGACTCTTCAAAGCTAGTAGGTAAGGCATTGTCTCTTAACTCTCAAGAGTATGTCTACACTGTAGCTAGGAGCATGCTCCCCAGTACTGGTAGACAGACAGACACACATTTGCTGTGAGCTAGCATGCTAAAAACAGCAGCATAGCCAGAAGAAATGTGGGTGCCACCTTGGGCTAGACACCCCACCACACACAGGTGGTCAACATGAGTTTGAACTCAAGTGGCTAGCCCAGGGGTCAGCAACCTCTCAGATGTAGTGTGCCGAGTCTTCATTTATTCACTTTAAGGTTTAGCGTGCCAGTAATACATTTAATGTTTTAGATGGTCTCTTTCTATAAGTCTATAACAAATAACTAAACTACTGTTATATTGTTACATATATTGTTATATGTAAAGTAAATAAGGTTTTTAAAGTGTACAAGAATCTTCATTTAAAATTAATTAAAATGCAGAGCCCCCCAGACTGGTGGACAGGACCTGGGCACTGTGAGCGCCACTGAAAATCAGCTTGTGTGCCACCTTCGGCACCCATGCCATAGGTTGCCTACCCCTGGGCTAGCCTGAGCTGCCATCTATGCTACTCCTTCTTCCTACATTATTTACCTCAAGCAGAGAGAGAGCACGTTTATTACCCAACACTGCATACAGCAATCATAAATTACTGAGCAACCTCAATTCTGTCAATTTACTTACATAAATTACACTTGTTTCCTAAACACACTGCCTCTGCAGAGACACACATTTCCCTCAGTTCCCCTCTGCCTCCAGGATTTTATAAATCTAACTCCAAAGCAGAGGATAGGTGGGATCGTCAGGGTTGCTCTGCCAAAACAAACATACGGAAAACAAAAAATGATTTTAGTAAACAACCTCTTTCTTTTTGACAGCCCTTATTGTTAAGTTGCACTGTAGGAGACTAGCTAACAGCAACCATCTTCAGAAACTGGGTTAGAGAGAGCTGCTAGCTGGGGAATGCAGTGCAGCTCTTCCAAACAAAGTGTCTGATTTTGTTGCAACACTCAAGCAGAAAGAGAGGTTCATGAAGGTATGACCGAAGTATGACTTCTCCAATACCTGGAGGACCATTTCTTTCCACTAGGAAACTAGTTTGGATCTATGACTAGCTATCATTACTCCTCCTGGTTGCCTTCATTTTCCCCTAAATCTCATCAGTTTTACAACATAAGAGATTCATTTCCATTTGAAGAATCAGACACTAATAACCTAAGCTTTTACCGACAGAGCTGAAGTTCTTAGCCAGGAATTTCTACAGACAATTACTGATATGGCTAAGGACCAAATATCCATATCAGTTGTTATGGTATTGTATATGGGAATGTTTGAATAAGTCCTCTACCTTCCTGGCTAGCTCCAAAAATCCTCATATTTTTATTGACAGGAATATAGTTTATTTTGGAGCATGAAAGGGCTAGAATAGAATGGGAGGGGGGGAATGACCCAATATTCAATTAATCTGACTTTCTTTGACACCATAGCAACAAACTCTTTTGCATGTCTCCCAAAGGCCTTCACTGATGGGGAAGTCTACCGTATCTCTCACTCAGCTGTAAAACAGTTTGAGTGGCTTTTATAGACCTGAGGTTAAATGAGATGTCCAGGGCAGAGCTATTTTGCAAGCATCACGAAGAGAATAGCTACATCAGTTAATTAATAGGATGGGAACTCTGAAGACTTGGAGCCCTTCTTGCTGCAAGACCAAACACCCTGGAAAATCTAGATTAGACCCTTGATTCTTGGAACGTGCTGCCTTGGTCTCAACTGGCAAACTTAAGACCATCTCATTGAGTCTCCAGAATAGTTTCCTCCTTTGATACGCCCAGAAACAGGTGAAGGACATCATGACCAATAATACACTTAGGGAGGAAAATATTTTGGAAAAGGTTTCCACCAAGGAGCTGTCTAGTTTGAAAAACTTGTAGCTATTGTGGGCAAACCAGGAGGAATGATAGCCATTAATGTATCCAATCTAATATAGATCCAACAGTGACTCTTGTCCAATCCAAGGGAACACCTCCAAAGAATCTGCATTCACAAAAGCAGCCATTCTAAACAATGACAGTGGAGTTCAGCCAGAACAGAATGATACCAAAATAACTTCAATACGGGGAAGCAGCTGCACAGTGCCTGATCACTAGTAAGTGCCTTTTTTTTTAGATGCATTATTTTATTTTTTTTAGATCCAATAGAGGCTCCCCCTCTGGAATTATCTGAAGATTGCTGAACTTTCCCTAGTGAATTCTTTCACAAGGTTTTCAACTGCTCTAAAGACCCAAACTTCAATTCCAAAGGGTTTTGGAGATAGCTCTGGCCTGCTAGGATAATCTTTCAGAGAAATTTCCATTGGATCCTCAAACCATCAGATCCTCCTACATCAAAGGAAAGTTTGTCTGTAGCTCCTTCCCCTACTAACTCAAGATGACAAGGCTGCATAAGCAGCACATCCCTCAGAGGAACGTCTATCACCTAGGCATTGGGGAGGCAGATCATGTTAATAATAGATCTGAAAGTCTCAAGTTTGATTTTTAGTGTATGGATTTTTGCTTTTAATTATGATAAAGAATTAAGAAATGTTTAGCTCAGATTTCATTCATTATCTATATTTTAATGCTGTTCCTGCAAAATGGCATAGCCCATAATTTATACTGAGAGAGCACCTGCACATAAGAATTACCATATGAGATCAGACCAGCAAACCTCATAATCCAGTACTCTTCTCTCTGGGAATGCCAAGCACAAGAGGCTTCAACTAGCCCATTTTTATTTATTTATTTTTTCTTGTGGGGTGGGCAGTTGTTTAGGCAGAATTAGGAAGAAACCTTCCCAGAGTAACACTGGATTTTCTCCATGTTATTTCTTTCCATTGATAATGGCAAAAAAACTCTCCATCTGCTCCTGAACATCTTTGACACTGTTTTTAGACAAAACTACCATGACACCCTATGGCACAGGGAAGGCAGGCTTCAAGCAGGCAGATCACAATGTAAATGGTAAACACTTTAAAATTCCTCCAGAAAAATTGGTAGCAGCCAGCAAACATCATGGAGCACTAATTTCATGAGCTCCCAGTAATACGCTCAGCAACCGGACAGCTGCTTTCTGCACCAGCTGACATTTCCATGTTAATGTACAGCCCAATGTAGGGCAAATTATGGTAATTCAGTCTTGAGGTGACTGAAGAATGGATCACAATAGTCAGGTGCCTAGTAAATGTTTAAAACCTATTTTTTGTAATCCTGCTGAGCTATTAGCATCAATGAAATCTAGTGCCAACAAGTCCCATAAATTAAAAGTGTATTTTTCCACACATGCTACTTTACACATGTATCTGCAGTAATTTTAAATTTCTTAAAATTTTACTGAATGCCTCCTTGGTTTTCTCGTATGACAGGAAAAATAGAATGTAATTTACCTTGTCAATAACCTTTCATTTTTTTGTATATCTTTGCTTTCACCCATCTTTTCTCTATACTAAATAGTCCCAATCTTTTCATGCTCTCCTCACAGGAAGATTTTACATTTAATGCAGATATTATGGTAATGGGTAGATGAAGTACCTAGCTTTGTGACACCTATCACTTCTGTTTCTGCTACATCTTTGAGACGAGGTGACCAGAACTGAACACAATATTGCATGTAAGGGTGACATGCCCGGATTATGGTACAATGTCTTATGAAATTGTGATCCTGACCAGTAAAAATTTTAGGTCTCTGTCACCCTGTTATAGGCAATTTGTTTTAATAGGTTATATTTTCCACTCAGATTATTCAGTCCTTGGCCCACTAATTGAAAAGATGAGCTGCCTGGGAAGATGCTATCCTGAAAAACAGCCTGCCTTCCCGCCCTAGGCTTAACATCTTTTTGTGGCTGACAAAAAGCTACCTCTTTTCCCTATGGCTTTCCCCTTAAGACGCATTCTTTCACAGCTACAGACATCCCTTCAGGCACTGCATCATCTTCTGTGAAGGGCTCTTTTACTTCCTTTTGAAAGCATTAGATAATTTTTTTTTATTTCAAAAGGTGGAGACCGCAACTAGGGGAGAGGCTGTTCTAGGTCTGATTTTGAAAAATAGGAAGGAACTGGTTGAAAAATCTTAAAACAGAAGGCAGTTTGGGTAACAGTGATCATGAAATGATAGAGTTCATTATTCTAAGGAACAGTAGGAGTGAAAACAGCAGAATAAAGATAATGGATTTCAAGATGGCAGGCTTTAGCAAACTCGGAGTTGGTAGGTAAGATCCTATGGAAGCAAGTCCTAAGGGGGAAAGAATTCAAGAGTTGGCAGCTTTCCAAAAAGACATTAAGGACACAAGAACAAACTATCCTTCTGTGTAGGAAAGACAGGAAGTATGACAAGAGACCGCCTTGGCATAACCAGGAGATCTTCAGTGATCTGAAACTCAAGAGTCCTCAAAGTATAAACTAGGTCAAATTACAAAGAATGAATGTAAATAAACATAAGCATATAGGGACAAAATTAGAAAGTTAATCTTGTTTTGTGCTTTGGCCTATCTGTAGATATAAAGGGTAACAAGAAAACATTCTACAAATACATTAGAAGCAAGAGGAAGACCAAGGACAGAGTAGATCCATTACTCAGTGAAGGGGGAAGGACAATAAAAGAAAATGTGGAAATGGCGTAAGTGCTCAATGACTTTTTTGCTTCAGTTTCATCAAAAAGGTTAGTAGCAGCTGGACATCAAACCTAACAAATGCCAGTGAAAATTATGTAGGAGAAGAGGCTAAAATAGGGAAAGTACAAGTTTAACAATTACTTAGACAGGTTAGATTCTTCAAGTCACCAGGGCCTAATGAAATACTTCCTAAAATACTGAAGGAGCTGACTTAAGCGATATCCATGGCTATTATCTTAGCTATTAGCTTTGTAAAGTCATGGAAGATGGGAGAGATTCCAGAGAACTGGAAGAAGGCAAATCCAGTGCCAATCAATAGAAGGGGGAATAAGCACAACCTGGGGAATTAGACTAGTCAGTTTAACTTCAGCACTCGGAAAGATAATGGAGTAAATAATTAGGCAATCAATTTCCAAACACCTGGAAGATAATAAGGTGATAACAAATAGTCAACAAGGATTATTCGAGAACAAATCATGTCAAACCAACCTATAACCACCTTTGATAGAGTAACAAGCCTTGTGGATGGGGGGAAGCAGTAGATGTGGTGTCGCTTGATGTTAATAAGGCTTTTGACACTGTCTCATTTGTCCTCTCATAAGCAAACCAGGGAGATAGCCTAAATGGAGCTACTATAAGGAAGATGCATAACTGCTAGGAAAACCATTCTGAAAGGGAAGTTACCAGCGGTTCACAGTCAAGCTGGAAGGGCACATCAAATGGGATCCTACAAGGATTAGTTTTGAGTCTGGTTCTGTTCAATATCTTCATTAAGGATTTAGATTGGGGTCAGCAAGCTTTCAGAAGTGGTGTGCCACGTCTTCATTTATTCACTCTAATTTAAGGCTTTGTGTGCCATAATACATTTTAACGTTTTTAAGAAGGTCTCTAAGTCTATATCAGGGGTCGGCAACCTACGGCACACGTGCCACAGCATGCTGCTACCAGCCAAGGTCTCAGCTGCCGGCCGTCCGGCCCCGCTCAGCCCGCTGCTGGCCTGGGTGAAGGAAACCCCAGGCTGGCAGCAGGCTGAGCAGGGCCAGCAGCTGAGAACCCAGCTGGCAGGAGCCAATGGCCGGAACCCTAGACTGGCAGCGGGCTGAGAGACTCAGCCTGCCGCCAGTCTGGGATTCTGGCTGCTGGCCCCTTGCCGGCTGGCGGCCCCACTCAGCCTACTGCCAGCCTGGGTGAAGGGACCGGGGACGGCAGCCAGAACCCCAGAGCGGCGGTGGGCTGAGTGGGGCCAGCGACTGGGACCCCAGAGCAGCAGCAGCCCAGGGTCTCAGCCACCGGCCCCTCTCAGCCTGCTGCTGGCCTTGGGTTTCCTTCACCCAGGCCAGCGGCAGGCTGAGCAGGGCCGGCGGCCGGAACCTCGCTGGCAGCAGCATGCCATTAAAAATCAACTCATGTGCCACCTTTGGCCTGCATGCCATAGGTTACTGATCCCTGATTTAGATAATGGCATAGAGATTGCAATTGTAAAGCTTATGGATGATTTATGGAGGGGTTGCAAGTGCATTGGAGGATAGGATGAAAATTCAAAATGATCTGGATAAACTGGAGAAATAGTCTGAAGTAAATAGGATGAAATTCAATAAGGACGTATGCAAAGTACTCCACTTAAGAAGGAACAAGCAGCTGCACACATACAAAATGGGAAATGACTGCCTAGAAAGGAGTACAGCAGACAGGAATCTGGGGGTTATAGTGGATCACAAGCTAAACGAGTCAACAACGTAACACTGTTACATCCCAGAAGGAGGTTTGCTTTTTTTTTTGCATTAACAGGCATGTTTGTAAGCAAGACATGAGAAGTAATTCTTCCACTCTACTCTGCGGTAAGGCCTCAATTGGAGTATTGTGTCCAGTTCTGGGTGCCACTTTTCAGGAATGAGGTAGACAAATTGGAGAAAGTCTAAAGGAGAGCAACAAAAATGATTAAAGGTCTAGACAACATAACCTATGAGGAAAGGTTGAAAAAAATTGGTTTGTTTAATCTGGAAAAGAAAAGACTGAGGGGAGGGGTCACATAAAAGGTTGTTACAAGGAGGACGGTGAAAAAAATTTCTCATTAAACTCTGAGGATAGGACTAGAAGCAATGGGCTTAAATTGCAGCAAGGAAGGTTTAAGCTGGACATCAGGGTAATTGAGCACTGGAACAAACTGGCTAGGGAGGTTGTAGAATCTCCATCACTGGATATTTTTTAGACTAGGTTAGAAAAACACCTGTCAGGAATGGTCTAGTTATTTAGTCCTGCCTTGAGTGCCGGGCTCTTGATTAAGTGACTTATTGAGGTCGTCTTCTGTCCTATAATTCTTTGATTCTCTTCTGGCTACAGATCTCTGCTATTCCTACGGGGCAGCCCTCTAATTTCTCCACTGTCTCCCCTCTTCAATCTCTGACACTGCCCAGCGTAGAAACTCTGCTTATGCAATGTTGGTTCTCTTCTTCAGACTGGCACTCAGCTCACACTGTCTGATACTATGGTAGTCAAAGAGAGGTGCTATAGAGGGAGATTATTTTGGTAAAGATTAAAACAGTAACTGCTGCTGACCAAAAAAAAAAAAAAAGGTACTGAACTGAAGGCTCCAAAAGTGGGTAAACAAAAAATAGAAGCTACGTTTTTTCTCTCTCAATTCACACACTAATATACACAGTGAAGTGCTGAATGGAAATGGTATCCCTTTACATCTGTCCCAAAGACTACATAAGTCCTGGTGACTTCCTAAATGTCTTAGCCCTGTACCCAAATAAACTCAAACCTCTTGGAAACTAGGACCTCACATCTAGTTCTAGCCAGGTGATAGTGAAGTTCTGGAAACATTACCAGGAAATTAGCTCAATTCCAGTATAACTCAAGACAGGACTTTTGATATACATTTGGGGTGAGGAGCCAGAACAACCTTGTCCATGTGGAAGATGGTCAAAGGAGAATCAGCCACTGAAGACTGGAACTCACTCTTCCGACAGATGAAATTATTTAAAATGTCTTTAAATAGAAAAGTCCCCGAAGAGTTGAAATGGTGATGCTATTAATCTGTTTCTGTTAATGTTCTTGTGTGCTGTATAACTAAAGAGTCCCTGATCTCACCTCATACTACTACCTCTTTCAATGTACAGGATGGCTAGAGCATGGTGGGTGAGGCAGCTGTTCAATATTTTTGTTTTACCTTCATTCAACATGTGACCCCCGCACCGCAATGCTTATTTTCTGCATACCATCTGAACCCAGCACTGAATACTGAATTTTTCATTTCTTCTTGGGCTTTTCTATGGTGCTCATTGTAATATGAGTCCTTCATTAATCAATTTATCTTCACAACAGCATCTCCATAAAATGCATTAGTATTATACACATTTTACAGTTGGAAAACGGAGGCAGAGGAAAATTAAAATCCAAAATATGCAAGAGTATTACACTAATTTTGCCTGCTTCAATAATTGGGCTGCCAACTTGAGCTAAGAAATAATACTGATGACTGGAGGTAGTAGTGGGTTTATACTCTGTGGACGAGTCAGTCGAAGGAAACATGGAAAGCACTGATAGCCTTCGTTTTTCTCCAACGTCTCAACCGTTTTGAGGCTAAAAACCCTAGAATAAGAAGTCTTCTACATGGGCCGTGGCCTCGGACAAAAGATGGAATGCTTTCAGCCAGAAGTCCTATTTAGGAGAAACAACGGATGCCAATGCATGCACCGAAGTCTGAAGTATTGTAATCCACCAGTACACATTTGGACACCATATACCCCTCAGTCACCAGCTGCTTTGCTCTTTTCCCACTTGAATACCCAAAGAAGACTTCCCCTTCAAAAAAGTTACTCTTTTGGCATCATTATCCAAATGGGAAGATTGGACCAGCCTTGCAACTTCTTTGGCAGCTAACCCCAACCAACAAGTCAGCGGGACATCTTAGGAAATACCAGAACGCTTTTTGTGGCACTTGATAAAGGCGATCCTTTAGCTGCTTCTTGCATGCAGCTGGAGGGAGGCTGGTGCCAACCACATTTTCTTAAATAGGGTAAATTCCCATTAATGATAAGCTACTGGACCTTTCTCCTTGGACTTTAGGAAATACAGAAGCCAATGAGCCTTCGATAGCTAAAGTTTCCAATCCCAGAGTCTCTACCACAAAACCTAAAAACTCTTGTCTCTCTTTGCCTCTTGGCATTTTGGACATGGAGGTGACCTGTCCTCCGCAAAAGCTGAGGAGGAAAAAAAAATTCTTGCTGGTCAAAATAAGGTTATTGCAAATACCTTACCCCTTTCTCCTTCTCTGAATCAGACAAATGGTCAGAATTACTGCCCAAAAGAAAACGCTGCAGTTGGGCTGGCAGAGTAAATGAGACAGACAACACATCAGTTGGGAGAAGACTGAGTAGAAGCAGTGTATTTTATGTCTCGTATTTTATGATCCCTAAATTCCTAAAGAGAACCCTGCCAGCAAGGCCACATAACTCATGAGTTAAAAGGAAAGGTGACATGAAATGAGCTGTGCCAAGGGGCAGTGATGCTGAGAGGGCACTTGTCATAATCCAAAGGGGAACAAAAGCCCCCGGATATAAATGCATCTCTGCACTGACAGCTGTCCCAATAAGCCTGTGATCGCACCTCAGGTAGAAACAAGGCTGATCAGAACAACTCACCAAACCAAGAACAATCCAGGAACCAGATGTTTAATAATCTTGGCTCCACATATTTGCTGCTGTAAGAGGGCACCCATGCAACATCAACAAGAATAGCTTTCCAGAAAGTTACTAAAGCCCAACATTGCCACGGGTGTTAAGACAGATCCTTTAATCACACAAAGTGGAAGTATGCCTGGGTCACCTCAAAGTATAAGCATGGGGTAAGCAGGCAGCAGCAGCAAAAAGAAAGTGGTACCACATCAGAGACTGAATACTGACAGCCAAGGAGAGAACCTCTTCCTTTCAAAAATAGATCTCAGGAAATCACTATGCAAAAACAGAGTTCTTAGAGTATTTTTGTGAAAGTCAGTTTAGTTAAATTTGTGCTCATTTTAACTTACTGCTCTGTCCTCATTGTTAGACCTAGTTTTACTTCTGTCCCTCGCAAGGCTGATCTTGTGTATATATGACTGTACATTATAGTGCTGAAACTCACTGAACTTCATGCATGTGAAAAAATATTCCATATAATTTAAAGCTTTGAGTTTTGGGCAAGTGCAGGCTGAGTATGAGATGAAAAAATGTTTTTCACATGATCTTAAAGGCTGCTGAAAGATGCAAAACCCTTATTTAACACTTGTAAATAGCTCCCCATAGTAGTCCTATCAGCCTGTGTTTCTGTTAAAAATGATACAGAAATCTCTGAAAACCAGCTATCAACCTAGTATAGAGGAAAGGTCTTCTGCTTTTGTTATCTATGCCATCTTGAAAGGCAACGTAGCTCTGTTTGACCAGCATAAATTGTGACACCCTATAATCTAGACAATCCACCACTCTAGATTTAAATAACTGATTTTATGTTTGAAATTAGCACTGTGCTTGTAACTTCATCAGCAAAACTACATGGATACAACAAACCACACTGTACAAATGTTCCATTTCCAAACATACTTTTGTTTTTAGTAACCCTCTTCTGATAACCATGACCGAACTTCAGTTGCCATCAAGTTTTCTTAGCTGGTGGTCCTAGAAATCTGCAGCTAAAAGAACCATATAGATTTAAGGCTGAAAAGTTCTGCAAACTTAACAGTTTATGCTATCAGCTGAGAATGTAATTCCCAACTTGAGGAGACAGACCTGCATTAGCTCTCACTGAGCAAGTGCACTAAAAATAGAACATGGTCATGGTGATGGGAGGAGGGGCAAGTCATCCTCAGTACACGCCTGTTAAAGATGCTAAGTATGTATTTAGGGTAGCTAACTCTCGCCTCACCATTCGCACTGCCATGGCTACATGCTATTTTTACGGCGATAGTTCATTCCAAGTTGGGAATTACTGTCCCAGGTTAAAGTGTACATATACCCTTAGAGGGAAACCACTTAGATTCTTAAAAAGAGAATATGGATCAGCAAATCCAAACAGCAATAAAGCTTATATATGACAATGTGAAATAATGCTGCATAGCATCCAAATTGTGAAGGCCGAATATATAACACAAATGACAGATTTAACAGACTGCTCAAGGAAAAATGCTTTTACAACACATCACTACCAAAAGGAGGTATTTGAATATTGCTAAATTTTTAACTATTCAGAGATTTCTAGAGAGCAAAACATTAGAATACTACTCTTCAGAAAAGGATCTGCAGAAATGAAATATTCAGTTTTAGGCTTCAATATGTCCTTTTTCAAAGACAAATAGGCTGAGGTGAAAGCACCTAAAATACAGTGTCACAAAAAGACACCATCAAAATTACATAGGATTTTTCACATTTTCAGTATTTTATGGATTCTGTGATCTTAAAATTAAAACCCTGTATTAATCATGATTTCATTAGGTATAAGATCATGTTAAAACATTATAGAGCGAATATCTCTAGCTGGAAACCTCCAAAAGGGCGAGGAGTGGGGCAGGGGGTGGGAGGGGATTGAAGCAAGTGAGAGAGAATGGGACCAACCAAAGTTATGGATACATTAGCCAAAACAGAAGATGCAACAAAGTAGTAAATCTAGATAGACAATGGCAGAACAAAGGAAAAGTGGTTTCTCCACACATACATCCTTTAGGGTGGGAAGAAACAGTCAGTCTCTCCAAAGCTAATATGATGACTGACCACAGATGACATATGAGCAGTACCAAACTCTACAGTGAATGCTTTTAGCTGAAAGAATGAAATCTTGGGTGCTTTCCCAAGAGCATCTACATCTCCGATTTCCTGTACTGCAAACTTCTGGCAGATTCCAATCCATTTTCACTTCGGAAAATTCACTCAAATCAGAAGCATGTGCAGCTGACAGAACTCACACAACACCTCTCTCAACACTACAAGACTTACTAACCTGTTGACCATCTGCCTTATGCTGTACTGATGCAATATACAGTTTAATATTTATAATTCCTATCTAGTACCCATTTTCAACTAAAACTGGAAAGGGTCACTAATACCAGTAAACTATGACAGGATACTTAGAGCTTTTATCACCTCAACACTTTCTCCATTTTAGAAGAACATCGGGAGTTAAACCTATTGGCAAAGGTGTATTCTTTCTTAAGCCTCTTAGTTTCCTGGTACTCTATCATTTTCACTCTGCTACAGTACCAAGGCATAGTCATCAATCTTACTTTTGAACATGCTGGGAATTCCCTGCAGAACACTGCTACTGGCAGCCAACATATCCTGAACCCCTTTCTGTACTGCATTTAAAAAAAACAAACAAGAAGATGCTATTTTGTAAGACTCTCTGCTTCACTTTTAAATGTTCAGTCTTCAGTGGTAGAAGGGAAGAGAGCAATTACAACCAAGTAAAATGTTTGAAGTCTGTAAGAAAAACAAAAATATGACCAACATGAGAACAGCTTGGATGCAGTCACAGACAGAAACAGGACCTACCAACTGGGAATCTTGAACACCACTGAACCCACCGTTATACAACATCAGTATAAAGTCACACATCTTATTGTGAAGACTAAGGCAACAATTATAGATAACCTCTAACCGGGGCCGTCTCTAGCTATTCTGGTGTGCTATGTAGCTCCCGCTGCGGGGAGAGGGAGGCCGACCCCAGACCTTCACAGGCTGGCTTGGGGGGCAAGGGAGAACCACTCACCAGCAGCATGGCTGGGGCCAGGTCACTGCCCTTCGCACTGACGGGGAGTGCAGGCCCGGCCCAGCAGCAGTCCTTAGGGGAGTGGGGGCAGGGGCAGAGCTGGAGTGGGAAGAGGCAGGGCTGGGGCAGAGCAGGAGCTGGAGCAGCACGCAGCTGCACAGGACAGCAGGAAATTTGGTGCCCCAAATTTCCTGGTGCCCTATGCAATTGCATACTTTGCATATGGGTAGGGACGGCGCAGCCTGTAACAGTTTGTCACACAAAGGATAAATTTTTATAATACACAGCAAAGGCTCCATAGTCACATACAGAAGTGGTCTAGTAGAATAGTTTAATCTTCTGACATTAAAAATATTAGTTTAACTTTTGTGAAAGTGAAGTGAACATGTATAACATGCTCAGTTCCTTAGACAATCAATATAGGGCTGGCCAGATTGAGAGTTTCTCTTAGATCACATGGAAGTTTTGTACTTTAATCATATGTTTACAAACAATTTTATATAATTTTTCCTAGGAAAAAAAAATTGACTGAAGGCAATAGTGTTGGGTATAAAGCTAGTAAATGTATGTGAAAAAATAACTGGTTGAGAATAAATGCCCCAGAAATAGTACAGGTGACTATGCAGAGATGAAAGACCAGAACATGCCACAAAAGATACATACAGCCCTTCGGATTTGCCAGCCATAAGTAAACATACAAAATATCCACCTATATATGTTTGTTATTGTCTCTACTAAAATCCTGTCCTAGTCTTAAAGCATACTACGGTAGTTTTAAAGTTTCACAGAAACCAGCCTTGGGATTGTATGTGGAGGAATAAAGGGTTTTTTCCACCCATCTAAATATGATCAAATCAGCATGTCCTCCTGAGGCAAAACCTTATTCAGGTATCAACAGTAAGAAGTTGTAGCTAACACAAAGGAACAAAAAAGCTGCAGCTGAGAGGAATGCATACAAGCAGGGTCCTCCAGAACCTTTTCTATCCCACAGGGTCACTTTACACTCAACCTGGGCTAAATCACAATTCTTTTCCAAACCCTGAAAGTCAACAGACACTAGGGACCCTATTTCGTGTAACTTATTTTAATGTTATAGTAAGTAGAAATAACTAGAATTATCTGAAAAGAGGCTGCTGAACAAAACTTCAATAAGGAGAAAAGGTTTTTTGGTACAGCATTTTCTTAATGGCCCTTCATTTGGTTGCCTCCTGTTTCTTCCCACTCTAATAACAGTAAAATATTAGAACAGAAAGGAAAGAATTAAATTTATAATTCTACCTGTGTATTTAAAATAGTCACCATCACTGTTATCTCACAGTTCCTAGCCTCCAAAACAGTTAGTCAGGTCATATGTTTGCTTGCTTGCTTAAAATATCAGCAAAGGGCAAAACACATTTAAAATCTTTCGCAACTCAGTTAAGGTTGCCCAGTTTTGGTCAGTGCTGTTCCAGAATGCAAAGAATGGCTAAACTCAAATCTCTCAAAAACCAGAAATAGAAAGTTAAGGTACATATTACCCCACCCCTCCCCCAAGGAGGAAACAGCCATTGGGAACAGTTCAATAAGGGTGCTGTGAACATTAAACTATAAAGAGAGGAAACCATCACTTCCATCTATGGATGTCTCCAAATCAAGACTGGATGCCTTTTTGGAAGATGCCTCAGTTAAACAAGTTGTAAGGCTTGATACAGGAGTAACTTGATGAAATTCTCTGTCCTGTGTTATACAGAAGGTCAGACCAGATTATCTAATGGTCCCTTCTGGCCTTAATATCCATGAATCTATAATAAGCAGATAGGAGGAAGGACTAAGAATGTGTCACTGTTTGTGCTGTATATTCTAGACTGGAACTCCAGCATTTAACTGCACGCACACCAGCTGCATTCCTTCTGTTATATGTAGCTATATTGAATGGTAATGGGATTAATGGGTGCAGCATGACAGACTATCACTGTGATATGGGGAGAGGTGCATGTGTACTTTCAAAGATCAAGTTTGCCTCGTTTCAGCTCCGAATCCTCTAGACTGAGTCACCAGAGATACGAGGATCTTTTTTCTACCATGGGGATTGTCAGAAGTGTGGTGGCTTACATGACAGTGGTCTCTTGGGGCCTACTCAGAAGAATCCTTAGCAAAACTGGAGCGGTTTGTGTGGGGTACACTCTGTGTTAGCATAAGCAACTCCTGTTTACTATGCCTAACATAACCCTGAGTTTTGCCTTAGCAAAGAGATATTACACCTTGTTTTATAGTGTCATGTGCTCTGTTCCTCAAGTGTTCTGTAGCATCTGTAAGAGTCAAGAGCTAGTATATTGTTGTTGGAGCTTTGCTCAAAGGGAGCAGAGTTAAAGTTAAGTTGCAGAGTGGTGTGTACCTTAACTTGATATTTCTTGATTTTCAGAGGTTTAAGTTTAACCACTCTGCACACTTGAGAAAGGCATGAGGCTCCACTGGGAAATCTTACCTCTCCACTAACAAAATTTTGGGACATTTAATTTCTTTGGTTTTTAATAAAAATTGCTCAGCATTTCCATGTACCAGAGCTCTTCTCTTCCCCTACTTCTGGCTATTGGCAACAATTTCCCTAGCCAGACAATGCCCTGATAGCATGTTATCCTTTACTGATCCAGTGTCATCTTCTCTCTCTTTGCCTGACCAATACGAACAGGTTCTCCCTCCTTCCCATGGAGAGGTGGGAGCTATAATGAGATCCACAAGTTGAAGAGCTAGGGAAAAGATGCTGGAACAGTGCAATACTTACATGGAGTCAGTGGGAACATTTTTTTGCAGGGAGATAGATGAAGCCCCAAATAACCCTGACTGCACTGACCCCTTCCTTTCCACCCCACATTCTCCTGTACTACTCTGACTTCCCCATTCCCATTAGAAGCAACATTAGTGTGGGGAAGACTGAGCCTGGAAACCCTTCCCCACAGTTGGAGGCAGGAAGGGGGAGGTGAGGCGTTCTGAATTCCTTTCCCTGATGAGGGAGCAGCCAAGTCCTGGAACAGCCATAGAGAGAAACTGTGGGTAATGGGGGGAATATTTGTAGGAGATGGAAGAAAGGGAGGGCATAGATGGCTACACTTCCCTTTTCACCAAACGTCACTGAAGGGAAAGTTGTCCAACATTCCCCCTTACAGATCTGCTCTGTCAGCACTTCTGATCTCCCAAGAGAGCAAAGGTCCCTTTGAGAATGATCCTTTATTTAAGGGATTGTAGAAAAATGACTTTTTTTGAAAATTCAGTTCTTCAAAACACTATTCATCCAACTGGGTTTGCCGCAGCTGGACACGTACTGTTTGTTCTCCCCATACGCGGAGGAAATCCAGAGCCAGTAAGCAGCATGAGCATTAGCTGGAGTTCTTATGCAGAGGTATACCGGTGTGCTTGCAAAGGTGGGCTAGTAAGGAAAGGATCACTTCAAAAACATGCTGGAGATTTTAGGGGGAGGCAGTCTCCCTCCAGTTCCTGTGCAATAGAGGTCAAATTTGTGACCAGAGAGGTCAATGTTGTGAGGGACAGTTGCTGGAGTACTATTTTTAGTAGTACATGTAATGCCGCATCCATACATGTTTTACCCGTGGAACAGTGCTGGTAGAGGACCTCTGTCATTCAGGGAAGTGGTTTCCAGTCACTGACAAACTCAGGGTTTTACTGATAGGTGTTAACACTGAATGTGGATGCATGCAAAGATGTGCTGAAATAAGAAACTGTTACTGGTAAAATTTTAAAAATCCTGAGTGGCTGAGATCAGTTTAGGGAGGACTAGAGCTACAGTTTGAGCCTAGGTGTTCATTTAAAAAAACAGTTACAGGAACCAGTTGTAAACATTTTCTTTAAGGGGGAAGGTTAGAAGCATATTTTAGGAACGCCTGTCAAATGACACTAAATTTGATCACTAATCCTAATCCGCACCGCCATAAGTCACAGCAAATTTCAAGACAATCATAATGTAGATTTTAAAGCACTTAAAACAGTTGACCTTTAGACAGAAAGTGACACAACTTTAACCAGCAGAGCTGGTGAAGTGCTTACTGGAGAGAGTTCTACAGGTTATTTATTCTTTAGTAATCTAGAGCAAATAAACTGTGGGCAGAACTCAGTTCTCGCCCATCAATGAAACCACAGAGTAACAACTGTAGAAAATTGAGGCTGGTTATCTGTGTAGGACTGGGATGGAGAACAGATAGAAGGGAAGTGGATCCCACACACAAGATAGCAGCTACTTAGTACAAATCAAGTGAAACAAGAGTTCCTAAAAAACTGGTTATCTATAAGGGAGAGCACACAGGATGTAGAGAGGAAGGGGTAATGTAAAGAAACTCACAGCTGAGCCCCTCACATTGGTACACAAGTTATGAAGGGTGTGTAGGGAGTACTTGCTGGGGTTGTAGGTGAAGCAGGAGATCAATGGCAGCTGATTGTCATGATGGCAACTACGGGTATATCTCTCATACAGAGTACTCACTAGGGGTCAATGTAATGAGGGTTCCATTAAGGTTATTAATCATGTGCCAGATAGATCTAGAACACAGAGGACATTCATTAAGTGTCATGAGTGAAGCAAGGGCTGTGGGGTAGTGGGCAGCACTACTGAGGAAGCATGGAGATATAGGAGATGGAGAGAGGAATTTAATTAGCAATGTTGGTGAAGTTAGGGAGGGGGACTCAACCAAGCATGGCGGTCCTGCAGCAAGTATGAAGTATTCCATTGCTCTGCAGGTGCTAATAGCTGCACATGGGGAGATAGCAGGACAGATGAGGTCACTTGTGAAGCCAGGGTTCTACATGGAATAGTAGATGTAGAAGAGCACTGAAGGATACTTATTAGGGGTCATTGGTGAAGCTGGAGCTCACTAGGAGCCCCATAGGGGAACTCCAGGTGCATCATGAAGAGGTATGGCTGTCTGATGTGCAGTATTCACTAGGAGCTGATGAAGCAGGGGCTCTCCACACTGTTTAAGCTGGAAGGAGGCCTATAAGGTGGTATAGGGGTATGTGCCTGAAATGGAAAACTCACCAGGGGTCACTAATGAAATGAGGGATCCGCAGGGGCTGGGAACCATGTGTAGGGGATGGGGATACAAAAAGCAATGCAGGTAATATGTGGGATACTCATCAGAAAACACTGGTGAACCAGAAGCTGGTAGCATATAGGTGGAGGCAAGATAGGAGTATAGTGCTCTCTGTCGGGTACTCACTAGGGAGTCTCTGAAATTGGGTAGCTCCTCAGATGCTATCAGATATATAATGTGGGTCCATGGAGGTGATATAGGGCTTTGATAGGTGGTAGCCATACAGGGTGGAAGAACATGGGATGCAAAGGGACAGTATGGAGCCCGGTGTGGACCACTCACTAGGGGTCACTGACGAAACAGGGATGCTGCAGGACTGGCAGCTGTATGTGGTGTGATGTAGGGAGTGAATAGGGCCAAGGTGCCCAGTAGGTCATTAGTAAAGAGAGGGCTGGTAGCTGTATTGGGTGTGAGGTACAGAAAATATGGGGCATGGTGCCTGACATGGAGCCCTCAGTAGAGGTCACTGATGAAATGGAATATGTGGCGGCTGGGAAGGAGGGGGTGCACTGGGATGCGGTACCTGAGGAGGGTACATGAGGCAAGGGGTGGGGTACTCACTATGGGTCACTGGCGGGGTGGCAGAGTGCCCAGGGGTGCATAGAACATGGTGCCCAGGGTACTCACCAGGGGTCAGTGGGGAGGGGGCAGGGTGCCTAGGAATATTGAGGGCATAGAGAGGAGAATTCAGTAGGGAGTCACTGAAGCGAGGGCAGGGTGCATAATGTACAGTATGGGGTATTCACTAGGGGGTTTCTGGTGAGGTGGCTGCAGGGTGCCTGGGGTTACATGGAGAAGGTGCCTGAAGGTACTCACTAGTTGTCACGGGTGGGCGATTGGGCCTGGTGCCTAGGGCTGCACTGAGAGGGCAAGGTGCCCAGGGTACAAATTACGCTGGTGAGAGGGAGCAAAGTGCTGGGGATTCGAGGCATAGCATGAGGGGTTGTTGGTAAGGGGGCCTAGATGCCTAGGGTGACAGGCACCCAGAGGACAAAGGCCACGGCATGAGGTACTCAGTAGGAGTCATTGATAAGGAGAAAGTAAGGTGCCCTGAGGTACTCACTAGGGGATGCTGGTTAGGGAGGCCACTATGCCCAGGGGGCCATGGCACAGGGTACTCACTAGGAGTCATGGGTAAGGAGAGTGGACAGGGTTCCTGGGAGAACACTAAGTGTGGCGTGGGTTACTCACTAGGGTATGCTGCTGAGAAGGGGCAGGATGCCCAGGGTGACAAAGGCCATGATGTGGGGTACTCATGAGGGATCACTGGTAAAGGGCGGAGGGAAAGGGTATCTCCTGGGGCACTGGGCACAAGGGTGCGGGACAGAAGCCAACATACTCACTAGGGAGTGCTAGGGAGTGATCGCAGGAGCCGGATACACTGGCTGGGGGAGATGCGGGGCAGCAGCCTGGGGCCAGAACCAGGTACTCACTAGGGAGTGCTGGTGGGGGGCTGGAGCCTGGGGGCAGGAACTGGGGACTGGAACCACGTACTCACTACGGCAGCAGTCCTCAAAGTGTTTTGGCTGCGGTCACTTTCCACGGTGCGGCGTTCGCTAGCGGCCCCCAGGGTACGTCTGCCAAAATGCCGCCAAACAGAAAGAGAGAACTTCCACTTTCTGCGGCGGTGTTTCGGTGGTACAAAAATAGACTGCTGTTGAGTTTGGCGGTCTCCCGGAGCTGCGGCAGCACTGCCAGGGTCTCGCGCACCCCACTTTGAAGACCACTGCACTAGTGAGTAGTGAGGGGATTGAAGCCAGAGGGCCAGGAGCCAGGTATTCACTAGGGGGTGCTAGCTGGGGGCCAAAGCACAGGCGCAGGAGCCAGGCACTCAGTAGGGGCTGCTGGCAGGGGGCGGAGTCTGGGGACAACGGGCTGGGGCCGTAGCAGAGTATTCACTATGGGGTGCTGTGGGGGGAGGTGCCCAGGGACAAGAGCACAGGGCTAGAGCCAGGTACTCACTAAGGGTGCTGTGGAGTCGGAGCCTGGGGGCAGGGGCCGGAGCCGTCTGCTCACTTGGGGGTGCTGTGGGGGTTGGAGCCTGGGGGCAGGGGCTGGAGCCATCTACTCACTAGGGGGCACTGTGGGGGTCAGAGCCCGGTGCTCATGAGGGGGCAGCGTGGGGGCCAGAATCAGATGCTCACTAGGGGGTGCTGAGGGGCCCTCGGGGCAATAGCAGGGGCGAGAGCCAGAGAAGCGCTAGGATGAGCTACGAGGCTGGAGCCAGGTACTCACGAGGTGGTGTTGTGGGGGCCGGAGGCCGGTACTCAGTAGGAGGTGCTGTGAGGGTTGGATCCCAGGGGCTGGCTCCCAGTACTCACTAGGGGGTGCTGTGAGGGCCAGATCCCAGGAGCAGGGGCCAGAGCCCGGTACTCA
>ML677377.1:21462704-21629688 GCA_007922305.1 Dermatemys mawii | reverse complement strand
GCCAGAGCCCGGTACTCACTAGGGGGCGCTGTGGGGCCGGAGCCCGGTACTCACTAGGGGTCGTTGGTGAAGCGGGGGCTCCGCGGGGGCTGGTAGCCGTACAGGTGACAGTAGAGCACATCGAAGCAGAAGCAGCACATCTCGGCCGACACCACCATCTTCCTGCAGCCGGGCCCGCCGGAGCCGGCCCCGGGGGAGGCGAGCAGCGAGGCGGCCGGGGGGGAGAGGCCGCCGGGGCCCCCGCCGCAGCTGGGCGGCAGCGGCGGGGACAGGACGCAGCCGGCGGCGCCCCCCGCCAGCCCCCCCAGGCCGTTGAGGCGGGCGATCCCCGGCGGGGGTAGCGCCCCCGGCTCGCCGCCCGCTGCCGCCGCCCCTCCGCAGTGGGAGCTGCCGCCGCCGCCCCCCGGGCCGCCCGAGCCCGAGGGAGGGGAACTGGAGAGTTTCTGCTTCTTCACCCCGCAGCAACCCGCCGCCATCTTGGAGCCGTCTCCCCCCACGCAGCGCTTCCGACCCATAGCGGGGGGGCCGGCCGGCCGGCCGGGGGACGTGCGGCCGCCTGCTCCGCCTCCTCCCGGGCCCGCTCCGCCTGCAACGGGGAGGGGGCAGGGAAGGATGAATGGGGAGAAAGAGAGAGCGGAGTTAGAGCCGCCCCGTGTGCCAGGCCCCGCGCCTCGCGGGGCGCAGCCACCTTCCGCCGGGGAAGGGTCCTAAACCCGCCCGCGGGCCGAAGAACCCGGCCCCGCCAGCCCGCGGAGCCAGCCTGGGAGGCGGCTGCCAATGCCCCACAGGCACCGTGCAAAGGCCCTCGCTTGGCTTTGGCTGCGGAGGGGCAGAGGAGCAGCGAGGGATGTGTTAGAGGCCGCCCGCGGGAGCCCCGCAGGGAGCACTGGCTGCACCCGCAAACCAGGCAGTCATGGGAGGGAGGGAGGGAGGGCGGGCCGCGGTGACTTTGCTGAGGCCAGCAGCAGCCAAGGGGGCAAGCGGGCGTGACCCCGGTGGACTTGTCTAGTGCTTCCTTTCTTTAACCTGTAGCTCTTAAAGATGAGATCTGTCCCAAGGGAGGTCGTGGAAGATTCAAGTGCCATTGCCTGAGACAGTTAAAACCGCACTGGCCAAAACACTGAAGAATAAAAGTTTAGGTGTGTACCTTACGTCTCAAAGGAACATCAAGCATTTTAAAAGCTATAGAGAGTGAGGACTAGCCTCACCCATCACTAAAGTGCAGCTATGGCTGATGTGGAAACTGGCAGCTTTCTAAAATAGAATAGCAATGCTACAAAACTATTTAGGCAGGCAGTGAAGAATATCATATGTAGTTGAAACAGCCTGGGAAATTTATAGAGGCAGAAAATCATTATCCAAATTAGAATACAGCTTCAGAAAATCAAAAGGGAACTTTTAGGGCCACGGCTTTTCAGAAGCAAAGTTTTACATCTTGTCAGAGCAATGTCTTACCACGATCCTGGGCATTGATTCATTGCGGACTTAAAGGGAAGAGTACCACTTACTAAATCTACAACTCCACTGCCTGGTGAGTTGGAGAGGCTTCCATCCAAAAGTAGCTTAAATAGGAATGCAGCAGTTCTCCAAAAAGGGCCATATTTTTGGAATTTAATGTATCCACCCTACACCACCCACATCATAAATCATTTTAAAGCTTATGTACATTTAGATGAGCTCTGATGTGGAACTGTCAAGTGGTGCCGTAAGCCTGTAGGCGAGGTGAAACAATGATATCCAAAATGAGAAAGTGTCATTTATTGCAGTTCCAGAAACACTGCCACATGACTCTGACTACAGTTTTTAATGTTTAAGTTAATACCAGCATCTTATTGTGGTGGTTATTGGTCAAAGCTACCAAATGACAGTGTAGAGTTTTATTGGTTTTGCATGGGCAAGTATTTTTTTCAGAAATGAAGCCATTTAGTGTGCAGCAAAAATAGCAAATATGATCATTTTGCAATATACTAACATGAAATTTTTTCACATCACATATTTTTAATTGTCAAAGTATCTCACGTGATTATATTAGTGTTCTATTTTTTCAGTAAAATTTGCTGTCCACATCAATCTCATGCTGAAAATTGTGCACCAGTAAATTGCATGTCCATAGTTTATGCTGCACAGTGGATAGATATAAATGTATGCGAATTCCTAATGGAAAGCCTCTCCATTTGTAGACTTTCGTACATACAATGTAGCATCTAGTCTGCCGGTAGGAGGCTTTAATTTATAATTGCCTAGGCATGCAGTACTAGCCTTTGAAATATTAGAAACTAGCTTTTGAATTCATTGATACATATGTACAGGCCATGTTACTGTTAGAGATGACAGCTAGTGGAACTACATGAATACCTTCTCCCTGCTTACATCAAAGGAAAAAAAATCTTTACAAACTTTGAAAAATGTGTTATTTGTCAAGAAAATTAAAAGAATGCAAAACTGTCAAAAGTCACCAGTGCTGGACAGAAACTTCATAAAATAGAAACATTTGTGAGAGCAATCAATATAAGGGGGAGCGGCACTTCAAAGAAGCGATGATGACGTTGCATGGAATAGCTGTGGAAGTCTTTATTGCTAAGAATTCAGTTTATAACTCAACTTGTAAAGACGTGAGAAATCGATCTCCAGTGCTGCCCCTGTTGACTCCAGAGCTCCAGCTTGATGCGAGGCATAAGCTGGAGTCGACGGGGGAGCGTGCCGCCAACTGCCACCGCCATGAGGACGGCAGGTAAATCGGCTGCAGATACGCAGACTTCAGCTACGTGATTCACATAGCTGAAGTTGCGTATCTGTAGTCGATCCCCTCCCCTAGTGAAGACCAGCCCAACATGCCTTTCTTCCTACTTGAGTAAAACAAATCTTAAAGCAAAACTATCTAGTTATATTTCAATAACACTGTCACCTTATGACATAACTTTATTTAGCTGATTGAAGAGAGAGAGAATATGATGTACATGAAGAAGGCTCTTCTCTGCCAAGATGCTACAAAGATATAAAGTCCTACTTCCCTCAGATGTAAAAACCACAAGCTATTCCAGTAGCACATAATGGGCAAGCTTGAAAAAATGCTATGGTTATGCAAATTCATTTCATCAACAGCATGGACAAGGCAAATCTACCATTGTTCTATGCAGTACAATAACATTATCTGATGCTATCAAAGCTGCTAGTAATCTGAAGCAGGAACTTAAGTCATCCAAATATTTTGTGGATATTCTCTTGAGAGAGCCTGACAAACAGCTTTCAAAGGATTAAGTGGTTTTGTATAATGTTGCTTCAGTCCTTCAACTGAAATAGCCAAAATAAAACCTCAAAATCTTATCCAAAGACAGGTGACTGTAGTTTACAGAGGTCAGTACTTTTGTTTCCTTATTGGTGCAGGAGTCTTGATAGATAGATAGATAAAGCAGCATATAATTCAGCTAGCAATGAGTACCATCCTTCAGAAAACATTCAGAGAAGGTGCCCTCTCTTTCAAAGTGCATAGTATTTAACAGTTCCAAAATTATCCTATCTCTGCACATAATAGCCTTGCTGCACAGCTACACCATAAGCTTGGGTCTCACAATCTAATTGGCATCCTACACTTTCATGGATTCTGCAACAACATAATGAGCTGAGGGTATTCATCCGTAGTGTTGAAAAAACTGAATTAGAAAGTCGTGTTCATTCCAAATGTAATTGTACTACTTCATGCTGACAGAAATCTCATCCCTGAAGGAGATGATAATATAGACAACAACGCAGAGACCATTGATGGAAAGAATATGTTCCATTCAATGGCTAGAGTGGTAATTCAGGGACAGCCTGCAGACAGTTCAGGATCACAAAAAATATCACTGAAGTGTGGGAAAAAGTCACTTACTCTCCACGGGAAATCAGAGTCTCTTATACAGTGTGCAGCATTTGAAAAACCTAGAACACATCCAGAACTGACTCTATATGAAAAAGTACTCTAGAAAACAAACTTTTGTCGCTACAAATGAACCCTATCCAAGATCTCTCCTGGTGTCTTTTAAGACTACCTCGTGATGTCATATCAACACCAAACAACGTTGCTATTGTTCACACTCAGCTGATTCCATTTTGGACTCATTTCAACCACAGCCTTGAAACAAGGAAGAGCATGTCCACAGGAGTTGCATATGCACCTATTGGGGATGCCAGATTAGCTGAGATGATAATACGGTGCTGAAATGTCATCAGCTCTAGGAGAGCAGCATGTTGTTCAGACCATGGATCGGCAGCTGTGTGTGGTTGCTCAACAAGTGAAATGGAGTCTCTGAAATGAACTTGGTACCAATGTGATTTGCCTGGGTGGTTTTCACACCCTGTGCTGTTTTATTGCATGTAGTGGAAAACTTTGGGGAGATGCAGGATTGCTAGACTTTCTTGTTGATTCTGATGTTTGTGAAGCTTCCACTGCAGATCAAATGCTTGATGATAAACAATTTAGATGTGTTCTGTATGGCTTAGCTCTAGCATTTGAGGCCTGAGTGCTTTGAAACTTTATTTATTTGCTAAATGGTGTGAGCAGGGAGGAGGTATTCATGTGGTTCCAGCAATTGTCTGGCAAATGTTGGCTGACGCTTAAAAGGTGTTTGAGTCTGAAGACATTGAGTCCTTACAACTATGGCTGTCAAGAGATTTTTTAAAAATTGCACTGTTAAACAATAATAGAATACTATTTATATAAATATTTTAGGATTTCCCCCCCCACATTTTCAAATATCAGTTACAACACAGAATACAAAGTGTACAGTGCTCACTTTATATTTATTTTTTATTACAAATATTTGCACCGTAGAAATAAACAGTATTTGTCAATTCACTTAATATAAGTACTGTTGTGCTATCTCTTTATCATGAAAGTTTAACTTACACATATGGATTTATGTACAAAAAATGACTGTATTCAAAAAGAAAACAATGTAAAACTTTAGAGCGGGGTGGCCTACCTGTGGCTCCAGAGCCGCATGCGGCTCTTCAGAAGTTAATATATGGCTCCTTGTATAGGCACCGACTCTGGGGCTGGAGCTACAGGTGCCAACTTTCCAGTGTGCTGTGGGTTGCTCTCACTGCTCAACCCCTGACTCTGCCACAGGCCCTGCCCCCCTCCACCCTTTCCTGCCCCTTTTCTTGAGCCTGCCATGCCCTCACTCACCCCCTCTCTGAACCTCCTGCATGCCACAAAACAGCTGATCAAGAGGTGCAGGGAGGGTGGGGGAGGCACTGATTAGTGGGGCTGCCAGTGGGTGGAAAGCACTGGGAGTGGGGGTGGATGGAGGTGATGTGGGGGGCTGCTGATGTATTACTGTGGCTCTTTGGCAATGTACATCGATACATTCTGACTCCTTCTCAGGTTCAGGTTGGCTTCCCCACTTTAGAGCCTACAAGTCCACTAAGTTCTATTTCAGCCAATCGCGCAGACAAACAAGTTTGTTAACATTTACAGGAAATAATGTTGTCCACTTCTTGTTAACAATGTCACCTGAAAGTGAGAACAGGTGTTAACATGGCACTCTTGTAGCTGGCATAGCAAAATATTTACGTGCCAGAGGCGCTAAAGATTCATATGTCCCTTCATGCTTCAACCACCATTCCCGAGGACATGCATCCATGCTGATGATGGGTTCTGCGTGATAACAATCCAAAGCAGTGCAGATCAACACAAGTTCATTCATTTTCATCATCTGAGTCAGTTCCATCCGTAGAAGATTGATTTTCTCTTTTGGTGGTTCAGGTTCCGTAGTTTCTGCATTGGAGTGTTGCTCTTTTAAGACTTCTGAAAGCATGTTCTATACTCCATCCCGATCAGATTTTGGAAGGCACTTCAGATTATTAAACCTTGGGTGGAGTGCTGTAGCTATCTTTAGAAATCTCACATTGCTACCTTTGCGTTTTGTCACATCTGTAGTGAAAGTGTTCTTAAAACAAATAACATGCTGGGTCATCATCTGAGACTGCTATAACATGCGCATAAAACACAGAGCAGGAGACATACAATTCTCCCCAAAGGTGTTCAGTCACAAATTTAATTAACACATTTTTTTAACAAGCGTCATCACCATGACAGCATGTGCTCTGGAATAGTGTCCAAAGCATGAAGGGACACACAAATGTTTAGCATATCTGGCACATAAATACCTTGCAAAGCTGGCTACAAAAGTGCCATGTGAACATCTGTTCTCAGTTTCAGGTGACGTAAATCAGAAGATGGCAGCATTATTTCTCATAAATGTAAATAAACTTGTTTCTTTTAGCAATTGGCTGAACAAGAAGTAGGTCTGAGTGAACTTGTAGGCTCTAAAGTTTTACATTGTTTTTGAGTGCAGTTATATAACAAAAAAATCTAGATTTGTATGTTGTGCTTTCACAATAAATAGATTGCACAATGGTACTTATATGAGGTGAACTGAAAAATACTATTTCTTTTATCATTTTTACAGTGAAAATATTTATAACAAAATAATAAAGTGAGTACTGTAAACTTTTTGTATTCTGTGTTGTAATTGAAATCAATATATTTGAAAATGTAGAAAAACATCCAAAATATGTAATAAATTTTAATTGGCATTCTGTTGTTTAACAGTGCTATTAAAACTGCGATTAATTATGATTGATATTTTATCAAAATTAATTTTTTTGAGTTAATTGCAAATTTAATTGACAGCCTTACTTACAACTGTTGTTAAAGAACTTGATTTTGTAACTCAGCATACACTACTATTACTGAAGGACTTTCAGACAAAAAGGTATGCCCACTCTCATACACTCAAGTTCTAGGATCATTTTCTTCAAGTTATGCTGATACTACTTCTAAATGTCCATGCAGAGCAAGAAGGTGATTGGAAATACCATCTACATATACAGCATGCCAGGCTTCCAAACTTCTTTACTGCAAACAGGCCCATACTATATTGTTAGAAGTGATGTCCATTGGGTGTGCTTTCTGCTTATCTCCTGTGGCTATCCCAGATAAAATTAAAGATTTCATGGCGCTTCTTGAATAGAGAAGCAAATTATTTGAAAAAAATCTCAGTATCCTGAGCAATATTCCCTCTTTCTCAGTAAACTGTATTTTATCGTCCATTGTTGCGTATGAGCTGTTTTTGAGCCCACATTGGCTGCTCCATTTGCCTGAAAACTTACTAGTCTTGATAGTCACTGAACTATTACCCTACCTAATTCAAGTGCTTCTCTGTATACCTTGAGTATGCAGGATTATGTATAAAGTTAAATTTTATTATCACAGAGAAAGTAGAACATGTAAAATTGTATACACACAATAAAATACAAGTGTATTGTAAAAAAATTTTAATCAGGTTCTTGGCTTGGAGAGAAATTTAGACTGGTGGAAAAATGTGCCAAGTTCAGTGGAAAAGTTCCAGTCATGCTTGAAAAAAGGGTTATTTTGTCCCCCAGAATCTGCCAGCTTTGCAAAATACTAAGATTTGTTTTTATTAGCCCCTAGGTTAAGTTAAATCTTGTGTATGTGTTATTAGCATTCAATTCCCTTTACATTTCTTGTTAAAGGGAACTCTGAGTCCATTCCTTTTCTTCTTTTTATACAGTACTTCTTTATTTTGCTAACTGTAGAAGATCTTTTCCTGTTGCATAGTGATTCTGCTCTGCCTTTACATACAGTCGTATATAGTAAGTGAAATCAGTATGAACATCGATGTAAATCTTTAAAAAATATGAGAAGACACTAGCATTGTGGTTTGGTGAAATGAATTCAATTTAGCCCCGATTTGTCCAGTCATAAATGGCAAATGTGATAGTTTTTGCTTACTTTTGCTACTTATGAGCACTATTTCTTGCCTTGAATTCACCTCAAGTACAGCCTCCTATTCTAAAGTGACAAGGAATCTAGAGTTTGCCACTTGATTACTTTAAAAATCCTGGGGAAAGAAAGGAAAAACCTATGGACTGAATTAAACTGATTTTTCACATTCAGGGTCAACGGCAATGCTCTTGGCAATCCTGTTAGACCAGTACTGATGGGACAAATTAAACCAAGAAGTGCTTGCTTACTTGTGTGCAGATATTTCCAAGCGATTTAAGGATACTCCTAAAGATTACTCTTCTCTAAAAATATTAAGCAAATTTAGTGCTTAGAAAAAGGGCAATCCAACTCTTTTTAAAGTCAAGGGAAAACTACCGCTCACTTTAATGGGTCTCTTCATGACAGCCTTGGACCATCATACTCCTCTTTCTCCACAGAATGGGTACATTACAAGGAGTTGCTGTGAAAGCTGCCCTAGAGTTACCCACTATTTGGCCTCACTAGTGATCAAGAGGGACCAGTTGAAATTTGTGTACAAAAACTGGCCAAAAGGACTATTTGCATGGGGAAGCTTTGTAGGATCATTTCCTTTGTCTCCTTAGTTCCTTTGCTTACACATTTTAGTGTGAATAGATTTAAAAAGATTGCTCAGGCTGTCCAAGAAATATAGAAAATAATTATTAAAAGCTTTCTTATATTTATTGCAGCCAAGTACAATTTTAATATCTACATTTTTAAAAGGAAAAAATATTATATAAAACTGTATTAGATGCATTGCTGAAAATATACCTTGTGATACTTATTTCATTGTGATTATTTATTGTGGTAGTGCCTAGGGACCACAGTCCTGGGTCAGGATCCCATTGTGTTAGGCGCTGTATAGACAAATAAAGAGATAATCCCTGCTGTGAGGAGCTTACAATCTAATTATAAGGAAAGACCCAGAAAATGGGTTCAACAAGCAAGACAGAAGCACAGGAAACAATGAGACAAAACTGGTCAGCATCATAGGCAGAAGTCATAGCACACCAGCTGCCTAATCATTGTCAAGTTTTCTGAAGGCATCATGGCAGAATATAACTTGGAGGGATTTGAAAGAGGGCAATGAGGTGGCTTTGATGATGTTTACAATGAGCTCCTCTCATTCTTGAGTGGGAGCATGGGAGAAATCACAGAGGTATCTTGTTTGAAAATGTAACAAGTGGGCAATGAAGACTAGCACCATTGGCAGAACAAAGTGGGAGTCAACATGTTGATAGTAAATGAGAGATGATAGGTAGGGTAGGGATAGACCGTTCAGAGCCTTAAAAATGAAGATGTGTAGTTTGTGTATGATGCAGTGGAAAAAATGGAGGAATGGAAGGAGAGGGGGGAAATGTCTTTTCAACATTTAGTATTTTTATTTTCCATTTTCCAGGATTAATGTAGAAGATATTACACAGCTGTAGTTCTAACTTTACTCTTTGAATGCCTCCTTGCAAAACAAGTGTAAAATGTACGTATTTGGAACCCATTTTTTTATATCAAAGACAAGATATTTTTCATTTGAGAGGCCTTTTACTTACTATAGTCTCCAAAATTCATATGTCAATTTCTACCTTCAAAAGGTCAGATTCTCACCCATTGCTTATGGCCTCCATTTCCCAGTCTGTCATAAAGCTGGAATATCTGCCCACTAAGGCTTCCCTGAGTGTACAGATTTCCCCACGTATGGTAGAGCTAGATTCCTCCTCCCAGTGCTAAGTGGTCTGAAATGTGAGGGTTCTCATCACCTGCACATCTGCCCAGCTCCTGTGGTTCTTCATTCCCCTTCACAAACACTTTCCCAGGCCTGGATGTGCTGGGGTTGAATTGTGGTCCCCAGAGAGGGAGGGGAGAGGAGACATCCCATTGCTTATGGGAGAGGAGGAGAAAGGAGGAGTGGACTGGGACCTCACTGAGCTTCTGGGCTCTTTCTGCTTCTTCCTCATCTCTTGTGAAAGAAGTGTCAGGTTTTTGAAAGGGAAGGTGGGGTAGTTGAAGCTGCTCTAAACTGGGCCAGCTGAAAACTGACCCCTAGATAAGGGAGCCATAACTGACTCCTTTGAAGTCTTCCCCACATCACCTGGTGGCCAGGAAATATTAGCACAGTTGGGAATCAGGTCCTGAACATGTGCACAAAATCCATAGATTGTCATGAAAGTTGTATGCCAATATCTGTGAGCAGTAGTTGTTCCCAAGAAACCAAGGGTCATATCCTACTACTGTTGCATATATAGAACAAACATTAATTCTGCTCTGAGTTTTGCTCAAAAACTGATGTGTCAATGTGGTACCACTGCTAGCTAGGAGACCAAAGGCCCACTCAATGTTGTTTTATTGGAACATTTTGAGCTATGGTGTAACTTTACTGTGCTTTGAAACCAATCTCTGTGTGATTTTAAAGTTCATATTTTCTTGCAGGTATCTTTTACTCTCCTACAAACACAGGTCTTAGTCCTGCAAAATCGTCTGTGCACAGAACTTCCATCACAGCATTGGGCCTGGATTTTGTTGATACAATTATATTCTGAAAAGTGACTTGTCAAACCCACTATGTACATATGTCGAAAGTGTCTTCTGATTAGAGATTACAATAGGGACATTTAGAAAATACCACTATTGATTAGGAGGACAGGAAATGTTACAATGGAAAGAGTCTAAAAATCCAACTTCGGTCTTCCTTTTCCTTTTGAGTTCATTTCATGGTCATTTTTTATTTCAGATACAGTACTTGCTTAATGTCCTTGTTAAATGATATAAGTTCTTCCAGTTTCTGCTCTTGGGAGCTTATTGCACATATTAACTAGCTTTCTGTGTAAAGGAATTCTACCTACATTCTTCTAATGTCCAACTCTTCTTAGCTCATGTTCATGCTCCCTTGCTCTGGTATTTCACAAGCTCAAATAGCACAGAAGCAATATTCTGCCTAACCTCTTCAGAGAAATGAGAGACACTTTTCCCCAAAGACTAAAAAACTTTTTTCTTTAATCTTTTTTTGACTAGCAAAAAAATAATTGAATCCTTCTGCTTGCCCTCTGCTGTTCTGTTACTATAAGAAAACCTGTTAATGGCAAGCTGGCCAAGAACTGTTCATGTTGTTCCAAATGGGGCTTCACTAATCACTTTGTATTAAATATCTTTATGCATGCATCACAGAATATTATTGACTTATGTTTTAAACCACTGTTCATTACACACACATACCCTCAGTGCCTGGTTTTGTAACAGATGATTATTAATTTAATATTTCCTTGTTTTTCCCCCTCCTAGAATCATTACCTTTCTTTGAACTGGATTCACTAGATTACTTAAGTCTCATATCTGCCTGTATTTCTAGTCTGTACCTGTTATCCTGAATTGCAGTTCTCTCCTCATTTCTGTAATTGGTTTAATAAAATCATCAGTTTTATCACCTTACTTCACATACTTGTTTTTGACAATTTGTATGTAAATGTGGATTCCAGTACTTCAGTGCTGTCAGTCTGAAATCTTTCACAAACACTAAATACATTCACTTAAAGGATCCAAGAGATTTAAATACTATATTCATTAACAGCAGACATCACCCCTTGTGGCAAAATGCCAGCAGAGTTCCAGCCAAACCTGCCTCATTGCAGTTGTTACTTTTGTCATTGTCAACTTCAGCAATCATTAGCACAGCCACAGTAATACTGATCCTCATGGCATGGCGTGAGTCACCTCTCTCATCCTCACCCCAATCTGCTTTCACTTATTCCATAGTGTAGACTGTTGTTTTTTGTTTGTATTCTATCAAAAGCCAAGCCAAGCAAATCATGTTCACTGCTTCACCCTGCTAACTCTTTGCTATGGCCTCAAAACATTTTTTACTGGAGACATGCAAGTTGTGGGGCCCAGTCTTACCAACTGATGAATAAATAAAAGTCAGTGGGAGTTGAGGGCACTCAACACCTCACAAAATTGGACTCTAAATCATAGTTTTCTGGTAATATCCCTGTAATACTGTAGTAGTAACCTCTGTAGTATCCCTGTTTTTCTTTTCTACTATATTTTCTGTTGCTAAATCCAAATCTGCCCTTATACATGTATAAATAAGATTAAAGCCATTGAAGTCAATGGAGTTTCATGGATATAAAACAAGTGTGAGTTCAGGCCCAGGCCTTATAAATCTGTAGTTTCCCATCCTAAATGAAGGTGTGATTTAGCTCCCCTCCAGTCTATTGAGACATCTCCTGATTCCAATAAAGTTTTAAATATTCCTAGTAAATATTCTCCTATGTCAAGTTAGCTTATGTTGTGGCCCTGATTTCCTTCTATATTTCTTACTGTCTTATAAAATATGTGCATTCCTTTCCTCTCCCTTCTGAACATTCCCTTGAGTTAATAAACTATCAGTGCTCTCTTGTAGAGACTCTCCTGTCTCATTCACTGTTCTATTGTTGTTTATGTACTTGATATTGTATTGTATTGTTACTCTTTTGACTTGAGCAGTTAACTTATATTTGGAATCTTGTGGGTTGTTTCTGTTAGCAGAAATTGATGGTTGCATCCAATAAATACCTGACTCCATCCTGCTTATTTACAAGGAATGTAAAGTCCTGTTTCTCTGAAGATGGTAGGAATCCAAGAACAGGAGACAGGCTTTTTTGCTCATATTTCCAAGCCTCTTTTTAGCCAGCACTTTACGCAAAAGTCTGTTTTAGCCTTTTCTCAAAGTGACACTACAAGTGGTTCTCTGGCTTTCTCTGGAAATTCCTTGCTGCCTTGTTTGTGTGTTTCTGTGGCATTTCTTTCCTTTTTCTTCCTTACACACATACACCCCTCCATCAAACAAACCCAGTGCTCCTGCGTTTGCAGTCAGACCCCATGGAAAAAGCCTCAGACCTTGTGACTCAACTCCTATGCCAACTTTACATGTTGCCTATTTTTTGGGCAGCGGCTCCTATTGTTTCAGCTATCTATTCCTTAAAGGAGGTTAATTGCATTTTACATTTATCATGAATGACAGCTGGCTGTTACCCCCAACCGCTTTTCTTTTTCATTTTTGTATATGAACTACAACATCCTGTAATCATTTCCATCTGACACATTGCTCTCTTAAAAACAAAACTTATTTCTTTGAACTCGACTGTCATTTAGTCTAAAAAAAAGGAAAGTAAATCCTGTTTCTTGAATAATGAAGTAAGTCATAGTAAATTAATAGAAAAACTTTGTTGCTCATCTGTTTTGTTAAATAATCTTTATAAGCCCTCAACCTTAAAATATGGTCCAGAGCTACAAAGTGTGGATCCAAACATCACAAGCTTGGGGTGGGGGGGTTCACTTAATGAATACTGGCCACATCTATGCAGACTAAATAGTCACCAGTGGGGAATGAACCTGGATCTTCAAACACTAAAAACTAAAAGATAGCTCATTTGGCTGTGAGTAACTAGTAGCTGTACCTATAATGAAGTCATTATATTCCATTTGCAACCGAGGCTTTAGTTTGGTACCATCTTCACTGGTAACATTTCTTTATAACAGATCCTTCATTTTTAGTTTGAATTTCTGAAGCATAATGCAGGAGCAGAGGGGTCATTGTGATGTGACACAATATTTGAAGTGACATACAAAGGAGAGTTTACTGTGAAATCAAAACTAGCATGTCAAATGTAACCAAACGCTGGAACATTTCATTACTCTACTTTCATAGATTTTGCTCGTACATATAGTGTTTCAGATATGGGACTTCTAAAATGTTTTTCTGTCGTTTCATTAAAAAACCCAATCAGACAAATTGATCTCTGTGAAAAGCAATTGCACTGTACGAGTTCTTTCAGTTTTTCTGCTTTGCTTATTCTGTGTTTGTTTTCATAGGGCAAAGTCCCATTGTCCAGTTTTCATCACATTCAGATCCTACGGTAGCCTGTAAGTGTTCAATCTCTAAACCCTATAACACAATAGAACAGCTGTATGGAAGTCCATGTGACCACAACATGAATACTGAAAGTGCTGAATTCATGTGTTTTTCATTGTTTATCAGTCACCATTATGTGAAGGGGTACAGTGTAGTTTATTATGTAGTCTATTTTACAAAGCTAAAATGCATGTGACTTAAGTATGGATGCTTATAGTAGAAGACATTTTAAAATTTCTAACTTAGTGATCTCATTCATTACATTTTACATTTGACATTTACAATATAAAGCAATGTTTTAAAACATTTCCAAACTGGCCTTTATATTTTTAGAACTAGCTCTTCACCTGACTATATCAGACCTGAAACTATCAAAGAAAAGTATTACATTTGCCATTTGATGAACAATTATAAAGTGATACATGTTCAGTGTGGAAAAGGAATAGTATTTTATATTAAGAGTCCACTAACCCATAGTGAGTTAGGATAAAATTCCTGTGGGAACATATGTGACATTCACATGAATAACAGATGAGTTCATTATGATCTGTGCTTCTAAAAAAAATGGCAAATGAATTCATGATGATTAGACATTTAAAATAACATATTCTCCAGTATTGCATTAAATCCCAGGCTGTAATTCAGCTGCAGGGCTGTGAAGAATATGAAATGAAATGGTAGCAATGCATATAGCTGAAACTGAATGACAGACTGAGAATTCTGTCATTTGCTACATCCTTTTAGCTGCTTGTTAACCAAACTAATGAAGACTTACTACTCTGTTTAATGTGTTTGAATTAGGTATGAAATTTACACATAGATCTTGTGCCTGAAATATGAAGAGGGTGTGAATAACAACGTATGGTGCATAAAAGGAATAGTGTGTGTATATGATAAGAGAGAGAGGCATATGGTCACTGACATGCATAAAAGCTGAAGTTCTGATTCTTTTGAATACTCAGTTTAAAATATATTTTGGACCTGAATTTTTGTAGGGTTATTTTGTTTATGGTATGGGCCTATATATACAGTGAATACTATTGAGGAAAATTATTACTTTCCTGGGAGCAACATTTTCAAATGCTTGCTGCGGCCTCACATTAGCACAATTTCCAGACTACTATACCCCTTTCAGGAGTCTGATTTGTTTGATATACCCCAGGTTTCACTTTACTTAAAAACTGCTTGCTTACAAAATCAGACATAAGAATACAAAAGTGTCATAGCCCACTATTACTGAACAATTGCTTACTTTCTCATTTTTACCATATAATTATAAAATAAATCAATTGCAATATAAATATTGAACTTACATTTCAGTGTATATATACACAGCAGTATAAACAAGTCATTGTCTGTATGAAATTTTAGTTGGTACTGACTTCGCTAGTGCTTTTATATAGTCTGTTGTAAAACTAGGCAAATATCTAGATGAGCCGATGTACTCTCTGGAAGACCTCTGCTTATCCCAGGGGTATGTGTACCCCTGGTTGAGAACTACTGCATTAGCACTCTGCTGACCATTTAGCAAGAGCATGTTTCTTATTGAATTCTGACCTCTGCATTGCTATGTGGTGACACTAAGAGCATAGCAGTCGAGTAAGGTTAACATTTCTGCCTTCCTAGGCAAAGAAGAGAATGCACTGACATGGAAGAAAGCGAGACAGCCCAAGAAGAGAAGGATAGAGGGCAACACAGAGCAAAAGCAGAGAAGAAGGAGAGGATAGGGAAAAATATATAGGGTAAAACTGTGGCTGCTCCTAGAACTCCCAGCATCAAAAGGATCAGCAGAAGAGAGATCAGAGGCAGATCACCTGATCACTAGAATTTCAGTAGCACATCCACGGTGCTGGGTGCTGTCCACAGGGACAGCAGAAACCCTGCCCCCAAAATCTTAAAATCTATCTTAGACTAGCTCAGGTCCTGGAGCAGTAAAGCCACATCAGCGCAAGCTTCAGCACAGGTTATACAAACCCACCCTGAACCCTGGTAATTAGAAACAGAGCTAGACTGTGCTGAGGTCACACTGCCACAGTTCCAGTGCTCGGGGACATGATCTCGCTAGATTAAAATGAGTTCTGCTATGTTGGTTCGAGCTACAACCACATCCAGTGACTGTAGTCTAGATATACTCTTAGTGATTTGTGTAGTGCTGGTGATAAGGATGGAGGGGCAGGGATTCAACACCTTGGCCCACTCATGGGCATCATCTACCAGTCCGGGTCCATCCACTTCCACCACATGGATTCTGATTGGAGAGGCCTCTGTGGTTCTCCAAGGAATAAGGAAGGTGGTGCTAGATGTGATTATCTCTCTACCAATGCACAGAGTAGGGGAATACATGTGTGGAAAGCCCTGTCTGCGAACAGATTTCAAGGGCACGTTCTGGCTGCATGGTTCCTCACATTTTTTATAGGGGATGGGAAAGCCCAGCAGCATGTTTCTTAGTTTCCTTTGAATAATTCAATTAGTGGGTTGTTTTCACTCCTCCATGAAACTAGCTGGTGGGTCCATCCCAGAAAGCCACAGAGAACTAGGATATGTGAGGATTTTAGGACATCCATACGAGCTAGGAGCATGGACATGGAGACAAATTGCCCACAGAATACCGTGGGTTTTCGTCTCCGCCGTGATAGCCATGTGCCTATAGGAGTCATGTTGCCATAGAGTCCTTACATTGTTTATATCAGAAAGGAAAGTTGCTATATAAAATGTGACCTGCCTTAAGTTTCATTCAGAGGCCTGAAATGACAGACATTCTACAAGTTCTGTCTCTGAAGGGCTGCAAAAGCAAAAACAGTGGAGGCTTTTAGTGCAGAGGAAAGTGAGGACCTCAACGTGATACAATCACGAGTGAGTCATGGAGTCAGGAAGCAAATTAACCAAAAGACAGTCATATAATTTAATAATTTCCTGCTCTGGTCCTAGATAACTATCCCTGTTAGGGAAATGAAGACAAGAATTGGGAAAGCAGCTTGGGTTATTTAAAAAAATTGTGAAAGTCCTTTAGAAACAAAGGTACAACACCATTGGTGTTGGAACAATTTTATAGCGAGGGTGATGAAAGCCAATTCACAAAACTGTAAATATGATGGAAACCATTTCGAGTGAGGCGGTGCTACCGCACACCCAGCAGATCTAGTTCTAGCACCTCTGTAAGTACACAGATTGTACTGAGGGAATGAAAGAAATTCAGGAAGATTTTGTGCTGCTCTAGAATAGGAAACACCAGCTGAGCTTTAAAGAGGCACAACTGTCTGTGGGTAAATCTGATTAACAGTTGGGTTGTATTACTTTTGGCTCTCTAAGGTTATCTCTAGATTGGATAGCAAATACCTGACTAATTCCTTTTGCAAAACTGGGCTCTTATGAATATACTTGCTATGAGACTTTATGTTTGTATTTATTTATATTTTTATTTTATTAAAATTTAAAAAATTGCAGTTTTTGGAAAGATGTTTATTTATACAGTATTCAATACTACTTACCTACATATTCATTCACTTACTTATTAACTACTACTTACAGATCTCAATATCTAAATACTAGAGGTAATTTTTATTAACACCATTTTACAGAATGTATAGAATCATGGAATCATAGAACTGGAAGGGACTTTGAGAGATTTTCTAGTCCAGTCCCAGCTTAGTATCATCCATAGACTTTATAAATGTAATCTCTCTCTGCTATTATCTAAATCATTGATGAAGATATTGAACAGAACTGGACCCAGAATTGATTCCACCAGGAGCCCACTTGATCTGCCCTTCCAGACTGTGAACAACTGATAACTGCTCTCTGGGAATGGTTTTCTAAACCAGGGGTCTTCAAACTTTTTCCCCCGTGGCCCCTTTCTGCGGAGGGAAAAGTCTGGTGGCCCCCAGGGGGTATGTCCGCCAAAATGCCGCCGTAGAAAGCGGAAGCTTCCGCTTTCCACGGCAGCATTTCGGCGGGACTAAAATAGCCCGCCCGGGAGTTCGGCGCTCTCCAGGGTGGGTTCATCGGCGGCACTGGAGTCTCACGCATCCCCTGGGGTGGGCTTACGCACCCCTGGGAGTGCGTGCACCCCAGTTTGAACACATTTATTCTAAACAATGATGCACCCACCTTATAATAGCTCCATATAAGTTAACTGTTGGTATAAATGATGCAGAGACAACCATATCATCACCCTGAGATCAAGGGGAGTCTACTAAAAATTGATACCACAATCTGTCCCAGAGACACTACAGGGAACATTTTCAAAAGTGGCCTACAGATATCCAGTGCCCAAATAGAAAAAGCTTGAAACAGCTGTTCTAAAATTCTGAGTAATCCATAACTGCTGCTGAAGTCAATGGGAGCTGTGGTTACTCCTCACCTCTGAAAACACTGCTCTACAACCAAAATGCTTCTGAAATAAATGTAGTCAAACTTTACTAATTCTGGGTTACTGAGATCGAAAATGATGCTTAAAATTGTTGAATGGCTCTAGTTTTCAAGATATGCTATTGGGTCAGTATATACGACCCTTGACATAGGAATGGCGAAGGATAAGTGAGTTATAAAGGGAAGGGATCTCAATTTAAACCAGAAATGACTAAAATACATCTTTGACTGGATCTGTGAATAAATCTATGACAGTGTTTGGACAGTACTTGCTTTTTAGGCAAAACAATGAATGATGCAATCTGAAGCTGGTATTGCGTCATACATGATATGAATTGCATCATGTTATTCCTAGAAGTCATGGATGATGCAATCATAACGAAGCTTACATCACTCTGCTGAACAAATTGCCCTATATCAGCTCTAGAAATCATACAGTGTCTTGCTTTCTTATTTGTCAGTGTTTGATTTTGCAAAGGGACACATTTCTGTTTAGCCAAAGTGAGCAGAGATGCTTCGTACTTGTGTGAACAGTGCAGATAACTTCTGCTATGTTTGTGGTGAAGTGACTTTTGCATCACAAAAGCGCAGTATATCCACTATGGTTAAGAAAGCCTATCACCTTTATTTTGGCTGCAAAATTGGAGATCAGGACAAGAGGTGGGCCCCACACATATGCTGCAACACTTGTGCAACAAATCTTCGCCAGTGGTTAAACAGGAAAAGGAAATCTATGCCTTTTGCAGTGCCAATGATTTGGAGAGAGCCAACGGATCATACCAGCAATTGTTACTTCTGCATGGTGCCTCCAGTTGGGAAAGGTGTGTCAAAGAAGAAAAAGTGGACTGTGCATTATCCAAACATTCCATCAGCTATACGCCCAATACCCCACGGAGAAGGACTGCCGGTTCCTGATGCACCAGAATCATTCTCACTTGAGTCAGACGAGGAAGAGGAAGAGGATGAAACTTCTGGTCCTGAACCATCAATGTCACAGGACCCACATTTTCTCCCATCCTCCTCCTCTGAACCACACCTCATAACACAAGCTGAACTGAATGACCTTGTCAGGGATTTGGAACTACCCAAGAGTAAGGCAGAGCTGTTGGGCTCCAGACTACAGCAGTGGAATCTCCTGGCAAGTGATGTTAGGGTTTCCATGTTCTGTGACCGTCAAAAGGATCTTGTCCCATTCTTCTTCATGGAAGGTGATCTTGTAGCCTGCAACAACATCAATGGTGTGATGGCAGCCCTCAACATCGTTCACGATCTAGATGAGTGGAGACTCTTCATTGATTCATCGAAGACGAGTCTTCAAGCTGTTTTGCTGCATAATGGCAATGTTTTGCCATCAATTCCAGTTGGTCATGCAGTCCATATGAAGGAAACCTATGACAACATGAAACAACTTTTGAGGTGCATAAACTACGACCAACATCAGTGGCAGCTTTGTGGGGATTTGAAGGTTGTTGCTCTCTTGCTTGGTCTGCAGACTGGATACACAAAATACTGCTGTTTTCTCTGCGAATGGGATAGTCATGCAAGAGATTCCCACTACATCAAGAAAGATTGGCCACTCCGACAGTCATTGGATGCTGGGAGGAAAAGTGTTCAGCATCCACCATTTGTTGAATCAAGGAAGATTTTGTTACCACCCTTACACATCAAGCTGGGTCTGATGAAGAACTTTGTCAAGGCCATTGACAAAACACAAGCAGCTTTCAAGTACCTCCGTGGAAAATTTCCAAGGTTAAGTGAAGCTAAGATAAAGGAAGGCGTCTTTGTTGGTCCTCAGATTCGTGAACTTCTTCGAGATGATGCATTTGACCATGCACTACGTGGCAAGGAAAAGACGGCATGGAAAGCCTTCCAGTCAGTGGCAATACATTTTCTCGGAAACAACAAGGCAGACAACTACAGGTTGTTGGTGGAAAACCTCCTCAAGGCATACAAAAGCCTTGGTTGCAACATGTCACTAAAGATACATATTTTGCACTCTCATCTAGATTTTTTTCCACCGAACTGCGGAGCAGTGAGCGACGAGCACGGTGAGTGATTTCACCAGGACATTGCAACAATGGAGAAACGCTATCAGGGCAAATGGAGCCCATCAATGCTTGCAGACTATTGCTGGACAGTGACAAGAGATGCTCCATTTAATGAATACAAGAGACAAGCCAAGAAGCGCCAAATAGACACTGAATAGGACTAAACTCTGTACATAATAGTTTTTTGCCTTTTGTTTCATAATACATTTTATTTATATAACCCTTTTGCTGATTTTTAAAGTGTTACATAAACAGGACAGGTGAAATATTATCATGTTAAGCAACCATAAACACATGAAAAGACCTAGGTTTACAATTTATGATTAAAACTCTACTATCTACACAATATACATAGACATAAAATGTAACAACTTAAATATCTTAGAAACAGTAGCCAATCAGTTGTTTTAATTGTCATATTTGAATTCAGCACATGAAAATACATAATAAATATCACATTTTATCTCTGAAGCAGACAACTTCTAAAAAATTGTAGACCAGTGAAATCAGACCCGCAGTGTCTCAAGCTGGGCCCTCGAAAGCTGGGCCATCATTTAAAAATGCTGACCTTAGTGACTTGCCCAAGGGCACATTGCAGGTCAACAGTAGAGTCAGGAATAAAATTCAGATATGAAGTGCTGGCCCCACTGAAGTCAAGGGCAAAACCTCCATTGACTTCAATGGAGCAAGATTCACCATGGTCACTGGTTTCCTGGCTCTGTGCTCAATCCATTTGACCACTGCTGGCCACCAAATGGCTCAGTGGGCAAATTACAAAAAAAATACTAGTAGCGGTCAGTCCATTTCCCATTTCAGTGCCAAGGGCCTGATTCATCACTGTTTTATTACAGTTTTACATTAATTGCGCTGGGTGAAACAGTGTGGAAAGTTGTCCCACCCTAAGAGCAAATGACAGAACCCACCCTGTGAATGGGTATTGGAAAACTGCAAGGAGCTACAGAATAATTATTGCTGATAGCTTGGGGCAAGTATAGCTCATTAGACTCCATATTGAAATTTAGGGAGGTGGCTCTCAAACAGAGGGCATTAGGACTTGGGTTGGGCATATTTTGTGTAAAGGAACCGTAGGAGAAGCCATGCTTGAGGAGATTAAAAAATGGAAATCCAAATAATACTACATAAAAGCACCCTGTGGGGGTGCAGTGCATTTTTGATTCCACAAGAGCACATAGGTTCTTTTCTTTGGTGCTAGGAGGGAGCTCCACCATCTTACAATGGGATTGGCTTGGGTTTAGAGCATGCTCAAAACAAGACAGGCGTCACAGTTTATGAATCACCTCGTTCTGTGAGATGTTGGCTTGCAATATATAGCAGAACATGGTGGGTTTTAATCTTATGAAAAAGTAATTACAGTAAGGAAAGGCTGTTGGCAGTGAATATAATAGTAATAATAGTCTGCATTTCAAACATTTGTTTATAATTACAGTGACCTCAGCCTGTTATTTTACTGCTACAGAACAAACCTTACTCAAAATGCATTTGTCTACCACTGTAATGCTGCAGAAGTACACTCTAAACAAATTAGGGATAATTGCTAATAACTCACTCAGAGAAGGTCTGTTTATCAGGTTTGTGTATGCAAAATGGGGTTAAAAAGGTAGGCTCATTTCTTAGAGACTACTGAGCAAATACCACCTATATGTTAATTCTTCAGGATCTCTTAGGAATAAAATGTGATTCCTCTAATGGGGGAAAAAAAGATAAGTAAACACTGTATTGGGCTGAAAGGTTAAAAATTATTTTAATAGGTAGCAAACTAATTATTCATATGCACTTACATATATCTACAAGATAAAGTATACTCAGTTTCACTTCCATGGGAACAAGGAAATAACATGCGGGTATATATATAAAATATACCACATATTTAATAGAAAAGATAGTTTAGAAATGTTCTAGAGTTTTAGTCTTTTTTGTTGAGATATGTTTTGTGTCACTTCACGTAAATAACCAAATTCCCTTTGTCACCGTGATTCCAGCTGTGCAGGGCTCAAAGAGCGAGCTACATTTTGGAAAACATGGATATCTATCTACCTGCTATGGAGACACACAAATAACATGTAAAAATCAAGTCTGAAATGCTCAGATAGTTTTGTCTCCTGACTTTCCAAGATTTAAAGTATTTTGGATCAATGTTATATTAATGTATATGTGAGACATTGCTCATGAAGGCGGAACTCCTTGTAGCTATTGTTTTACTATACTATTTTACCTTTCATTTTAAAACAGTTGCAGTCAGCAGTCAGCTAACATTAATTGTCAAAGTTTTTTCTAAAATAGTCTATATTTTTAACAGGAAAGTATTTTAAGGGAATGTAAAACTTTCTAGCTGGCTGTGGGTTCTACCTTTCCATAGGCATTCTCTTCTCCCTGTCATTCAATCTAGTACTTTTAGAGAATTTGCACAGTATTCTTTATAGCCAACATACAAGAGGAGCAGGAATTTTATTTGGAGTTAATTCCTTGTCCACTAGAGATCAAGAAGTGTCCCTGCACCCTGCCACAGGGTTGAGATTATTTAATCTGTTGAGATTATTTAAATTAGATGAATAAATTAGCTTTATTAAAATCTATAACATATTTAAAATGTTTACTTATCACTCTCTGCACTTGTACATCCTTGAATATAAGCCAATGACAGACTACATAGTTTCATGTTAGTTTATAGTGAATGTTTCTTTCTGGTTCTCTTGCTGCTATGTTTGTACTGCAACCACGGTAGGGGAATTTTAAAATCCAAACAAAACCTATATTCATTAAATTTATTAAATTACATGGAAATATTTGTTTATATATTAGTTTTCTAAAAGCATTTTTCTGGTTAGAGGTTATTTTTATTTTTTTGTAAAGTTAAATTTTAGGCATAATCTATACATGGAAATAACATGCCTTCAAAGAATTGAATACAGGCCTTCACAAAGTATACAATTCTGTGCTTAAATTTCTTATTCTCAAAGGGAGAAGTACTATGGCCGTGAGCAATTCATCCCCCAGAGATAATTTCATAGGTAACAATTTAATTTTCTTTCTCTTCATTTTGTGAAACAAATGGATTTATGGTCTGATCCAAAGACCACTGAAATCAATGGAAGGACTCTCATTCATGACAATGGGTTTAAATTTGGGTCCTAGAGAAAGAGGGCTGGATTCCCTTCTGTGTTTGAGCTGGTATAGGAAAAGGGGGGATGGGAACATCAGAGATCCTGGGGACTAGTCAGTGTGGGACCCAGTGTAAATTAGAGCAGTTTAGGGACCCTAAGTCAATGGAGGACCAAAGGAGTTTAGTAAGGTTCTGCCATGCCCCTTTGGACTCCAACATGCTTCTTATGCCAAGAGTCATGTGGCTGGCTCAGGAGCCAATCCTGTCAACTTTAAGAAAGTTCCCCTCCTCCAGTAGAATTCTCCAGTGGTCATTTGCAGCCACAATCGGGCTTCTTTGCCCTGCCTAAGTAGTCCAAAGTGGCTAGACTGTAATAGAAAATCTGTCCCGAAGCTGACAACTAATGGCTGTTAGCATATAGTGTCAAAAAGTCTTACTCCAGAAGAACTAACCAAAAGCACAGCTTGAGAGGGCCTGGAGAAGGGCAGAGCTCCACCTGCTGATTGCCTTAATTTAGTTTCAGATTGTAGCCATCCTCATCATACTATGTGTACAGTGTAGTGCTGCCTATCTGTAACTAGGCAAAGGTTGCTGCATAACTTCCAGATGACTGGAGAGGTAAAAATAATCCTTCACATACATCGTTATTTCTGCCTCAGGACAGAACATTTCAATATCGACTGCTGGGTGTTTTTCCTTTTGTGTAAAAGCCACAAGTTCAATTCCTAGCCTTTTCTGTCTCAGGCTACAAAATGTTTAATGAGGACATTTACAGTGGGCAAAGCTACCACTGGAAAGGACATGACTAAACTGAACAATGCATGAAACACAAAAGCATACGGAAATAGTTTCTTAAGCATTTCATTTTCCATGAATTCTGTAGGTGAGCAAAACAAAGATGCTGGGAATTCAGTGAGGTTTATCTGGAGACTTTCCTCATAAATTTTACTAGGGGACATATAAAGAACTTTGGTCCCACCTGTTTGATTTTGGGGCACTGTAATGGAGGTCAAGCTCCTCTGTGCTTCTATGTGCATGACACATACCTCTCATTTACTACTCCCACGGAGCCCAGCTGCTTACTGTTCCTGTGTCCTATCCGACTCTCTGGGGAAATTAGGATGTAGTCTGGAAAATCCTATGAATTCAGTAGGGCTCTGCCTGGGTGGCCACTTGGATGTGATTGCAGGATCAGACTCTTGAAGTATGAAGTACTTGCTAAACATAGGCTGTAAAATGGGAGCTTGCCAGTCACTGTTCTTTCCCCTACACTTTGCACAACTCTTCTGATGAGAGGCTATTTCAATAGCTGCATTACAAAATTATACATAGAGTTACCAAGAGGAAGATCAGAGTTCAAGATCCCCAGTTAGGTGACACCATGAGGCTGACAGGGGCTTCAAGCATTTCAGAGGCTGCATCTTCAGGTGCTGGATGGGAAATTAACAGACGCATCACCTGTTACTCGGTAATGACCCCTGTGGGTCAACTCCGGAGTGATCCTGATGGACTTCAGAGGAAGCTGTAGCCCCCTTTGTCACAACAGCACAGAGAGTTTTGGGAGATAAAGTGACCAAGGGAGACTTGGAAGTATCTTCTTAGGGAAAATAAACTAGACTGTGTGATGTTGGCCAAGTGCCTTAGGCTCCAGTTCAGCAAGATACTTTAACTATATTACATATCTAACTTCAAGCATGTGAGTAGTTCCACTGACTCCTATATTCTAAACATCATTATATGTCTGTTGCTTTTTGGTTTGGTATATTTCAAGGTTTTCTAATTGTTGTTTATTTGTATTACACTAGGACCTAAAAGCCCCAGCCAAGACTGAGGCCCCATAGACACTGTACAAACACACTAATAAGAGCCAATTCCTTCCCCGAGAGTTTACATTCTAAATATTGTAGACACACAAGAAGTGTGAGGAAGAGAGAATTATTATTCTGATTTTATGATGAACTGAGACAGAAGGTATGTATGTCTACACTACAGTAAAACACTCACGCCTGGCCTGTGTCAGCTGGCTCAGGCTGTGGGCTGTGGACTGTAAAATTGCAGTGTGGACATTCAAACTTGAGCCAGAGACAGGGTTCTGGAGTGTCGACATAGCAATTTGATAACCCCACAGATGGAGCCCTGCAAGCCCAAGTCTGTTGGCACGGGCCAGCTGCAGGTGTTTGCAAGGTATTCAGTGCAGATGTACCCAGAGAGATTAAGGCCCTGATTCAACAGTGCACTTAATCATGTGCCTAACTCTAAGCACATGGGTAGTCCATTTGAAATGAGTGAGGACTCTACATACTTGAATTTTTCAGTATATTAAGTTTGACTTGTGGCATTTTATATGCACAGATTTCTAAGCTTAGCTGCATTAATGGCTGATGGCAAAAATCAGCAGATTTTGCAGGTGGTATTCAGTTTGGTTACTGGATGTTTAAATATGGTATAGTAGCTAGACTGTCAGTAAAGTAGCAGATTTTCAGTTTGTGTATATATATAATTTTAAAAAAATCAGTCCTGTGAAGTCTTCCTTCCATTATACATGTAACTATTCAGCTACACCCATCCATTTCATGGGCAGCGCATGGACAAACACACACACATAGACTGGATGTGCTAGTTTTTCAATACAAAATAAATGGGTCATTGTATTACACCACTGGGGGAGTCTCAGCCTGAAAGGGATATTTTATTGACATTTAAGTGAAAAGGCAATCATAATATAATGGATCTTAAAACTAGCTGCACTGCTTCTGGATTAGTGGATTGTTCCTCAATATTCCTGTCAAAATCCCTATGCCCTGCACTACCAGATGGAAGTATTGAGTCTCGGTGCTATATACATGTAACCTTTAGGAATATTTATAACAATACATGCAGCAATGTATTTTCAGCACAAATGATACGTTCATGCAGTTTGACTTTACCTAATGTGCTGGTAGCAGCTTGAAAGAAATTACACCAAAGTATAAAGAAGTTTATTTCTCGTGCATGCTTTGACACACTCTAGTGGCAGGAAGTTGCAATACTGCTTAAGCAATGGAGTCCAATCAAGATTAGACTTGACTCTGTGCCAATCAATTTTTTCTTTTCTATGTGCAGTAATTGTTAAACTGGAATTAACCTTTAGTCTGTTATTATTATAATACAGTGAACAGGTGGACAGTTGAGAATTTACTGTTCAAACCTGACTTTAGTACAAAGTCTTTTATTCTTATTTATTTTAATTTATAAAATTTTAGCTCCAGGATTTTTGTTGAAGAATGCTCAGATGGTGTTTCACACAGCAAGTCTCAGTCTCACTCAGGCCTCTAGGTGCTGCCACAATACAAAAGTTTAATCATAATAAATAACACCCATCCACAAACTCTGGACACATACCCATTACTTGGCTACATCTACAATTTACACAGGAATTTACTCAGACAGCCTCATTCATAAGCCAACAACAAACCATTCCATAGAGCCTACTCCTGTATAGCCAAACCTGGTACTCTGTTCATTGAGCTAATCATAGAATATGAGGGTTGGAAGGGACCTCAGGAGATCATCTAATCCAACCCCCTGCTCAAAGCAAGATCAATCCCCAATTAAATCATCCAATGATTTTTGCCCCATATCCCTAAATGGCCCCCACAAGGATTGAACTCACAACCCTTGGTTTAGTAAGCTCATGCTCAAACACTGAGCTATCCCTCCCTCCAACAGCTTATTGTGCTCCTTCTTTCTGTTTGACATATTCACCTGTTGTCTATCATCATAAAGTTAGATTTAAGCAAGTTGAGGCAGAGAATGCATTGGGGGGGGGGGGAGGGCAGGTGCGCACATGTGTACAGTACTTAGCACAATGGGGCCTCAATCTCTGACTGGGGATCCTAGGCACCGCTATGATACACATATGAAATATAATAATAATTCATACAAGCATTGCCCAGGAGAAACTGGCACATGGTGCAGTGGAGGAAGGGATTCTCCTTAAAAGTAGGAAGGATGGTCTAGTGCAATGGTTCTCAAACTGTAGGTCACTACCCCAAAGTGGGTCACAACCCCACTTTAAAGCTGGGTCCCAGGGCCAAAGCTGAAGCTCAAGGACTTCATCCACGTGTGGCAGGACTCAGGCTACAGACCCCCTGCCTGGGGCTGAAGACCTTGGGGCTTTAAGCCTCCCCCACCCCCGGCTAGGGCAGTGGGAGTTGGGCTTTGACTTTGGCCCCCCTCCACCCAGGGCAGCAGGGCTCAGGCTTCAGTCCCCTCTCCAGGGGTCACATAGTAATTTTTGTTGTCAGAAAGGGGGTGTGGTGCAATGAAGTTTGTGAACGTCTAGCAGACTATGCACTTGGTTGGACCTCAACAGACCAAAATTCATTTCCTCACTCAGCCGAGGGCTTCCTGGGTGATGTTAGGAGAATCACTTAATTTATGCTGTGCCACAGTTGTTATTTTGTCAAATATGAGAATAATACTTGCCTACCTCACCGAGGGTGTTGTGTGGCTAGAGCCACTCAGCTATAGTGAAGACAACCATGTAAGTATCTGGATAAATACTCTGTTAACCCTATCTATGAAACATACAGTTGGCATGATGAAAAATCTTTCATATAGGATCAAGAGCTTGGAGACACTGGCAGTTACAATGTTCTTGGTCTGGCTGGGAGCTATTGTGTCTCCATGTGTAAGAGCAGCCTTATGTCTGTGTGATAAATGAACTGGGAGGGGAGTTGGCTACCTTTTATGGACACCCAGCCAGCCAGTTAACTATCAAACCCCTCTTAGTAGCTGTTCTCTACTTGCTCTACCTGTAAAGGGTTAAAAAAAAGTCCAGGTAAAAGGAAAGGAGTGGGCACCTGACCAAAAGAACCAATAGGAAGGCTAGAACTTTTTAAAATTGGGAAAAAAGCTTTCCTTTTGTGTACTGTTGTTCTTCTCCAGGAAAAAGGGAAACAGGGAGCAGTTATGCTGTGAGAAGCTGAAGGCCAGATATGAAAATCATCAGATCGTATCTAGAACTACTTATTTAACAATTTGTATATGTAGGTAGATCAGAAATGTTTAAAAAGACGTGATTAGGTTTATTTCTGTTTTTTTCTTCTTGGCTTGTGGACTCATCTGTGCTAACCCCAAATGCTTTTTGTTTTGCTTGTAACTTTAAGCTGGTCCTCAGGAAGGCTATTCTTGATATTTAATTTTGGTAAGTGGGTTTTTTAAATCTAGCAAAAGCCTAAGTTCCAGATGTATTTCTTTCTTTTGTTTTTAATAACCTTTACCTTTTTTTAAGAACAGGATTGGATTTTTGGTGTTCTAAGAGGTTTGTGCATGTATTGTTTAATTAGCTGGGGGCAACAGCTAATTCCCTTTGTTTTCTTTCTTAGCTCTTCCCCAGAGGAAGTGTGTGTGTGTGAAAGGGCATACCACACAGGAAGGAATTCCCAAGTGCACCTTCCTGGACTCCAAGGGGTTTTGCTTTTGGGTGGTGGTGGCATCTACCTATCCAGGTCAGAGAGAAGTTGTAACCTTAAGAGTTTAAAACAAACCTGGAGTGGCCAGGATTATTTTTTAGAATTCTTGCGGGCCTGCACCTTCTGAACTCGAAGTGCCAGGGTGGGGAATCAGCCTTGACAGTCTGTCACAGCCAAAAAGGACTGGGGCAGAATGAAGAATCAAGCATTTTGGTGCAATAGAGACAGTAACTCAATTAATCTAATCCCTAAAATAAAATATTTTTAACAGAGCTGGTTGAAACTCAGAATTTCCTTTCTGTAGGAAATTCTGATGCCTCTAAATTTGCTTTTGTTGCTGATTGTAATGAAAACTTAAAAAAATGAAAGTGTTCTGCAAAACAAATTTTTTGAAAAAAGTAATTTTGAGTCAATTGAATCATCCCATTTTGATAAGTTCAAAAGGTTTCCTTCCAGTTTTGACTTTTAAATTAACTTGTTGAGTGTTAGACCTTGTTTAGTTTGGCCAATAAGGAACCTTTGAGTCCTTCTGTTTAATGCTCTGGCAGCAAAAGGATGGATGGTTTTAGACTAGTTTTCTCTACCATTGTTTGTGTGTGTGTGTGTGTGTGTTTTTTAAAAAATTGCTTTTGATTTATAACATCCAGTCTTCATTTGTTGGTTGAACTCAATCTTGCTGTCTAAAAACACAATGAAAATGTGCTTCTCTTTGGGGATGGTTACTTCGTTTAAAAGAATGAGCATTATCTAGGCAGGTGTAACTCAATAATAAATACTAGAAAGACACTGGACCAAATTCAGAACTGGTGCAAACAGGTGAAGCTAATGCTGGTGTCAAGCTTATTCACTGAATGAAGCAGGCCCAATATGGTTTTGTGTGATTTCATTATAATCAGTTATTGGGTCTGCTATAGAGTGTTTTGTCCTTATGTCCATCCTAATGATATCTGAGACATGAGCTCACCTAAAAAAAAAAAAAAGTTCAGATTAAATCTGAAGCAGACAAGTAACTTTAAAGTCTAGGCATCTGTTGTATTTGATGCAACCCTGTTTGGTTAATAAGGTAGCTCATAGTTCGCATTGTTCTATGGTAATACAATTAAAAGTGGAGGGGCATGTAGTGTTTTCTGAAAGATGTATTAGCTCAAGATACATATTTTAGGTCTACATTGCCTACAGAACCTAGCTCTGGGGAGCAATTCATTGTTCAAATAGTTAAAGCAAAACTGTTAGTGATATGTTTGGTGCCTTAGAGGTATAAATACTACTTCTTCCATTTACATTACTGTCAGTTCCTTTTTGACCTAAGTCCTAATCCAAGCAGGGAATAAACCAATTCATAAATGAGAAGAGAATGGATGAGCGTGCATCCAGAAATAATAGCATCTTGTCAAGGCTCAGGCACTCATATCCATTGAGGCATCAGTAGTTAACCTAAGGTCATTCCCATGAAATAGAGCTCTGGAGGTTTCTCTAGATGAATTTGCACAATAGTATTGTAGTGACAAAGCTTTTTTGAAGAATCCAACTCAGTTCTTTCCATCTTAGTGTTTTGAATTGATGTCATCTTGACTCTACAGTGAATCTACTGTGGGTTTGCATTAAAAATAGATGATCAATTGAGCATTACATGTAAATGTGTTAAAGATTTTATGTATGGAAAAAACAAGGATAGGAAAGGTCAGAGGCTCAGAGTGAAATGATTACAATCCAAAGATGTTTGGGGGGAAATGTTGGAAATGTATTGATAGAAAACCGAAAAAAATTCTAAACAAACATTGTAACGTTGTTAACTTCTTCAGTTGGAAGCTCCCCAAAGTAGAGGTGACCGTGAAATTCTAAACTCTTGTTATGTAGTTTGGCATCAGATTGTTATAATAAGCCATAATTCAGTGTCTCTATAGTCCATGAATTTTAGGGTCTAGCAAAGTTATGAATTTAAGCTCCCAGGCTCAGCTTTCGAAAGTGTTGCGCAGGTTTCCTTTGAGATTGAGGACTGATAAGTTGGATATAGAGTAACTGTTTTGCAGTCTTACAGATCGTTTGAATGCTCAGCCATGGTGAATATTTGCAGAGTGATGCTAGTTTCTTGACTGGCACTTGCAACAACATGCCTCACATTTCAGTCATCAATGTGCCAGCAAACTGTGTCTCTGGGTATGTCTACACTGCAGCTGGGATTGAGCCTCCCAGCCCAAGTAAAGAGACTTGCTAGCTCAGCTTGAGCACTAGAAATAGAAGAGTGGATGTTACAGGTCAGGCAGCAGATCAGGCTCTCAAGCCCACCTGGCCGGTGGGTTCTAAGCTCAGGGTGCTAGCTCAAGCCTTCGCTGGTGCTGCAATGTCCACATTGCTATTTTTAGTGTCCTAGCTGAACTAATGTGAATCTGTTTACCTGGGCTGGGAGGCACTTTTCCAGCTGCAGTGTAGACATACCCCTTAGAAATATTCATTTGGAATTAACAGCTATTCAGTTCTAAGCATGCAGTAACAGAAGCAGTTGTCCTAATTAGATGCCTTTAGCACTGGTCTACTCCTCTGACATCAGTACAGCAATCTATGAAAAGCTTTCTGTAAGCACATAGGTCAAACATACTGTAACATGCAGTACAATTATAGCATCCATAAAGTATATTCTTACATGTCCTTGGTAATGTTTGCTCATTTGAGCCTGGATTCTGATTTCACTTGGAGTCATTCCATGAAAATTACTCCAAATTTGTACCAGGGTTTCTGACCCTGATCCTTATGGAAAACCTCTATGAATGATTTAAGAGGAGAAATCTCTCTCCAGCAAGAGATTGAAACTAGCTTCTGCAGTAATTAACACCTGCAATACATGTAAATATACCTGCATCTGTACTGACCATAAGTCCCTCAGTTTCTTCAGAAAGACTGATTAACCAAATACAAATTACCCCATACGTACCTTCTTCATCCAAAGTATTGGTCTCATTATCCCATCACTTTCAATAGCGTTTTTCAACATCAGAAGCTAAATCTGGCCTGTCTTGATATTGTCAGTTGTCACAACCTTAGTCTTTGTACAGAAATCCCAATGATGTCAGTGGGATCACCACATGCAGAACTAGAGTAGAATATAGCCCTTATTATTTAGTCATACGTTTGGGGACTGATTCTCATCTCTTTTACAGCAGGATAATTCAGTGGTACCTTCACTGAAGTCACTGGAGTTACCCCTCTGTAAAGCAAGAGTCAGTGAGAACAGACTCATGCCTGCAGTCTTCACAGCTATAATTTTTTTGCTAAAATTGGCAGGACAATTTACAAGTTGATCACTTACAAGAGTTTCTCTTTACCTTCTATGTAAGGGAGTTACATGACTGTATGAAAGAATAAATATATCCTTTCAGTTCATGGTCAGACTATGTAGTAAACACTATTTTTAATCAGGCTAGGTTCCATTCTACACCTTATGTAATTTTTTAAAAATTGTATTTATATCCAGTAGCTCTTTACAGCTAATTGCCCCAAGGCAGGGCCCATCATAAATTCCTGAGTTTGCACAGTGTCTACCATAATGAGGGCCTGATCCTTGTTTGTAGGTGCTACTGCAATATAAATCAATGTATTGAAAGTTCAATTGAACTGTTACTAACCTATATATATTTTGAGCCAGAGTGTGGCTGGCCCTGTGTGGGTGCACAAGGGGAGAAGAAGGTGCAGGAAGTTTTTGCCCCCTCATTTGTGTTCCTATGCTGGGGTCACTTGCAGTCCCTGGAGGGAGTGCAAGAATCTAGCACCATGAGTGGGTCTGCACTCACTAAAAGGGATGGGCAGGGCACCAGCCACCAGAGTTGAGCAGGTGTGAAAGCAGTACCGTACAGTGTAATCTGTAACAGGCTGGTAGAGCTCCAAGTAATAACAGGTGCTGCACACAGAAGCCAAGAAGAATAATCACAGCCAGTGTCAGGAGCATGGACTGAAATGATCTTCTTTACCATGGCTCTATAAACAGCAGAGAAGCTGCTTCATAGGCCCTTCACAACAGGGAGTCCTACATTCCAGGGGGCAAAGTCTCTACATGCATGCACATATGATCCTTGCCTCAGCAATGACTCCCATACACAGCCCTGATGCATGTTATTCTTGTTCCTGGAATGAGAAATCTGTGCAAAAGGGTTGTGCATGAGGCTGTGGCAAGGCAAAATATGAATTTGCATTAACACATCTTAAGTGTGTGCCCAATTTGGGTGCCATTTGGCACAGCTGGAAACTGTTAATCCCTCTAATCCATATCCCTTCCCCTTAACTCTTCACTAATGTCAATAAGGGTCTTCAGTTTTCAGAAGGAGAACTCACCTATGCTACAGTCTATTGTAAAGATGAAAAGTTAATCTGTACTTGATCCCATCTGCTTTTCTATTTTAGAGGCAATTTCCTTTCTAAATTAAGCTGCAGTGTATTGTAGAGTAACCTATTCATGATCTCTTTCTCTAATAACTCTCTTTTAATGGTACCATTTAAATGATATTTTCCCTATAATAAGTCTAAATAAGCTCCACCTACATAGGTAATGGTCATCTACATAAGTTTACCAGTGTAATTAGCTGTATCACATTAAGTTGTTCAGATTTTGAACTCTTTGTGGGCTTGTTCTGAAGGCAAAACTTCCATTGACTTCTGGCTTTACTGAGAGTTTCTTCTTTGACAGCCATGCAGGATCTGGCCTTATATGCTTGCGTTGCAATCCTTCCAATAACGCAATCCAATCCTTTACTGACAATAAGCAGCAATTGCTTCAATAACCTGTATTTATTATTTTTTTTAGCAATCGCTTTTCAAAATACAGCAAACTGTGTGCATTTTTTTCTTTCAGCTTTCAGTTTCTGTGACAAGGTATAGGGGCCCCTTAAGATTCCCAGGAAACTGGGTGCTAACGCCCTGCCTCATCAAATATTCAGGATGGAATAACAAGGCTGAATCGGGGCTAAAGACCTGATGCTAATCTCTCATTAGCTTTATACCAGCATAGTTCCAATGGGTTGAATGGAGTTACGCTTTGGGTTAAATCAGCCTTCAGAGAGCACACTAGGGAAAGCACTGCAGTCTGTCCACGTTGACAGCTGCAAGTGCACTGGTGTGGCCACATTTGCGGCATTTGCAGCTGCACTGGGAGCAGTGCATTATGGGCAGCCAGCCCAGGGTTCAAGTGGCTGCAACGTGCTTTTCAAATGCAGTGGTTGTGGTGGAATGTGTTGTGTGTGTGTGAGTGCGGGGAGAGAAATTGAGTTTTTGGGGTGCTGAGAGTGTGTCTTGTAAGTTCAGACCCCGCTACCCCTGCCCCTGCCTCTCACTCACTCACTCAAAGCAAACATTTACTGTTTGCTTTGCCCCAGAGGAGATAAGCAGCCCATCTGAAATGGAGCTTTGAAAAGGCACTTCCGCATTCCTGCAGCAATTTCACAACAAAGAGAAAAGAGGCCACTTGGCTTAAGGGGATTATGGGACATTTCTGGAGGTTAATCAAAGCGCAGTAACGTAACGCCTCATTCACACTGACGATGGGGCATCTCACCCAATATGCATCGGATGTTTATCCTCTCGCCGAGGTGGAGTACTAGGAGCCCTCAGCCAGGGAGTCAGAGCGCTCTAAATACCTTGCCAGTGTGGAAGGGGAGTAAGGTAGAGCGCTCTGGGCAGCTTTATTGCGGTACAACGGGCAAGTGTAGTCAACCCCTGAGATTCAGTAGTGTGAAAGGAGAGTCAGTGCTCAAAGTCCAGTCAGGTATTCAGAAGGAATTTAGGACATACCATGTAAGAGGCAAAACTCCACACCTAAGATCAAACCCAAAGTCTTTCCATGGACTTTGGTGAACTTTGGATCAGGCCTTCAACAGGCTTACTTGTAATCCAAAGTGTTCTGCTTGTTGGGCTTTTTTAAAAAAATTTGGATTCTTTCATACCTCAACCATTTTCATATAACTCAGGCCTGCGAATGCCCAAGGACAAAGCCTGGACTAAACATCTTGCTTGTTGAGAGTTTTTGTTTTGTTGCTGAACCCAGTGCTGGCCTGCTGCCCCTTTCTGCATTCACACACTCATGTAATATTATTTCTCCCCACCCCTTAAATCTATGCTATTGCAGAAAACCTCTCACAGGACATTTTCAAGCTAAAAAATGGAAATAAATATCTATCCGCTCAAAAGGTGGCAGGGGAAGACTGAACATCTCAAATTCTGAGGGCCCTGCTAACTTTTGTTTTGAGTGCAGATGCAATGTCTAAGCACTTGTATAGAAATAATACTGCTTATGGGACTCCATTTGTACTCCATGCTCTCGCTGTCTCCTGACAGTAGACACAGGAGGCAGTCATTACTTATTCTGTTAGAAGGCTTCCCCACCTCTAGTGCAATTTCAAGCTGTCCAAAATGTCTCTCTTAATAGGACAACACACACTGAGCTGCAGTCAAATATTTGGATGCTAAAGATTAAGCCCTCAGGAGACTTCTGTTGTTGTTGCAATAATGTATCATCAACCATTAAAGGGTATTTTAAAGCTACTCCCATTTTTCCAAAAGGCCTTTGGAGAGATAAAGAAGAAAAAAAAAAAAACCTCTGTCTGCAGACAGTTCTAGAATTCGGGTTGTAGATTCATCAGAAATAAACAATTTTCCTGGGGCAATATAGATATGAAGTACCAGAAGATATTTAACTGTTCTCACTGCTATTTCAACCAAACTGTATGTGCTATAAAATGGGATTCTCACCATTTTTACAGAGCTTAATTCTTGCGTTTCTAGAAGAGGAGAACTGCATGATAAAAACCTATTTTTTTTTGGTATAAATAGGTCTGCTACTTAGCATTAGTGGTATACCTGAAATATCTTTGTAGTGTTAACACTATTACACTATTAAAATACTGTAGCAAAAGCATGTGCACAAGACAAGAAAGCAATGTACGTAACTGTAGATCAGCAATATCGGGTCCTTTTTAATAATGTTTCTATTTAAAGTACATAAAACAAGTCCCAGACTTGAATCATTTACTCAGCTAAATAATAAAACTGACGTTCAGCCTAGTATCAGGGGAGCTCAGGCAACAGACATAGCCACAATTCAATCATGGTTAAAAATGACAGCTCTCCAAAATGTGCTGAAATGTAATGGGAGAAAGAAGGCTGGAACTGAACGAAATCAGCGGCAGTCGTTGATTTCTAGAACATACAAAGACGGTGAGTATAAATGTGTTACTTACAAGTGCTGAGGATTTTAGGGAATGAAAATGGAGACCAGGAGCTGGAGACTGCCTGCCATGCCAGCAGTGCTGATTTGGAAGCGATGGACACAAATAAATGTTCAGCAAAGCTTAGAAAACTGCAATGCAAAGCTAGCCAAAAGTGTCCATGTCCTTACCGTGCTGTGGCTGGCAGGCAATCCGTTCCTGGAAGCCTTCAGTCCAGCTAATCAGACTCCGTGGATTTTGTTTGCAAAGGAGATTGTCCTTTAAGTGATCAGTGCAGGAAAACGGAGAAATAAAGAGAAATGAGCAAATTGTACAAGGCAAATAGCTGCAGGTCTTTAGCATGCTCCCTGCGTTTTCCTCTAAGCTGTATCTGCAGTAGAGAAAATATCCCCAAAATAGCTCAGGCTGCCAATGACTTGCTGAAACCTGAGAAAGAATTGCTGAATTTAAAGATCTGCGTTGCTGTGGGTGTATGATTAAAATGAGAAACTGCTGGCAGGAGGAACCTGGGATGGAAGCACATGCTTAAGGAGTAACTTACAAGTTCACCAGTATCAGAACGTGACCTGACCCCAGATTTTTTCCCTTCTTCCCTCTCACACCAGTTAACCCTTGTGAGTTCAATGTGGAGGAAAATTCTGTACTAGTGCAATGGGAGGGAGAGGATACATAGATGTAAGTTACACCAGTGTCCCACTTTCTAAATTTCAAAGCAGTCAAATAAGCTGATGTTATGCGAAGGTCTCTGGAGCTGCAAATTCTAACCTACAGAAATCTCAGCTGCATGCAGATTTTTGTTTTGACAGTCTGCAGCAGGTTAATTAATGTCAACCTGGCGCTGAGGCTAGCGCAGTCTGTTTGAATCAACCTTCATTTTAAGGACTGCACCAGCTCTGTTGTTAAAATGATTCTTGAAAAATATTTTGAATGGTGTCAATGCCAACGAGACAGAGAGGAACTGAGAGTTGGATGAAGCTATAAATGGGAATAGTGGGGTTAAATTTAAATAAGGGGAATATATGCTAATATCAAGGGAAAAAACTGACCATAAGATCTGTTGAGCTAAGAAATAACCTCCCAAGAGATCTGGTGGTAGCCCCATTGCTATGGACATTTAAAACATGACTGAACAAGACACTCCAGAAAGTTCTAAACAATACATCCCTGCATTTCCAGAAGATGGATTAGAAGATGTAGTAATTAGTTATTTTCCTTCTATAATCAATATGGGTCTAGTCCTGCCAGGAGAATTCTCTCCTCCTCCCTCTGCCCCCAGTCACTTGATGCCAGCTAAGATATTGGAAAATAAGCCGCAAAGCAGTGGTAAGGGACCTCTTACCCTTGTCCTACTGGGGGTCCAGGAAGTGCAGAGCCAGCACAGTGAGACTCAGCTCCCCACCATGCTCCTGCACTATCTGGGCTCAGCTCTCCCCATCAGCTGGATGGACAAATAGGGACCACTGCAGTCAGGGGGCAACTTCAGGTATCCCCTGTGTCTCCTCTAACCTGCACCACAGGCTGAACGAGCCCTGGGCAGTGCGGCGGTGCCCTGCCTCCTTTCTCGGTCCTTGCCTTCACTGGGATCAGCACTGGCACAGGGGTGAATCAGGGCCAAATACTTACTCTGACAAAACTACAAGAGATTAAAGGGACTGACAAGAAAACCTGGTGTGCTAAGGAGGCCATGTTATACTATGTGATTAAGGGCCTTATTCAGGTCACTTTAGTCAGGCAAATTCTGATTGTTTCTATTATGGTAACACCTTGAGCACTGGAGGGGGATCAAGGTTTGGTTGTGCTGGCCTGAATGGAGCTGGTTGGGAAGTTTTAGACAAAACAGTTTTACATCAGAAAATGCTGATTTGTCAGGAATGAAACTTTTTGCAGGAATGTGTCAAGTTCAACAAAGTGCTTGTTGGGAGATTTCTCAGGTCCACAATGGAGTTTCTGGTGAAAATAAGAGCGTGTGCACACGTGGGTGCAAGACAGAGACTCATCCCAATATGGCTGGCTTCATAGCCTGGGATGTGGGACACTCATGTTGAAGTCCCTTCTCTGCCTCATTCAGGCAAGTGCCATGGCTACTGGGCTATTCTGGGCTGTCAAGCTCTGAAAGGTGTCGGTTTTGTCCTGATGCAGAATGGAGAAATTTAAAATCTCGAAAAATGTCATGGGATGGGAAAACCGTTTCCCACACGGCTCTAGTGCTGAACAGCCATGAAGAGACACAGGCCTATCCCACCAAACTATCAGACAATGAGACAAATCTGTAATAACTGTTTCATGCTGAACTGCTCCTTAGACCATGACAGTCCCATTGAATAAATGGGATTAGCTGTGATAAGGGTATCACCATCTGGCCAAACAGCGTTCATTGGAAACTTTGCTACTCATTACTGGGGTTAGGGACTAAATCTTCATTTGTGCTGGAGCAGAATTTGATGCAGCTGAGGGAGGAAGCAACAGGTGACTCTAAGCCTCCTTTCAGTTCCCCACCCCTTCCTGGGTCTAACTGGGGTCCCAGGGAAAATTAAAGTAGCATAAGGACTGCCCTGGTTTGTAGTGAGTTGTGGCCATCCCCTAGTGTTCCTTTGGCTTGCATGGATCTATGGAGTAAAGCATACTTTGACCCAATCAGTGAACTACCCCATCTCATATATTTGTCCCCATGCTGGGAAGGAAATGAGGGATTGGACTGGCATAGAGCTGTCCAGACTGGCTTTATGAAAACTGATTGTCCCTCTCCCCCACCTCACAAATGCCAGGGGAATCTTAACATCAGCTACATATTTAAGGCAATTTTAAGGTCCCTTGCGTGAGTATAACATGGTCTAGGATCTGGCTCTAAGCCCCTATCCCTTTTTGTACTTGAACTGAAAGGAGAAAAGCAGTTTCAAAAATATAACCAGGTTGAATTCAAGTCAAGAGACTCCATCATGGGAAGCTGCTCCCTTGGAAAGCAGTTCTGCATCTGAGAAGCAAGCTTAATGGCAGTTTAGTTTTAATGCTTATTTTTGTATAGGTGGAACATCATATGCAATATATTTTAATGGATGTGGCAAGCCCTAGGTACCCTGACATTAACTAACCCATTGAATATGTAAGCTTTAGGACAGGGTAGTCTTTGTACATCTGAGCCCCTTGAGGTGTTTTTTTCCCCTTAGGTGCTTGATCATTTTGTCTTGGGGAAGTTGTGCACGTGTTTAATATTGACTAATTATTGTGGGCCTCACTCACTCAGTGTAGTTTTGCTGGACTGAAAACTCTGGGATTTGGCCCATAAAGACGAATAAACTTTTAAGCTGCTCTTACACAAGGACTGCTGAGGCCCTCAAAGTATATCTGAAACCAACAGTATCAGAGAACAGAGAGACAAGGTGAGGGCCAGCTTCTAGTGGTGAGAGAGACAAGTGTTTGAGCCACGTAGAGTTCTTTTTCAGGTCTGGGAAAGGTACTTCCAGTCTGAGGAAGAGCTCTGAGTGGCACAAAAGCTTGTCTCTCGCATCAACAGAGGTTGGTCCAATGAAAGATATGACCTCACCCACTTTGTCTCTCTAATACTCTGGGACTGACAGGGCTCCACCTACACTGCATATAGGATCAGAGAACAGTCACTCCAGTAAATCCTGGAACCAGTTTAAAAATGAAGGGTGAAGAAACTCATTTTGCATAATAGTCTCATATCATGGGTTCAGAAGCTTGGCTCCGATTCAAACGTAGCAGGAGAGACAATGGGGAGCAAGAATCTTGTGAAAAATAGAACAGAGAACAATAACTACAGAGAGACTGGAGAGGAAGGAAGCTGAGGAGAGAGAAAATACTAATGTGGTGGGCAGGGAAATGCAGTATACAGGGCTTCTATTGGTGCCAGTTTGGTGTGTAGCCCAGACATTTGCTAACTGGAAAGTCTCTTTAAATTGACCCTCCCTTGGCACAATACAATGGTTTAAATCCCAGGAAAAACAGCTTCCTGATACAAACTAGTTTTGTAAATGGTGTGAATCCAAAAAGACACAGTGACATTCACAAGCCCTTTTGCTCCAGAAGATTCCTCGCTTCCCAGAAAAAATAAAACTTCAACCCATCACCCATAAATAACGCCCCACTTACACCCCAGACAAGAAAATAAAAATGTATTTGGCTGTGCTAGTAAAAGTATCAATACACTGATGTGTCACTATTTGGTGTAAGGTGCCTCCTAATTCCCTTGCTTGAGTTACCCCTGTTGCTAGCAGCAGCGCAGGAGTGGGGAGAAGAAAGCAGCGTCCATGGGACTGCAACTCCCCCTTTGCACAGGTAGATGAGCAGGAAGTGGGTGAAGCCTTGATTCTGAGACCTATCCCAGTGCACCAGCCAGTGCAGAGAAGGAAGGAATCTATGCCAGATATAGGACTGTAGCAGATTTCCTTCTCCCCATCTCCCTCCTCCTCCTCCTGGAGCAAGGGAGGAATCTGTCATCAACTGCAGCTACGCTTGGCCTCTTATTCTAGTCTTATGGCAAAAACACAATTGAGCCCTGCTGTGTGTTTGTACAGTGCCTAACGCAGCAGGGGTCTGGTCCTCCATGGGCTCTCAATGCTACAAACTGATGATGTACCTTCAGGCAGAGAGCATTCCAGAATCACAAGCCTTCAATTAAAAAGGCCACTTATCTCATCCCCGGATCAGTGAGCAATTCCAATCCCACTGATCTCATGGGTCACGCTAGGAACTGGGGCAAAAGGCAGTCCCTGAACTAGGCTGGTCATGTTTTTGTAGGTCTCTGTATATCAATAGGAACATTCTGAAGTGTGTCTGGGGAATGAATAATTGTGACTCAGCCCTGTGCTGCAGCATTCATCCTCAGAAGAAAAACACTGAATTTATTATTATTTATTATGCCTTCCACCCATCTCAGGGTATGGGCCGCAAACAATAGGTTGCCAGAGAATTCTGTCCTGGGCCATACCAGTATGAATCCATTAACTGAATGGATTATCTGAGATGTTTCAAGGCCAGCAAAACAAATCTGACTACAATCTAATCTACACCTCTAATCCAGCCATTGGAGCAGCAAACAAGAACATAAAAGATTTTTTAGGAGCAGCTTTTGGAAGGCAATAAATAATGATTGGTGGATAATTCCATGTATAGTAAAGTACTAGTGGTGCAATCTGCAAAAGGAAACCATAATTAGAGATTAGTGTCTGTGCTAACAGAGTGACCATGAAGTCTGTGCCTCAGATGATCTGATTAATTTAACCTCTCTCTGATCATTATAAAGTGGTTGCTTATGCAACACATAAAGCATCGTCTGCCCTTCAGCAGCTGAAATGGATCATTCTAAACCATCCTACCTCCTTTAAGCTCCACTAACATGTGATAACTGAAGAGTCCAGAAAATATATGATTTGTATGAGATTAGGCTTGTTTTGTTTTTACCTAAACATGGCATAGGTATACCTGGCTCCATTGGGTATAGGTAAATGAATTCTGTCTTGTTCCTTGACCACCACAAAGAACATCAGTTACAAATGATCTTCATTTGGTTTAATTTATGACCTTACTAGCTAAGGGCACACCATATGATAGGTGTGATTAATCAATCACGTGCGTCATTGCATTTCAGTGTCCAGTATTTGTTGAAAGCTGTTGTTCTTGGCCCATAGTAAAAGTTGGGAAAATAAAATTCCAGCTAGTTTCCACCCAAGGAAGAAAACAGAATGAGGATATTTATATCACTTGCCTAGCAACCCTGGCCATTAATTATGACTTTGTTAAGGAAACATGCTCAGAGTACAGCAAAATAAACAAACTGGGTTTAATCCTGGCCCTACTGAAGTCAATGGCAGATTTTGCCTACTGCTTTTCCAGTTAGAAATCCCTGTGACTTGCTGGTTATGTCTCTTGGTCCCTTGTTCAGTGAGCTTTGTGGATTGTGAGCTTTTGAGTAATGTATGTGGACACATCCAGATCACTTCACTAGGAAGTTCTGCAATGGACAACAAGATGGAGACAAATATTATTAGAAGGATGTTGCACTTACTGGTAAAAGTAGTATCTTGCATTACCAAAAGCAGGACTCCAATGTTCGGGAACAGGACTCAGTCCTGATGAAATCGATGAAAATTGAGAGAGTACAGTGGTACTTGCACTATCTGACCTTAAGGAATGTACTCCTGTGGGGTGAAAATTTACTCTGCCAGTAAGGAAAGAAGACAGAAGAAAACAAAACTATTGATTCAGTGAGTGCAGGATGAGACCCTAATTTGAGTATTGACTTTGGTGAATAAGTTCTGTCAAGGGTATCTGTTAATAATGAAAGAAAGAAATACCTTTTGCTTAAAAAAGTAGTTCCTGTCAATGTGAAGTGCTGGAAACACTTATACACATGCAGTATCTGTAAAGGTAACAAAGTTTTAGACACTAAAAACAGATGAAGTTCTCGTGCATCTCCCCAGTTGTCACTGAATAATTGCATTTCTCATCCATGTTTTGGTTTGCTACAGGAGAAAAGGTAGTAACTAGAGTCTTCCCAAAGAAATTGTTTGAAATAATGATAGATGTAATCTTGCTTCTCCATAGACAGAGTAGTTATAAATGTCCAACTCCAGTGATGTGTTGTCATGTCAGACGATGAAGCACTGAAAGCTGAGAGATGGACTCAAAGAGCCAAAATAAATAAACCCATCCTCCAATGCTGAAATGTTCTAGATTTAGAAAGAAATATTCAGTCTAGCCGAAAATGAAATATATGAATGTTTAGAGCACGTTTGGTGACTAGTTACTTTGCTGGCACTAAAGTAAGGAATCAGCAAAGCATTTGAGCAAACTTTAACTGTGACAATCAAACAAGTTCTGTTGAACCAAAACAATAATTGTCCCTGGGGCAATTAAAGAATTTTCTCTATTTCAATTACTGGATCAAATCAACCTCTGCTTTTATAATTCCTTTCATTCAATATATCCCAAGACACTCTGCATCATATTAGGTGGCAGCTCAAGCACAGTATCTAGGAAAATGCCAGATCAGAAAGCACAACCCTTTCCCATTTGACTTCTGAAGACTTCATTCCCTAGCATTATATGCCAGATAAACATCTAATTGAAATGAAAATGATTTCTTGTTGTTGTTCTGTTTATAGCCATAATAAAATATGGACATCTTTCAACTTCTGTTGAGCATCTCCAAGAGCATCAGTATCCTCATGCAAACTCCAAGGCAATGAGTTGAGCTCTTGAGCACATCCATCTGAACTGAACATCTGTTGCAATAGAGACTGTGGTGTTGCTAATAGAACAAACTGAGTTTTTTGGATTGTGTTAATGCAACTGTCTTTTCCTTTGTTTCAGGGTAGGGGAATATCTGGCATTGCTTAATCAGGCTGTGTGTAGAAACACCTGACTAGCTATTGCCACAAAAACATGATCAATGGAGCCCCTTCCTGCACCTTAAAGTTACTTTTAGACCACTGACTTTTATAATTGTGCCAATCAGTTGTGCATGATTCATACAGGCTGGAATCAGCATATCACTCCCGTTCTAGCCAGTCCTCATTAGATTCTACAGATAAGCTCCCACCTGCCAATAATTCTGTTCTACGGTGACCAGATGTCCCTATTTTACAGGGACAGTCCCGATTTTTGGGTCTTTTTCTTATGTAGGCTCCTATTACCCCCGCACCCTGTCCCCATTTTTCACACTTGCTGTGTGGTCACCCTATTCTGTTCTCTCTTCCTCTACTTCCCTCCTACTCTCTATGCTCTTAGTCCTCTTTCCTGCCTTCTCTTTGTTCTCTCTTTTGGCTTCATGGCTCTTCTTCTTCTCCTTAGCTGGAACACCCTCCTTTTTGCTTCCACTCCAAGCCTAACTCTCTTCTCCCCAAATAATTCCTTTCTTTGTCTCATCAGTTAGTCCTTTGCTCTCTGATTCCTGGGCTGTTGTCTTTTTCTTATTTAGATTGCAAGCTTTCTGGACTGGGATGGATGAGTTTGATCTGTAAAGCATCAAATAATGTTGTATAAAACTTTTATAATAAAACCCATGATTTAATTTCTTACAGAGGGGTGACTTGCAGAGATGGTAAAGATTCCATCACAATCATCTGAAAATAAACAAAATTAAAAGAATGCCATAGGAAAAATACAGCTTCCCCCACACTCCCACAGCGCGGAGCTTCTCTGTAATTGTCATGGCAGTTTTCCTCAACACCATGTTGGATCTACTTCAAAAATTCTAACTCCTTGCTATGCTGCGTCTGGTTAATGCCTGGCTCCAGAGATTTTCGCTGGGGATCATTGAATGAGATGCCAAGAAATCAACTGCTTCAGCAATGTCTGGGAGCAGGATGTGTCAAAGATATGGCTTGCTCATCTGAGCTTATAATGGAACATCTTATTATAGCAATTGCCCAAAGGTACTAATTTGATACATACTGAATCTGCTCGGCCCGAGCAGTCTGGAACTGCCTCAGAAGTAAACACTGTCTGATAAGAGATTTTTATTTAGTCATCAAAAATCAAAATCATGCGTGTGTTGTGAATATTTAGGTGGTGCCCCACAGTATATTTATGCAATATCGTATGTGCAACTGTGTAAATTGGAATAAATGCAGTAAGTAACCCTGGGATATTGCCAACTCCATTATAAAAGACTTGGACTTTGTTAAATATTAGAGAGAAATCTGAGCAGAGTGGGCCAAATTCTGCTCTCCTGTTCATCTGTAAATCACAGTAACTCCACTGACTTTAACTAAGAGCTAGTATACACAAGGACATTATTAGATCAGTATAACTATGTTACTTGGGGGTGTGAAAAATCCTGACACCTGAGCGACGCAGTTAAACTGATCTAACTCCCAGTGTAGACAGAATTCTCCCATCAACCTTGCTAACACCTCTTGAGAAGGTGGAGTACCTACACCAATGGGAGAATCCCTCCAGTCAGCATAGGTAGCATCTTCACAGAAGCACTATGGCAGAGCAGTTTCAGCAGTACCACTGCAGTGGTTTAAATGTAGACAAGTCCTAAGTCACTCTAGATTTACACCCATGCAGCTGATAGCAGAATTTGGGTCAGTAAGTGGGTATATACGTAAGTTTCATTTAAAGTTAAATATGTGTTTAAGTCCCATGGGCTTAAATGGGATTTATTATTATTAATTATTTGTGGTATTGTAGTGCCTAGGAACCCCATCATGGGCCAAGACCCCATTGTGCTAGGGGCTGTACAAACAGAACAAAAACACAACCCCTGCTTTAAGCATGTGCTTAAGTACTCTCCTGATTAGGAATGCTTTCCTGAAATCAGGCCTTCGGACCTCCCTTCAGTCCTGGCTCCTCTGTCTGTGTCTCCTTTAACAGACTCATCCCTTTCCTTGGCTTCACTTTTTTCACTTCTCACGGTTGGAGACAAGATCCTGGGTCAGTGATTTGATCCAGTATGGCAATGCCTACATTCCAGTGCAGATTGTCTACTCTAACATGCATTTACCTGGTCTGCAAATTGGCAAACAGGGACTGATTAAAAAACTAACATAATTATTTCCCTCCAATCCTTTCTTAAGCAAAACTCCCACTGACTACAACGGCAGTTTTGCTAAAAATGTAGGATCAGACTCAGGTGTTGGGTGTATGGACAATTATCTGTACAACAGATCAAAACATGAACCAATATGGGGCCCTAGTGTTCTAATTTGAATCTTATCGTTAATACCTCTGGTATAGATAAGAAGCTGGACATTTCTTTTAAGTACTAGCAGCTATCAGTATAGAAAGGAAAATATTTCAATGACATTTTAAGAAGGTTCCACCAGTTGATAAAAAATCTCACACAGGAAAGTTTGCCATTTCAGAAAGGTTCCACGCAGACAACAGCAAATCTGTTTTAAGAATCTTTACAGGGTCCCTGTGGGATGACTAAAATTAAAGAGAATCCTGTTCAGACAAATGGAGGCAGACTGTGTCGTTTTGATTTGCTGGTTTGTTCCATTCAATACATTTTCCCACTGCAGCACAATGGTTTTCAACAGCATTGCTTGTAAACCACTTTTAGAGCTTTATTTTGGAAGGGAAGTTGATGGTAGTGATGGGCATGAAGTTAATAGAAATACTTCAAGTCTAAACTGAAGTTCTCAGCATAAGAAATATAAAAATGTAATGTCATATTAATCTTCAGTGGGCCAGTTCCCATATGGTAAATGAATACTGTATTTAATATGGCTGGCAGTCTTGCTGGAGGACTCTCTGCAAGAGCTGTCATGACAGCAACCTCTCAGCTACTGGCCCATCCCCAGGGAACAAAGTTTTTTTTTTACACAGAGGCCCATAAGAAGGGGCACACATAACTGGTGGGGCTGGAGCATCTTGATTTAAGCACATAGCACAGGTATGGAGGCCCTATTTGAGAGCAGGATTCAACCATCATCATGCATAAGAAGGCCTTGCAGGAAAGACTCTGCTCAGCCTGAAGCACTGACAAACCTTAGGCTCACAGAAGGGGTGAGCTCAGCCTAAAGGAGGGTATGTCTCAGGACTTCTGTTTTGTTTTCAAAGACCTGAAACTCTCAATTGCTTTAAGAGTAAAGTCCCTGAGGTTCAGAAACTCCTTTGTGATGCCTGTGTTCCTTGCTTTTCTGCCATGTTATCCCCAAAGGGGTTAAACTAGAAGCCTGCAGCCCTCACAGTTGCGCAGTTGGAACTCTCAGGGAATGCCTGTAAACGACTGAGGGACTCACAAGGTCTCTGACACTCATTTTGGGATCTAGGGCAGCTGGACTTCAGTGTCCCATATCACAGGGAAGAGTGTCAGACCTAGGAGTGTGCACTGGAGTCCCAGAGCTAGAAACAGTGACTAGACTCTATACACATCTGTTTAGCTTGGAAGTGTGTGGGACCCATCGACTGGGTCCACTAACAGCAGACTGAAGACTGTACAGAGTAGTTCTAAGTCAGGTTGTAAAATAGTGAAATAGTGGACTGGGGTGATACAGCTTAAGATAGCCCTAAATGTGTCTATAGTACATATCCTAGATAATGGGTATTTTGGGTGCACAAGGAATAAAGAAGAATAAAGAATTATAAATAAGAATTATAAAGAATATTAGAATTAGAATTATATTATTATTTATTATTATTAGAATTAGAATTATATTATTATAAAGAATTATATCCTAAGAATAAAGAATTATATCCTTCATAAGCAAGGGCTCTTGCCAAACATGGGTAATATTTGACTGTCACCATTACAGATGATTAGCAAAATATTAAAATTACTGTCCTGCAGTCTTTCCTGACTCAGGCAAAACTCCCATTAAAGTCAATGAAGAAATTTGACTGAGAGAGGACTGCAAGATGATGTCCTGAACACAAATGTCCTGATAAAATATAACATGAGAAACAAAACTAAAAGCACTTTGAAAGGAACGGAATTGCTAAATTTGGTTTCAGAGAAATGATAGATTTTCTATGCATTGTGCTGGCTGTCAGTTGCTAGAGGGCAGCATTGTATAATGGACAATGAACATAGGGAACATGACAACATCTTAATTTCCATAAAATCTAATAACTTTGGAGCTGAAATGTAGTATTTTCTGAGTGTATAAATGATTTAGCAGTTTTACCAATTCTGGGATCATAAATATTATTAAATTAACTAATAAAGCTGTTCCCAGTTTGGTTGCTGTCTTGGTTACTATTAAATTCGTATGCCTCGATTTTTCCCATTCTTTTTTGGTTGATTACAGATACCTTAGAGACATTATCTTGTGAATTTTTCTCTATGCAAAAGTTAATGTCATTTAGGAAACTATAGTACTAGGTTCCCTAATTCATTCTATTTTGTATTGAAGAATAGTCCACAATCAGTTTCTTACTTTCTCAGTAGGTGGCAACCATATGTCTACATGCACCAACCCCCAGTAAATTCTCAAAACTTAAATTGCATAGAACTGGTTGGGTATATAATTAGTGACAAATTATGTATTCACCCTGTTTGGAGTGAATGTGTTGCTTTCTGTTTTACCTCATGCGAGTGCATCTGCTTTGTTTTGCTGCTCTCTTACTCCTCCTTATATTGACTAATGCAGTGTATAGCAGAACTGCATTCAAACAAACTGGAAATGAAGGTAGATTCAAATGTGGTTGCAACGCTCTTATGCACAGTACTCATGAACTTTTAATTACTCTAGCTTTACTAGGACAAGTACTCACAAAAAGCAATTTTTTAGATCAAATACTTGCCCCAAATAAATGTCAGTAGTCAAATTAATGAATTGCAATTCAAGCAGCGACCTAGTGACACCAGGGAGGGTTTTTTAATGTGGGGTTGTCAGTGTGTAATAAGTTGCATTTATGTCAGCACAAGAAAGTCAATATTGTCAAATGTGCTGGCTGATTTTAGGGACACAATGTGAGACACTTTTGTCAGGCACCTGAAAAAGAAGATACCCCCAAATCAGTGGCTTCTTCTGAAGATTTGTCTCTATACCTCTGTTGCAAAGCTCCTCTTTCCAGCCCCTGTAAGATTATTTTTTAGTGGTTTAACACAAGGCGCAGCTGTGAGGGGGTAGGCAAAGGGAGCTACGGGGCTTACCCAACTTTCACCAGCTGAAACTGTCTCTTAGGCCCTGGTCCATTATTTAGGAAACACTGGCATTCGTGTGTTTCTGTCACATCCAGTGCTCATGCCCCCAGGGGGTAGGGGGTAATAAGAGCCTATATAAGAAAAAGACACAAAAATTGGGACTGCCCCTATAAAATTAGGACATCTGGTCACCCTAGTGGGTGGTGGTCTGAGGTCTAATATCCCCACTGAAGTCAATGGAGTTATTCAGGATTTGGTGTAAGCAAGGTTAGAATAATGCCCACAATAACACAGACATATCTGAGCAAGGATCCAACTTGTAATAAACAACATAAAGTCAATCAGAATATTTATGCGCAGGAAGTCACTGTTGCCGGAGTGTGCTGATTATCTTTCTCATTCCGTTGTTGTTTGTTGGGAGAATAACGCAATTACTTTGTAACTTGAACTCACAGTATATAGCTGCCAATCCTTGGCTTCATTTTTTTTTAAATCTCCTTTTTAATTTGTTTTTAGCAAAGCATGAAAATATACCAAAAAAATAAAAAATAAAATAAATCAGATGCTATTGCCTTTGAATTAAATACGTTAATTATAGCAATGTGTGTGTAGGACTGTGCTTAAGGTTGTGTCAGTATTTCCATTAGAGACCTCTATTTTATGGGTTTATTATTTGGCTGTAAAATTACACTCCAGGCTGCAGCTCAGTGTACTAGGTATTTATGGAATTAAAAAAATATTTTTTCACCATTTTTAACTGAGTTAAAAAATAGGGGCCAGACTCTAAGCTAGTGCTGGCATAGCTGCATTGAATTCAATGGAGATACACTGGTTTCGTCCAGCTAGAAATCTGGCCCTAGAGGGTTACCAGCACTGACTGCTTTCTAAAATACCTGAAAAATTCAAACTTTCTTTAATCTGAAAAGCTAAAATTTGTCAAGAGACAAGGTGGATGAGGTAATATCTTTTATTGGACCAACTTCTGTTGGTGAGAGAGACAAGCTTGGTGCAATAAAAGATATTACCTCACCCACCTTCTCTCTCTAATATCTAGGGAATGACACGGCTACAACTACATTGCATACAAAATTCATCAAGTAACGAGTCCCTAAGATGGACTAATTATAGGCTGGAGTCAGTGGAAATTTTGCCATTGACTCCAATGGGACGATAGTCCGAGCTGAGATAATGTGCCTCTTTCTACCTTTGCTGGGAAGCACGCTCCCAGTTGGAGGGTCAACATACCCTTAAAGTTAATGGGAATCTTTCCATTGACTTCAGTGGGAGTTGAATCAGGCCCTGAGAACTCTCCTGGTTCGTTGGGGTGAGAAGGAAACCTTCCCTGGGGTAGATTATCCCACAGTTGCCTACTGCAGGTTTTCCTGCATCTCTGCTAAAGCAGGTGATACTGGCCACTGTTGGTGTCAGCATCCTGGAGTAGATGCAGCACTAATCTGATCCGTTGCAGCAATTCCTCTGGTATTATGGGGACAATAGCAGACTCCAGTCTCCGAGACTGACCATTTTGTTCCCTTTAACAATGCTATAATCTTTTTGTTTTTAAATCCATGCCTTATTTGCAGTCTCTCAGTATGAAATTTCTTTTGATTATTTGTATAGTTTTTAGTTTCACAACTAAAGAACAAAAAACACTTTCAGTTCTTACTTTAAAAATTGACTTTTTTTTCCAGGAAGAAAAATGCAGCCAAAGACACACAGTACTGAATTAGTCTAATTACGCTGCATTTTTGTGGTTGAATAAGACACAAAGCAAGTAAAACAAACTAACATAAACAGCGGAGCCAAATAAAATACTTACATTTGTATAGTGCAAGAGGATCTTCTGCTCTGGAATGCAATTCAAGCTTTATTTATTTATTTTTAAATAGGCTGCATAAAATAGCTCAAGGTCTATAGAATGCAATTCTAGTGTGAGCTCAGTATAGATTTCTCAGGTAAAAATTCAGCTACAAATATATTTTAAGGTGACTAAATGTTTGCTCATTATGCAATGGAAGTTTAACAAATCTAAGCTAAGGGGTCACACAATCTAAAGAAAGGCCATGGCTCTTCATAAAGTAAGAGCCAGTTATCAAATGGATACTCAACACCAAAAGGGTGAGAGAGAGAAAGAACTGGGGTGGGTAACTGACACACAGTCTACCCAGTGTTGGAAGTTTGATGTTCTTCATGGAGAAAAATGAATGTGGTATGTAAGGAATGCAGATGTTTATCTATATATCATTGCCAGTGGGGTTTCTCACAGTCCTCCTATTAATTGTGCTACAGGAGAGCTTTTGGACTTTCACAAAACAAATTTGACCTTCCTGTCATTCACCACTTGAATGTGCTTTGTGCAAAAGAAAATAAATGACGAAGTAGCTGTAGCATAATATGGACATCGAAAGAAATGGGAATGCAAGGTTGTAACACAATGTAAGGTAGCAAAAAGGATTTTTCGGGTGGGCGATTTCTTGCACAAGAGGCAAAATTAACCAGCATAAATGATTTACCTTAAAGCAGTGGCTCCTGCATTGTTATCCATGGTCTTCAGTGGTCTGTAGGTAGTGGCTGGTAGTCATTTGAGAGCTGGTTGATCACATGGTTACTGTTTCCAGCTTCTAAACTGAATTAAAATAATCTAAAAATTCATTAGGAAAATATTTAATGTTACCATTCCAAGAGCCAAAAGTCAACACAAGATGTTCTGTGATTGCGAATGGAAGGGTGTTTAGGTGATTGTGAATGAGAGGGAAGTGGGATGCCCAGTCACAAATGTGATGGAAGGTGAATCACGAACTCCATTACAAAGTAGTCCACAGTCTGAAGAAACTTGAGACCCTCCTGCTGTAGATGCTCTGTATTGCCAAAATGTCTACCAATAGGGAAGAAGGCCAAAGGTTGGATTCTGCAGTCAATTACAATAGTGAAAATCCAGAGTATTGGTAATTCGATTGAAGTCAATGGATTTCAGATTACTCTGTGTAACTGACTACAGTATCTGGCCTTAATCTGTGTTTAAAAGACAGTTGCTGGGTTTAAATGTGCTTTTCATTTTAAGTCACTGAACTTTCTTACCTTGCCCAAGAGACAATACTGTCATTGGGATAGAATCTTTCTGGGCTGTTTTTATTTGTTTTTAAACAATCACCACAGAAAACTGTCAGGGACAAAAGGACAGTTCAGTATCCGTTTCCAGTGACTACATCATAAAACCTTTAATGAGGCAACTGCCCCCCCACAATTGATTTTACATAAGTTTTCCCTCCATGGGCGTTTGGCCTGAGCAAAAGAAGCGTCATAGTTTTTAAGCTTGGAACTGCTATTTGTTTGTTAGGATTTCCAAGATCGTACACAGAATTTCAACATCCCTAATTATTTCAGCATATCACAGTCTAGCAAAGGAGCTCTCCTGAGTCTCTTGTTTCTGTTTCCTATTCTTTCTCCTTCTGTCCATTCTCTCCCTCCTTTCCATCTTCCCCCTCTCTCGCTGAATCACTTACAGAACTCTCCTTCATATTTCTGGCAGATCACATGGCAAAAAATCAAAGTGAAAGCCTAAAACAAATCTCTGGGTGTAATTTTTCCTTTAGCATTTTTTGTTTAAGAACTGGACTTGCCTGTATTCACCACATAAAATGTTACCCTGCTTGAGTTATGGCATCTGCCCTTTATACCAGTATTATGTTTTAATCCCTCTTCAATTAGCTGGTCCATGTGCACCATTTCCTGTTCTCATGGTCTGTAACATCGTTTTATTTGTCTTCTAAGGCCAAGATTTTCAAAACCTTGAGCCTAGTTTGAGGTACCCAAGTTCCTGGTTAGCCATTGGGACAGATTTTTGTTAAGTACTTTTCACTAGAATCAGTGGCAGCTGCTAAGTGCTCAGCACTTTGGAAAATCAGTGTACTTATTTAGGTGCTTAGACTTAGGCACCCAAGTGTGAATGTCCCGACATTCTGCCCCCACCTCTAAATCACTAGACAATAATCCTTCTTTGTATTATGCAGATAACCTCTCCTACTGTGCTGTTCCTAGTTAGCTTGCACCTTTGGTTATTCTAGATAAATGATATATGCCACTTTTTTGTGAATCAACAGAATATGCAGCACAACCAATGGCCAAGGAGTAGCCATGAGAACAGCTGGGACTGGGGCTGTGGATTGCTCTGTGGGAGTGCTACATATTCTGTGAAAGGTAATGGAAAACTTTACTGTTCTGAATGTTTTGGTGTTGAGTAATTTGATCTGCATGGCTATTTTTATTCTCTCCTGTTTACATTCTTGGTGCCCTTGTCTGATTTTTTTAGACATATACACACTTATTCTCCCATCTCTGAGGGGTTCTGGGTAGAATTTGGTAGAAACAAAGACTGTAGCACAGACAGATACAGATTAAAGATCTGGGTTGTTTTTTATTTTCAGAGTTCTGTATTCACACGGCCATTCTCTGTATTAATCTCCTTTGCACACCCTCTGGGATGTCTGTTTATGGGCACCTGTTTCCCAGTTAAACCATACACTTGCAATGGTTTAAACACCAGTCTACTGTAGTGAAGCCATGCCCATCTCTATTATTTTTGCCCTTTGTACCATGGGCGCAAACTAGGATGTGAGTATAATGTGGGTGCATAAATAAAAAAACCAAGAGCTCAGTCCTCAGTCATGCTGAGTTTATACAGTAGCCTCTCGATTATCCAGGATCAGGTTAACCAGGATGTGGATTAACCAGGATGTAAAAAAAAAAAATGTGTAACTTGCAGGGCTGGCTCTAACTTTGTTGCCGCTCCAAGCACAAAAAGCCCCCACAACCCACCAGGGTGCAGGGCAGCCAGTGAACCAACACCCCCTCACCCAGGCGCAGGGTGGCTGGTGAGCCAACCCCTCCCCGCAATATTTCCTATGGATGGTGATTATCCGGGATTTTATTAACCAGGATTAATTTTTTCCCTATCATCCCGGATAATCGAGAGTCTCCTGTATTTGGTGCAGCTGAGGAGAGAAGGGTCAAAACTACCTTCATGGCTACTTAATCCTTGTCTAGCCAGGGGCTGAAAGAGTCTCTAGACTAACTTTTAGGGAAGCCTCAGGACTGCTCTACATCATATCAGCTAGAGCCAACGACTGAGCCAGCCAAGGATCTGGTGGAATGTAATGGGCTCTGTCCAAATCGTCCCACCCCATTATGCAGCGTCTCTAATTTTGGCAGGCCACCCCCTACATAAATGGGGGGACAGATCGGTGGTATAGGATTAGCTATGCTGGCATTGCACCATCCAGAGATTCTCCTGAGTCATTCCTTGGTAATTTTCTATTTGCTTTGTTGTGACTGTGGTGAGGTACAAACCATGCAACACATGAGGGGCGGGGGGGGATTGTCTGAAGTACCACCCAGCTCTGGGATGGGAGCTGGGGCCTCCAGAACAGTGGAGGAAACTGAGCAGGACCCAGAGCGGGTGTGATCTGGAGAGGCTAAACAAGTGAATTAGAGTGAGTGAATAAACCTGTACCCTGCAGCGAGGGGTAGACCGAAGCTGGTGTGGGTAATTGTTTGCACTCAGGACACCTTGAGGGGTCTTTTCAATGTGCCTGTTGGGACATAAGAGAAAGTTCTGGAAAGGCATGTCCTTGTCATAGTGCGCCAGCCTGAGTCTAACTCAGCTCTCAATAGCGCCTCCATCAGTTCATACCTAGCATGAAATGAATATGCAGATTAATACAGAGTATGAACAATAAACAGCTTTATTTCCAAATGTGTTAAATTACAACAGAGCAGCAGCTACAGAATGTGGGCTCAACTGTCATTTAGACTAAGGCCCCTTTACCCTGCTCTAATAATGTAAAGGGGCATTACAGTGGGAGCAGTATTATATAACTTTTATTCCACACTGCTAGAGCCATGCAAAGAGGTCTTCATGTAAATGGGGCTTGGGCTCTACCCATTTCCTTGGGATGATTATTATTTATGTCATTGAAATGATTGGCGGAGATCACATGCATTTATTATCATTAGGAAACTTCTTAAAACACGTGATGTAAATAATTGAATTTGGTTTCAAATGTTATTGATATTGATCCATCTCTATATCATGTTTTCTGAAGCTCAATATTACAAACAGCCACAACGAATAGCAAAAAGCAAGTAACAGAATGATAGAATAGCTTATGAAATCTGATGTCTAATATTTATTCACACCCTGGCTTTGCTCCAAAGATGACCCTTTCATCTGATAACGGTATACCTTGTTCATGTAAGAAGTTTTCCATCTTTATAATGAACAGCTACATTCTGATTTCAGCCTAGGGAATAACTGTCAACTGATTTAAAAAAATGTAGTGTGGTCATCTTGCACTGAATATGTTCTCTGCTCTTTTTCATCATGCGAAGCTGAACTTTCTTATGTCCCTCTTGTCTGGAATTTCTGTAGTGGGGGAAAGCTAGTCCTCAAACCAGCTTTACAACAATTGCCTTTCCTATTTGTTTTCACTATCAAAAATGTGGTAGAGAGTTGAAGTTGGTAAATGAGGTAGAGAGTTAAAAGCAATACCTTTTACTCTTCCAGAATTTGGAATTTGGCAAATAAAAACGGAAACGTCTAACAAACAGGAAATACAAACAAACATTAGGAAAACAGCACGAGGAGTACTTGTGGCACCATAGAGACTAATATATTTATTTGGGCATAAGCTTTTGTGGGCTAAAACCCACTTCATCAGATGCATGGAGTGGAAAATACAGTAGGAAGATATATATATAATCAAAATATACAGAACGTGAAAAGAAGGGGGTTGCCATACCAACTCTAATGAGACAAATCAATTAAGGCGGGCTATTATCAGCAGGACAAAAAAGGCTTTTGTAGTGATTATCAGGATGGCCCATTTCAAACAATTGACAAGAAGGTGTGAGTAACAGTAGGGGGGAAAATTAGCATGGGGAAATATGTTAGTTTGTGTAATGACACATCTACTCTCAGTCTTTATTCAAGCCTAATTTAATGGTGTCCAGTTTGCAAATTAATTCCAGTTCTGCACACAAATAAGGTAATATCTCCCACTTATAATCTACATGCTCTGTGCCCCCTAATGGCAGGGATGATAAAACCTAATCCTTTAAAACCCAGATATACCAAGACAGCACTGCAAGCTGTCATGACTTTATTGCAAGTCTCACAGTATTTGATGTTTGTTTGTTTTTTTCCAAAGGCCCATTCTTGCAGTAATTTGATAACATGAAAATGTAAGCGTTCATTAAAAAAAAATTCTAGAACTCATAGGCCTGGTCTACATTGAAAACTTTACATTGTTAAAGCTACATCTCTGAGGGATCTGAAAAATTCACCCCTTCCCCTGAGAGAAGTAGCTATACCAACCTAACCTCCACTGTAGACAATGCTAGGTTGACTGAAGAATTCTTTCATCGACAAAGCTACTGCCTCTCAGGGAGTGGATTAACTACAACGAGAGGAGAACACCTCCAGTCACCATAGTGAGCATCTACACTGAAGCGCTACAGTGGCCATTGCAGCAGTTTAGACATACCCATAGTGGGTGCGGGGGGGAGGGGGAGCATGACCCCTGCAGGCACACTAACTAGAAGGCAAATAAAAAGAACCCACATTTTTAAAATCTCAGGCTCAAAATCGTATCTCATGACTTTGGGGCGGGGGGCTGCCTCATGACTTTTGAATGGTACAGGTTGTCCCACCAAGACAATTTTAACTCTGGGAAATGTAACAGACCCTTACCTGTCCCTAACAAAACTTCCCAGGGTCTCTGCTTCAAATCAGCATTCCTGTTCATATATTCTCACTGTGCTCTGTGGAGCAGTAATGACAAGGGGCTACTTGCAGCTTGTTGTCAGAGCCAACGCTACCTCCTCACAGCTACTAACTTCGGAATGCTATGGTGAAGCGCTATATTACAGGAAACACTTCGCTTACATCTTACAGTGGTCCTTCTATGTACTCTCAGCACCAAGGCAGGTAATTGTACCAAGTAAGAGCTATTTCCCCTGTACCCCTTCTTGGATGAGGCTCCTGTTGGCTTCAGTAGGAGTTTGACTGAGCATTGCATACACAGGATTGATCTCACAAATATAGTTTCAGCCGAGATGGAACATTTATTATTCATAGCTGTTCACAAATAATGATGAGATATGATTGATAATGACAATAAAGAAACCTACTCATCTGCAGATGTTGAAGTGGGTGGATAAAATTTGATTTGGGTTTTAGGGAATTGGAAGCATCCTGACTTTTTTTTTCCAATGGGGTAATTGTGAAATGAGTCCAAAAACAGATAATGATTAAATGGCCAACACCCCTTCATGGGTTGAAGGATAAGCATAAACACTAAGCTAAGGGTAAAGGAGAGAGAAATGCATTGAAGTTTTTATTTAAACTTTATTTCCTGTAGCTCATGCTAAAACATTATTTTAAAGTGTTCAGCAACTGGAACGCTTATATTTACTATCAACAAATATCTTTAATTATAAAAATCCATGCATCTGGTCTTATATTATGTTTTCCCTTTGACTCCTCTCCTCTTGTCTCCAGTGTAAGTTTGCTAGTAATGAACTGGGTGTAATGTTTCTCAGATTTGATGCTGGTCCCTCTGAATATAATTGCCAAGCATCCACAGGCTTTCATGACAGCAGGATCAGCCATGAATATGGATGGTAGGATGTTTCAAGAACAAATTGCTGGGAATAATGGGAAATAACTACAAACTCAATCCTAGGTTATGTTGACAAGACTTATTTAAGATTCCTGTTATGTGAAATAATAAATATTTAATTATTTCAGACTCCCTCCTCATGCATTGTTAGATTGTCAGTGCTTTAGAGAAAGGACCATGCCTTCATATTGTGTTTTGTACGGTGATTTTTCACAATGTGATTCTGATTCTGTTAATGGTTTCAGGTACTGCCATAATATGAATATTTAATAATAATACTTTGCTCATTGTGGAAGTATTGCTTTCCTGGTGTTTTGGAGATATGGAAGCAATTGGGGATTTTTACTAGTGGTAAAGAGTCCTTGTTACAAAGTGCTGTTATGACAGTCTGAATGGCTGTGGTGGGAAGATCCTGGGTTGTTGAAAAGGAGGTGGTCCTGAATTTTATTGGTGTTGGAGACAGTTGTTCATATCAAATATAGGGTTGTAGCAGACTTGGTTAAATAAAAATAAAGAAGAAGAATAACTAATGGGGATAATATCAGGCAAACAATCGGGGCCTACATCAATGTTCCCTCTAATTTTTGACAGGCCATGTGTGCAAAAAACCGGAAGTTTGTGCATAGCTCCGACCATGTCCATGCATCTGCGGCAAAAATGGTAAAACATCACGAGTAAATGTATGAAGTCCAATGCCTTTGACAGATTTAAATCGTGAAAACAACACTTACCTTTGTTCACTTCTGGGAAATCTTTGCAGTTCCTTAGCAACTACGGCCAGGCATTTTGACTTATTTGCACGTACTTGAGTCTGTACACAGCCAAATGAACAGATTACAAGGAGATGTGTGGGTCCCGACTGTCTTGACGTGATCAATGTTCCATGTTCGAACATGGCAGGGAGGAGTATGATTCTTTGCCCTTCTTTTTCTTTCCACCCTTTGCCAGCTAGTGGAATCTGGATGTGTTGATAGATGGTGGGCGAACAATGTCAAAAGTCGCTCTGATGTAGTATTTCATTTGTTGTGCGTGCGGGGTTTTGCTGTTTGCACAGGGTATAGAGGGAACAGTGGCCTACATTAGCTGCACTGGTGTGCTAACTGAAATGTATATGTCCGAGCCTACCAGCCCCCTCTCCTTAACATGCTTCCCTGTGCCTCTTTCATCCGCAATCCCTTTCTTTCCTTTCACCTTCCTTGGACAAACCTCCCTCCAGCTCCTTTGTCTTTCTTTGGGTCTCCTACCCCTTATTCCTATCTTTTCTTCCTACTGAGACCTTAGTAAGCCTTGCATCTTTGCTGCTTGGGCTTAGGTGTGTGTGGGGTCACTATTTATTGAACAGGGGTCTGCTTGCTTCATTGTGAGGACCATGATAGGCGGTTGTTATTAGAGCCATAGGGAGCAGAACAGCACTTTCCAGGAGTGTTTGGGGAGACTTTAAGATTCTGAAAGATACAACACTGTGCCATAGCTCTGGTTTAATTCAAATTCCCCTGGGTTTTTTTGCCCTAGGATGCTGCTTACTCACTAAAAGCAATACTTACTGCTGGAAGCAATTCTCCCCCAAGGTCTAGCTGTATCATTTAAGTCCCTGCTTAAGTCCTGTATTGTATGTATGTTATACATACAATAACATATGTATAAGGGTGAATTTTTGTATAAGGGTGAATTTCACCACTATGCCTAAAGGCACTGCTGGCAATTGTCTGCGTAAACCTTCTGGATAATGTGGGAGCGAGTGTTAGATTAAGCACAGCAGCAAGATTGAAAATGGTGAGCGCAGTCCGGAAAGTACCATGGCCTACCACTAGCACTGCAGCTCCAAGCAAAGCTTTATTTTATGGTACACCCTGGTGGCCATAACTAAGATGAGGGCCCAGATATGGGACACCCTGTATTTGCTCAGTGTAAGAGGCAGTCCTTACAATTTAAATAGACAAGGCAGCCCAAGGGTGAAAGGGGAAACAGAGATGAAGTGACTTGCCCAAGGTCACACAGAAAGTCAGTGATAGATCTGAGAATAAGACGAGGAAGACTTTGTAGCACCTTAGAGACTAACCAGTTTATTTCAGCATAAGCTTTCGTGGACTATAGCCCACTTCATCACGAAAGCTTATGCTGAAATAAACTGGTTAGTCTCTAAGGTGCTACAAAGTTTTCCTCATCTTATTTATGGATACAGACTAACACGGCTGCTAATCTTAAACAGATCTGAGAATGGATCTCAGGTCTCCTGCGTCCCAATCTAGTGCCCTATTCTAGACCGTACTGCTTCTCTGTAGCTTTTCCATCGGTGCATTACATAACGTTACTGACATTAACCAATATTGTCTTTATCAAACTGGAACCTTAGGCTGATTCAGGGAGTACATTGCATTGGTACATGTACAGGGAGTACATTGATTACATTGCATGGTAATTGCTAGAGCAGTCCAAGCACTTTTCAGGTTGAATGTATTTGATATTATGCAGATACAAAAAAGACTGCAGGTGGCTGCTCTCTCAGCTTCACCCCTTGACTTTTGGATTGTGACCCTATAGAGGCTTTTCAATCACAGGGTAACAGTCAGTGGAAAGCTGCCCAGATAAGACGTATCCTACTGGGAGAAGGAGAAATGACCGTCACCATGTTCAGCTCCATTGTGTATGAGTGCTTCATTCTGGCCAACAGACACAGCAAAGAAATGAAGGTACAGGACTGTACTTTAAAGAGGTGTTCCAACTTAGATCACTCATTAAGAATAAATGTCTCCAAAAGAGAGAATCTCAGTAATAAAAAGATATTGACTGATGGAGGCGAAAACAAAGGTACTTTTTAAAATATTGGCTTTCCATGTATGCAGAGATTCTTGTTTTGATTGCCCTCACCATGTATTCCTGTTCACTGGGAATCTGTTCTTCTAGTAGTGCTAGTGGAATGAGACTGGATTATGAATTTGCTTATTTAGGATGCTTTCCATTGAGGCTTATGAAGAAATCAGTTTGACCAATCTTAGGCATGGCTAACAGTACTTTATCCTATGGAGAGACTATTGCTATCTTTACTGTGAAATGCTTACAATGGGCTTTGGTTCTAGCCCTAATCTAAGTCAAAGGCAGTCTTCCCATTGACTTGAATGGGCTTTCAGAAATGTTTATTTCACTTCTCCTAAGGTTGGAGGATACATATTTGGATTTTGATACACAACGAAGATCTCATTGCACTAGCCTGTCCCCAAAATATTAGTTTTTGAAGCAACTGATTCTTTTAAAAAACCCTCATCTTCCTCTAAAGTGTATTAGTGAAAAAGTTCAAAACAAACCGTATTTCCTTCCTACTTTTGATGGTTTGAGAAGATTCTTAATTTAATCACTTGGTTAAACTGATTATATACAATAACTTTTGAGCAATTTATATTTGAGTGCAAAGCTACTCTACGGTGAGGCCACAATGGAGCATTGTTACGCTGTCAGATTTCATAAAGAGGATATTTAGCTCAGCTTATTTTGTACCAAAACAAAACAATAAAAAGCAAGCATGAAAAATTCATCATTTTAAGTGTTGTTTGCAGTGGATTATCTCTGCTCTTTGCAGATATGAGGGCAGATTCCTCTACAATTCCAAGTCTTTTTATCTAGAAATATTTTAAGATAAAACGTGTTTTCTCAATGTGATCATAGGGTTTTGTTAATTTTTTTTTTAAACATACTAAAAGGGAGAGTTGTGCTTTGGCATGAATTCACAACAGGCTTTGATGAGTTCCAGAAAAGTGACTGTTATACAAATACAAAGAATGAAAAGAACTTGTTATCTTTAACAAGAGCTTGATCTGATGTAATAAAAGTTCCTTGTTAATTTACTGAATGTTAGCAGCTATGCTATTAATGAATCTATAATGAACAACATTTGATCTTCTGTAAAAGCATTAGCACAAAAACAAAAAAAATCCACTCCACCCCCACACCAAACCACCTCTTCTGGAGAAAGTCCAGATAACTTCCTTTAATGGGGACAAAAATTTGAAAGTAGGGTTGCTTTATGTGGATCCATTTTGGCAATTTATCAGATACTTCTGTAGTTGCTGAAGGTAACAATATACCTCAGTGGAGGGGTTACTTAAAAACATTGGCTTGAGGTTTTTTTCTTTGTTTTGAAGGGTAGTGCATTGTTTACAGCAATGACAACAAAATAAAGAATTGCAAAAATCAGCTACATGAGCAGAGAAGTTGAGATGTATGGGAATGGCTCCAGAGTCCTTTGTGTAACACATGTTAAATGAAATCATTATAGGACTTTGAAACAGGCCTACCCAGATAGACATAACTTGTGTTTTTTTTAACTAATCATGTTACACCTAGAGCTCTGGGAAATAATCCATGACATTTACATGAGTGCTCCCACAAGGCTGCCAAAGCACTGCATGGGATTTACAGAGAAATCTTCCTGTTGACTTGCTTTGATTTTACAATCCCTTTTACAGCCTTGTGTTGGTTTTTTGCTTAGTTTCTCAATTACTTTTATATTCCGTCAAGTTCCAACCCCTGTTAAACACTATCAGTGCAATTGGTATAAGTGCCAGTGGCACACAGACAGGCAGTGTAGACAGACGGCCCATATAATACATCCTATGCTGGCTTTATACGTCTATAAAAAAAGTCTAATAAAGAAGAAGGTCTCATTAGCTAGAGGCAGGGGGCTGATTGATTTGCAGGCCACACTCCGTTTATAGCTGCTTTCTGTGTGAAAGTCCACCTTATAGTGTAAGAATGGCTTGTCTGCTTTTGGTAGCATGTTGAGTTAAATTTAATTTATGTGTTATAATCAGTTTTGTTCATGTTGTTGTGGTGCCTTCTACCCCAACCTGACACCAAAAACATGGTTTCTCCCTTGTTTCACCTAGCTTGAGTGAATCTTGTTCCATCTAAGGAAAGGAGTAAACCTGGCTGAAATGTTCACAGCGGACTATTTACCTCAGGGAATGAATGTACAAGAGAAGGGGGTTATGGTGAGGCAGAGCTGTGAGGTGGAAGGGACACAGTCAGTTGCAAAATCACATTTCTGTCTGCAAATATTTTCCTACTATTGTTATATATGAAACCTACAATGACTGACTAGCTCAAAGACTAGAAGAAAAACTATCACGGACTATATACAAAATATATTCAAATACAGTCTCTTTATTCCCTTAGGCCTGTTGAGAGACATTTGGGTCATTGGTACATCATATTCACTGGGGCCCCACCTCTACCCATTTCATTCCAGTTACAGACTTTGTGGGGGACCACCTGAGCTCAGGGCCCCAGTACAGTTGTCCTCTTTGGCCCTCCCTCTCATTATTTCCTCTCTTGTTTGTGAGTATCCCTGTGAGCAGAATTTTTTTTAAATAAAGGTTGTGATGATAGAACTACAAAGATTGTCAGATGGATTGAGGAGTCAACTCTGTACTGTCAGAAGGACCCCATTCACCACCCTTGCCATTGTTGCCAAAAGTGCAGGCAGAGTTAAGAAGAAGGTGAGTAATGGTGTAATGGAAAGGATGAATGAACCAGCTGAGTATGCAGGAACATAAGAAATGCCATATCCGATTAGAGCAATGTGCCCTATAGTCTGGTATCCTGTCACTGATGGTGCCTAGTAACAAATGCTTCAGCTGAAGGTAAAAGAAGCCTCATAGAGGACAATTAATGTTTCTGCAGAATCCCAGCCAGAGAGATGTTGGCTTACTTCCTGAAGCATGAGGATTTGCATATCCCTTATGACTTTTAGCCTATTGTGCATAACAGTGGATATTCTTATCATCCATATAACTGTCTAATACTTAACTGAATTGTATTAAGCTGTGCCTCAGTGATATCTTAAATTCTAGAGATTAACACTAAAATATTTTCTTTTATCAATTTTTAAATTGTTGCTTTTTGATTTGATTGGATGACACTTTTCTCTTGCATAGAGAGAGGACAAACAGGAGCTCATGATTTATCTTCTCTTTGCCACTCATCATGATATAGTTCTCTATCACTCAACTAAAGGCTCCATACCTTTCTGATCCCCTTGCATGGAAATCTTTCCATGTCTTCAGTTTTTGGAGTCTTAGTTGCACTTCTTTGGGCCTTTTCTATTCTTCTGTATTTTTTTTTTGAGAGAGGGTGAGGCTATATTCAAAGTGAGGGGATATTATTCAGTTCTATAATTGTATTACTAGTCTTGTAATACTTGTATTACATGCAGTGATTGACCGTATCATGAACAAAAGGGAAGCAATAGATGTGCGCTGATCTTAAATTTTCCCATTCAGCAGTACTGATGCTATGGTACATTTTGGATCTGGGAGGCTTCACCAGAGGAAGTTTGCTGAAAAAAAGCAATTGCCAAGTTCTGTTTCAAACCATTCAGGATTATTAATGTTCCTATAATTTTCCACGGTCAAAAGCCATCATTTGAATGGTTAGAGGATGTCGCTCTCTAGATGCATGACATTCTAGTTTATAGATTGTCCAAAGAAAAAGGAAAAGAGAGGTTCCTTTCTACAAAGGAAAATATAAAGTCAGGCCAAACTACATCCAGGCCAAGATAAAGTCAGAGCCATCTTACAAATTCAGCCACCTAACAACATTGCTGAAATGGGCAATAAGCTAAATGTCCTGAGATTAATGTTTTCAATTCTTCACCTTCAGACTGTACAAAAGCAAACTACAAGGGGAGATAAGACTGCAGTAAGAGAGGATTGATCAGTATTGTTAAGATCATCCACAAGGTGCTTTTCTATAGTTTCTGATCTATAAAAGGTTGTATTATTTGCATATTGTAATATTTGTATACGGCTTATCCAATAAAAATTAGAGGTAACAATGATAACTCTTTCTTAATTATTTCTGCCCCTGCTCCTCTGGAATTCTGCTAGCTCTTGGCCAGACCAAAATTATACAGGTTTTGTTGGAGTTAAAATAACCAATAGAATGAGCTGGCAACAGTGAAAATGTCTCATATACTTCAAAAATCCTGAATCATTCAGACTAACATGAGATTTCACAAAGCATCAGCTTTGCAATGATCCCGCAAGTTTCAGAGATGGTGCTAATAAAACTTTGTAGGTTCCAGTTGGAGCAGGATGTGATCCTATATGTGTATGAAAATGTAGCTGTTAGTTTTCACCAGGTGAAGCCCTTCTTACTGTTTAAAATAGTGACACAAGTTTACCGTGGGTTACTGCAAACTGGCAAATTGATCAGGTTAAGTTGAAAACTGCCTTGTTCCTGTAAGATTTCCAGTCCAATGTTGACACTAAAGACATTCAGATAAGCATAAGCACCTTAGCTTATCCATGCTGAATGGGATATCTACATCTTTGAGATCATCTCGTCATTCAGATTATATCTTTCCTATTCAAAACACTGCAAATAAAAGAGCCCTTTAATCTAGAGAGGCTGCTGAGCTATATTCATTATAATATAGAAATGGGTCTGACCCCATATTGGAACATCTCCAAAGCTTTGCCAGAGTTCAAGCTGAATTTGCAGAAGATCAGGCCCTTCCATACTTTTCTTTATTTCAAAAGCTTAAAGGTGAGTGAACATTATGAGAGGTTAGGATCTCCCATTGGAGAGCCAGGTGTTAGGTATCTAAAAGCTTGTCTCTTTATAAAACTCTTTAAGCAGAAAATTGGCTAAAAAAATAAATATATCCTTAGCCAATTTCAATAGTTATTTGCTAAATTGTATCAGCAGGCCAGGAAAGCTCTGAGTAAATTGTTAGTTAAATTATGGAGCTCCACATTCCCTTTATGAATCCTTCCAGAGTATCTAAGCTCTACTGGGAAGGGCACTCGGGATGTTTAAATCAACCATTTTTGCAGCAGGAGATATTCACTCCACCCCATCTCCCTCACACCCAAATTAAAATCTTTCTCTTCCCCAAGAAATAATTAGGTCCCATGTGGTACAATTAACCAGGCAACTTATCCCAGTGGTTTAATACTAAGGCTTAAGATCACAGGGTGGGATCTTCAAAGCCATCTAGTGGAAATGACTAGTTGGTTACTATTAATTTTAATGGGGACTGGGTGTCAAAATCCCATGGGCAGTTTTGAAAATCTTGGCAAGATTCTTTTCTTTACCCAGCCAAGCCTGCAACAAAATGGCTACCCACCTACTGAACTATAGTCCCCGGAACATCTCAAACCTAGGATGAAGAGATTACAATGTTCCCTCTAACTTTTGACAGGCCATGTGCACAAAAAATTTCTTCTGTGCAAATTTTTGAAGCAGAGTTCCAATTTGTGCGCCATGAGGCAAATGTGCCCAAGCGAGTAAGATGCTTATACATTTAAAAAGTTTTAATTTGCAATTTGTGATAATAGTTTTATATCATGTTATTTTATAAATGTCATTTAAAAATACTTGGAAATTTAACCATTCTTCATGAAGCAGAAGTTAGTTTTAAGCATTACATTTTATGATCTTTTTTATAGACAATCACAAGCAAATATCAAACACATTAATCATGATCATTATCAGTTCATAGGCTTCTGCCTGTTGGTGTCCACTTTTACCTTTCATTCTATACACATGTCCAAAAAGATTTTGATAAACATATAATAAAGACAATTTAATAAGTATGCCATTATTTCAATTTATATGGGTTTTCAGATAGAGACATGATAAGTAAAAAAACCAAAAAATAAGAGTTTGTGTTTTAAATTTAAAATTTTCCTTAAAAATATCAATAAATGATTATCAGCCAAGAATAAGGAATAAATTTAATTTCCTTATTGGTCAAAATGTCAAAGTCTGCTAAACTAACCTGACTGTTTACCCTGCAATCTTTTTCATTTGCCCATTCAATACAAACTCTATCCAGATCTATCTGTCCTGGTAACTCTTAACACACATCAGCATGTCCAAATGATCTACTTGTAAATGATTCCGTAGTTCGTTTTTTAGAGTGTTCACTAAGCTAAAGCCATGCTCACGGTCTGCACTTGATGCTAGGAATGTTCCTCCAATATCCATCAACGTTGCAAGATCCTGAAACTATTTGTTCTGGTGAGCAAATGTCACCATATCCGGGAAACTTAAACCATTTGGCTTTTGATTCTTTCAGCTACTGCAAACTTGAAGTCATTGTACTGACTGACTGTAACAATCTCTTCGCAAGAAAGTCTTTGTTATTTGAACATAGAGATTTGACCTGATGAATTCCAAAACTGAAGTCACAATTAACTATGGCTTCACAATCAAAAGCAGACCACTCCTGGGCTTCCTCCTCTGAAAACCTGTCTGCCAAATGTACACATAAGATGTTTATGAAAGTTATTATGTAGCTGGTATCAATTTAATTATTTTCTTGAGAGCTCATATCTAAGAGAGCCTTAACTTTGTCACTCCATAAGACTGAATCTCCAAGGTACTCTCTTCTGATCTTGTTCAGTTTACCTCAGGCAAGGTGAAATGCTTGAAGAGGTGTAAGACCCCACTTCTGGAGCAGCGTGGATAGTGAAGCCAGCTCCGATGAAACATCAATCAAAACTTCTACTGTTATTCAATATTCCATGGTATTCAGCTTTTTGTGGCAGTATTTAGAAATTGGATCAGTATCTTTGTCTTGCTCAAAATATTCCAGAAGACAATTATAGTTGCAAACAATTGCTCAAAGTGCAAAGTGCCTAGATAACCAGTGCACTTCATTGAGTGGCCTGAAAGCCATGGACTCACATTCAGAAGCATCCACTATTTCCTGAAATTTGCATTTTCTTGTGGATGACTGACAGAACACCATTTAGACAGTTCTCATTAAGGTCTCGATGTCTTTTACCTTTAAATCCCCAAGTCTTCCTGGTATACAACACAATGTTGCTGGACTAAGTGTGGAATATCATCTTTTAGCTGACCCACCAAGCCATTGTTTGCCCAACATCATGGAGGCTCTATTAGATGTGAACATCATCATTTTCATGAGATCAAGTTGGTGTTTTTTATAAAACTCTTTGATTGCAGGCACTATTGATACAGCATCACATTCTTGCAGTCGTAATAGTCCACCAAACGAAGTTTTACAGTCTGCAGAATTTATGGATCTATATTTAAAGTATCTATTAACAAGTATCTCTGAGGGTCACAAGGTTTTTACATTGGGGGGTTGCGAGCTGTCAGCTTCTGTCCCAACCCTGCTTTGCCTCTAGCATTTATAATGGTGTTAAAATATATATATAAAAATATATATATTTAATTTATAAGGAAGTTGCACTCAGTGACTTGCTATCTGAAAGGGGTCACTAGTACAAAAGTTTGAGAGCCACTGAGTTATATTTTGATTGTTAAAAGCTACCATATTTTGCCTGTTTTAAACTGAGATTAGGGTAGTAGTTAGAGGCTCCCATGCTTTGCAAACACTTAAGAAGTTGAACAAAAAGGGGAGAGAAGTTAACCATATGTATAAAAAGTAATATCCCTAATTGCAGCAATGTAGACTGCACTTATACTAAATTTCCTTTAATATTTATGTAATTAAGTTATGCTCTGTGCTGCCTCCTATATATCTTGTAGTTACACTGTTGTCAGTTGTGGGTTTTTTAAAATGTATTATAAATCTGTATTTTCCCTCATCATAAACCAGTCTGGAAAAGGGCATCTGTATTGGAAGCTGTTTTTAGTGACTTGACACTTTGGGCTTTTTATGTTGTGAAACAAGTTTTAATTTTCTTAACATAGGCCAGGCATGGTACATAAACCTCTTCCTCTCCCCCAGGGAGGCTTTTATGTTGAATTCCTTTAGTGGCAAAGCTTTGGAATGTCTCCCCTTGATTGACTTGATTATGATCTTTCCAATATATATCTTTCATGTTGATGAATTCCCATTAGAAATCTGCAAAGGAGTTTACGAGGTTTGATGTTCGATGAAACAGAGGAATTGAATTATCCCTGCAACTACCACTAAATGAAGAGTTGAATATTACTGCTGAGGATGTTTAGTGATTTTTGTGTTCAGCCTGAGACACTGTAAAGGGCCTGAGTTGTTCATCAGCACTTTTTGCAACTCAGGCCTCTTTAAGTTATCTCAGTTTGGTCACCCAAAATCAGAAGCCGCTGTGAAAAATTAGGCCAAAATAATCTTATGAATCAACAATATTGTATCAGCTTCATTGTGCCATGTGTTGCATTGGTGCTGGGAAGTAAGAGGGCATAAGGAGGGGACCTACACAGCCCCAGCGTCCTGGTACTTAGGCTTCTGTAACTGGTATTCTGAGATCCCAGTTTTCCCCTATCACAATGATGAGCCCCTCTGTAGTAGCCTTTGGAGCACTGCTCCTACTCACCTTCCATTCAGCTGTAAGCACACTACCACACAATCAGGATCAAGCAATTCCAAACCCTATTCCCCTGATGTGTGGGCTAAAACTCACACAGATGAATGGGAGTTTGCAGACAGTGGCTGCTCCAGTTGAAATCTTTTTGGGTAAAGTGGTACATTGCCTCAAAGTGCTAGAAAATGTTGCTAAAAGCTGACATAAGAGAAAAGACAAACTAGATTTTGTTTCATATCACCCTCTATACCAGGGCAGGCAAACTTTTTGGCCTGAGGGCCACATCGAGTTTCCGAAATTGTATGGAGGGCCGTTAGGGGTGGCTGTGCCTCCCTAAACAGCTAGGTATGGCATGGCCCCTGCCCCCTGTCCACCCCCCCTGCTTCTTTCCCCTCAATGGCCCCCCTGGGACTCATGCCCCATCCATTCTGCCCTGTCCCCTGACTGCCTCCTGCAGCCCCATCCAACCCCTCCTCTCATTCCTGACTGCCCCCCGGGAACCCCTGCCCCATCCAAGCACCCCTTCTCCCTGTCTCCTGAGTGCCTCCGGAACCCCTGTCCCTAACTGCCCCCTGCTACCCCATCCAACCCCTCCTCTCATTCTTGACTGCTCCCTAGCACCCCTGCCACATTCAACCACCCCTTCTCCCTGACTGCCCCTGGAACTCCTGCCCCTGAGTGCTCCCTTCCACCCCATCCAACCCTGCCTCTCCTTCCTGACTGACCCCCTGCAACATCTTCCCTGATTCAACCTCCCTGCTCCCTGCCCTCTGACTGCCCTGACCCCTATACACCCTCCCACCCCCTGACTACCACCCCGAACTCCCCTGCCCTCTATCCAACCCGCCCTGCTCCCTGCCCCCTTACTACACTGCTTGGAGCACCGGTGGCTGGGGGTGCTAAAGCCACACCGCCCAGAGCACCAGGACAGACAGGCGTGCCACCTGGCTGGAGCCAGCCACGCCACCGTGCAGCACAGAGCACCGGGTCAGGTCATGGCTATGCAGCTGCACTGCCTGGAAAGAGTTTGCAGCCCCGCCTCCCAGAGCATTGCACCAGCAGCGCAGTGAGCTGAGGCTGTGGGAGGTGAACCTCAGGGGAGGGACCAGGGGCTAGCCTCCTGGGTCAGAAGCTCAGGGGCTGGGCAGGAGGGTCCCACAGGCTGGATGTGGCCCGTGGGCCATAGTTTGCCCACTTCTGCTCTATACAGTCAGTATGCAAAATATCTTGACCACAAGGTAGTTGTGGTCTGACAAATCCCATTTTGGCATTATGATGGAAAGAACAATATGAACATCATTTATGTTCATGAATGGCCCACTTTATTGAGCTCAAGACTATGTTTAGTAAAACACCCAGGCCGAGATTCTCAAAAGGGACTGGTGATTTTCAGTGCCTCCATTTTTGCGTGTCCAACTAACCTGAATCACCTTAAAAAGGACTTCTTGTCAGAGCATTAGGGCTCTGCACTTGCTCATAATCAAGCCTCTTTTGGTAATCCAGGCTGGGCCCCAAAAACTTCTTAGTGAGACACTAGTCACTTGTGAAAATTTTGGCGGCAGTGTAGCATATGTAGCTATTATATTGGGCACTGCATCTTTCAGTGTATAAATAATAATAGTGACACCTCTTACAGAGCATTTTTTATCCATAGATCTCAAAGTACTTTGCAAAGGAGGCCAGGATCATTTTTCCATCTGTAAAATGGGGATAGTGAGGTACAGAGAAGTGATTTGCCCAGGGCCTCTCAGTAGAGACCCAGTTTCTATTCTTGACTCTGGAGGTGCCTGTCTAATGCTCTGGTCACTAAGCAATGCTGCTGCTTTACTTTGTCTGCTGTGAGTGGGGGCAGGGATAAGAGGCATTTCAAGCTGGAAGATCTTGCTGAGTGAGACATACTCTGCTTCCCCTCTTGTGGTTAATATATTCTTTGGTTTTTCTTTAATCTAAAGTAAGTGGATCTGGTTGAAAAACAGGGGAGGGAGGGAATAAATTTTACAACATTTTTCATGCAAAGTGTTCCCCCTATTTCTTTTGATTAAAAAAAGTCTTGATGAATTTTTTTCAACCAGTTCTAAGAGCCACTCAGCTAGACTGGAAGGAACAAGGAGGAGAGGGTGTCAGGCAAGGGAAGCTACAATAAGAACAGGCACCAACCTTTTGGTTCTGGTATACCTCGTCACAATCCCCAAACTCACGACACTCCTGACGTGCATTGAAGTACTATTATTTCCATTTTGAGAATTGAGTCACTGAGATGAATCGCTTGCCCAGAGACACAGAATGTCTCTACTGGAGCAGAGAATTGAACCCTTACCCCCCAAATCCCAAGTTAATACCCTAACTACAAAACCATAACCCTTGCGGGGCTGAGGGGGTAGGTGGAAACTTATCTGGGGACAGGTCATCACATAGCTACCTACTGCAGAGTTTCTTGTACTTTCATTTGAGACAACTGAGACTGGCCATTGATGGTGACAGAATATTGGACTCAATGGACCCATGGTCTGATCTAGTATGGCAATTCTATGTTACCATGTACTATGTGCTGATAAAGTTTAGAAAACATACCTGTGTCCAATATTTATGATCTCTGAATTCACCCCAGAAAAGGGCAGTGGAGAGGGTCCTCCAATCTGCCTAGAGTGGCTGTGTGGGATACGGCCAGTCAGGGCCCAGCAGCTTAGTATAAGAAGAGCTACAGGATCAGAAGTTGTTCAGTTCCTTGCTGGAGCTGGAGGAGTGTGGATAGTGTGTGGCTGGCTAATGGAACTGCAGAACCTTGGACAGGGCAGCACTGCCAGATGTTGGGGAGTCCTGACCTGGTTGTAGGGACTCTGTTAGGACAAGGCACTGAGGTAAAGGTACAAACAGAGTGGGACCATGGGGAAGTGGCCCAGGGAATTAGAGCAGTAGTGTGACATAGATAATGGGGCACAGTAGATGGCTGTGATCTATAGGGTCCCTGAGCTGGCACCTGGAGTAGTGGATGAGCCTGGGTCTTCCCACCTCTCATTAGCTATTGGAGGAAGTGTCCTGGACATTCAGGCACCCCAGAAGGGGAACTGAACTGTAGTGGCCCAGCTGGAGAGCTGTGACTAGAAACACCTCCAACAGGCTAACAACATGGTCTCCAGGGAAGGAGCCCTGAGGCACTGCTCTCTTCTGGAGCAGGGACAGAGTGCAGGCACATGCCTTTGGCCAAGGGGGTGCTTGTGAGATGTGCATTGCCCTGTTATACAAAGGACTGAGATACAATAGTGGGGGCTGTATATTATACCATATAAATGTCTAATCCTTTATTATTATTACTGAGCTCAGTGATCTCCAGTGATAGCGAGTTTCCTGGGCTAATTGTACACTATCTGAGGAAAGTATTTCCTTTTATCAGCTTCTAATTTGCTACCTTTCAGTGGAGGAGGTGATGAAAGGAAATGTGGATTCTGAAAAGATTATAGAACCACATTCATCCCTGGTGTAATTCTGTTGAAGGACACAGTTACCAAGGAGGAGCCCCACCTGTCTTCCCTTCTGAAGCCTGTTAGCATTTGCCTTCTAGCAGGATAGATCCATGCTGGAGGCAATCAGAACTGTTTCTTTCCCAAACCCAAATGTTAGCTTTCTTGGCTCCAAGTCAAGAGGGAAAAGTCTAATGCAGAATTGTGTCCATTTCAAATAGCAGATTCAATAATTGCAAATGCATGAAAAATGCCTTCAGTGAGAAGACTCCAAAGTTAACCACTGCTTTTGAAAGTCACAGGCCAATGATATGTACAGCAGGAGAAAATACTCCCTATTGGCCAGAATGTTTTCAGATCCTTGAACATCATTTTAGACCAAAGAATCTAAATCTCATCATTCAGATACATCCCAGTCTTTACATGTTGAGAAAATTGAAATTTGCTTTTTTGTTTCAAACTGAACTGGGAGCACTTGGCTAGAAGATGCTGAAAAGTAAGCTTGATGGGGCCTTTAAGTTGGGTTTGGCCCGGTATAGCTCCTGGGGATAGGATGGATGGATCTGTAACCTTTTGTGTGCTCATTTCCAAAAGGCAGATGCTGTTACTATCCTATATATTAACACCTGTGAAAGATTTCAGGGAAGAATTTTCCAGGTGGGATGAACGGCAAGGCTGTATGGAAATTTTCATAGCACAGTGACTGTAGTAACAGTTCTGATAGGGAAAGGATGCAGATGGATATGGTGATAATGTGTATGAACTGGGGGAGGCACTAGGATGGAGTTGGGGACATGCAAACAAAATGAGAGCTAAGAACACAATATAAAGGGAGCAAATGATAGGCGTTTACTGAAGAAGAAACTGCTTAAGAACTTGTAAAGTAAATTGTTTTACCATTCTCTAAAGAGAGAAAAGGAATCACCGTTCCCCTCAGAGGCTGGATCCTACATAAACCTCTCCATCCTTCCCTCTCTTGTTCTCCCCCTTACCCCATTCATTCTTCCTTCCAACTTCCTTTTCCTTCCTTTCCTCCTTTTTTCCCAACTTCCCCAACCAGCATTTCTTGTCACCCAACCTTGTCATCCATAATATGAACAAAAATCATTTACAATAAATTGCCACTTTAAGAGCCTCACACTGAGCTTGTGAAAAGCCTGTTACTGTAGTCTCTTTATTTTAGAGAGAGATGCTGACTTCAAGGAATGCTGAGAATAATCAGTCATGAATTTCCAAAAACAGTAGCTGCCCTCAAATCCCACAGTTATAACACAGTGGGTCCTGCAGTTATCCCGTCTTTTCATCTCCGATCCTCCAGTGAGTCAATGTGTCTCTTTAAGGGTGACCGTGGCCTTTCAAATGGCAGAACAGTGCTGTCATTGTTCAACAGATTTTGGCACTTTCTGGATGTGCGGCAAAACCCTAATCAAACTTCTTTGTGAAAGAGAAAACAAAAAAGGAAAAACACGTGTTATAAGGCAAATACTGCAGAAGGTGGGGATAGAAAAAGACAGGGGAACAATAAACTCTAAACTGGCTTTGATTCATCTGTTTAGAATGGATTGAAAATTACTTTTGATTTCTACTTTGCTCTCCTGACTGGGTGTGTCAGGAATGAACCTGTTACCTTCCCTAAGTGAGCGAGTGCACTAAAAATGGAGTGTAGCTGCCATAGCATGAGCATCAGGAGGAGCTAGCCACCCTGAGTACATACCCATCTGAGGCACTAGGCATGTAGCAGGGTGACTAGCTGCTCACCACCCTATGTCTAAACTCTATTTAGGACATTGGCTTGATTACAGCTAGTGCTGCTGATATGTCTTCTTGAGCAGAAATGTACATGTCCAGTGCAACATGTAGCTGTAACCTCAGTCAATTAGCTCACGTACTAGAGGCTCCTGCCTCTTGTGCTGAAGATGCTGGGTTCAAACCCCACTAATGGTCCAAGCAAGACTGGCTTCACAAGCTCCGATTTCAGTGGTGGGTGGCCTAGGGTAATCTGCTGGCGGGCCATGAGATAGCTTGTTTACAATGACCATCCACTGGCACGACCGCCCGCAGCTCCCAGTGGCTGCAGTTTGGTGTTCCTGGCCAATGGGAGCGGTGGGAAATGGTGCAGGCTGCAGGGACGTGGTGGCCGCTGCTTCTCACAGCTCCCATGCACCAGGAATGGTGAACCGTGGCCCCTGGTAGCTGTGGGCTACCGTGCCTGTGGATGGTCAATGTAAACAAAAAATGTAAGCCACCAGCGGATTGCCCTGACAGGCTGCAGGTTGCCTTCCATTGCCCTATTTGTTTCCATTAAAAATCAAGGAGACTCTTTGGCTCTTTCCAATGCTTGCAAACTCTATCTGGAGGAAATGATTGCAACATTAAAGTTGCTGATTGGCTAGCTGGTCAGAGAGGAAACCACTGTGCAGTTAGTGTGTTAGCCTGTGACTTGGAAGACCAGGTTTCAGTTTCCTGCTCCATAACAGACTGCGTGTGTGACCTTGCACAAGTCAGGTAGTGTCTCAGTGCCTCAGTTCCCCATCTGTGAAATGAGGACAATAGCATTGCCCCAGAAGGGAAGGCAAATAGTACTTCACCTAGATAGAAACTGTGAATAGTCTTCCTGGTGAGTATTGAACGTGCTTGAACTGAGCCTTGGGTTTGATGCACTTGTGAGATTTGGCCTGTGCTCACCAATATTCTCCAGTTGAGGTGGTTAGTACAACTAGGAAGATAATGAATCTACTTGTTGACCTCTATCCATCAATGCAGCTTCCCTCACAAGAATGCAGGCTTCAGATTTACTATGCAAGGGTATGCTAGATGTAGGAGGGAGCAGGAGGGCGCTTCCAAATACAACCACTGGCACTCCATGGCCCCAAAGACACAGGTGAGTTACAGTTAGGCTTTCAGCTGACTAGCATGTAGCCAGGATTAGCGGGGCAGGCACCAGCATTAGGGTTAGTTGAAAACTTTTAGTTCAAACCGGCTTTTCTTGTGGTGGGGATGGGGGTGGGAATGGAGAGAAGTGTCTGCTTTCTATGGGAGAACTTCCATTTTTTTTGTCAAATGCCTGAAAAAATGGAAATCTGAAATAATTTAATGTGGATTTGTTGTTGCTGTACCTAATGGGAGGTGTAGTTGGGTTGTCTCATGGTGATGTGGCTAAGCTAGCTCACGTGCAACTGTGAGGAAAGGCAGAGGTAAACCAAGACAAAAGGGATAATTTTAAATTTCTAGAACTCTCTACAAGGGAAAACCCCCAAATTGTACTGAGAGCATAAATATAGAACGTTACCAAAGACTTACTAATAAACTAACCTTCTGTGAGTTGTACACAATGTGCCATAATACCAGATGCATTGTTCTTAACAAGAACAGAAGAAATTATTTCACAATATACTGTCTTTCAGAAAAGAATCAACTTTTCCTCTCCTTGGCTGTAAGTCCAGCTCCACTCTTTGCTTCTCTTTGGCTTGAAGTGCTTCTTAGATTTGATGTTCCCGTGGCTGTATCTCTTTTCACTGAGTTTATCCACACATGGAGTTCCTTCACCTGACGGGGCCTCACTTGTGCATTAGGCACCTTTGAACTGTATTCCAATAGATGTTCAAACAAATTGTCCGAACTGAGAGTGATTAGGATCGATGTGGGTGGGCTTCTTGTTTTCCATTTTCAGGATCTGTTTTCATCTAACAGCTTTTTGATCAGTTCCCTTTTTCACCAATTACATTTCCTTGCAGGTTTCCCCCCTTGATTCTCTCTGGCAAGTCTGTAGATTCTCCCTCTTCCCTTCTCTGAGGGTGCCTGCTCACATACCCATATCTTTTTCTTCCCACCCTCGCACCGCTTTCTCCTGACTTGAAACCTTTCTTTTCTTTCCTTCTCACTCCTAGTATCCAACTTTTATTCTGCAGATCTTCTTTTCTTTTATCACCACATCACCTACCCAGGTTCCAATTCAATCCCTAGCTCAGCATCTACTTCTTTTCCTTCTCTGGCCACCCTATCAGGGGGATTCTGAGCCACCTCCCCTGCTCATGCTGCCCTCATGGGCCATCTCTCTTCCAACAACAGCATTCAGTGCTGCTGCATTGCAGCTGCAGCAAGTACTAGTACCAGGGTGTGGGTTACTACACTCACTTATGTCCTCCTTCACCTCTCTGGAATGTCTCTAATGATGCAGCATAACCAGCTCCATGATGCATCACCTCCCCTCGTCAAGAATGAGGAGATAATCTGACTAGGAACCCTGGTTTATAGAGGAGAACCTGAACTACAATGCCCATGAGGCACCACTGTTCAGACACTTCCAAATTGAAATATTTCAGTATTTCGCCAAAAAGTTGAAAGCTTCCCTGGAAAACATATACTGAAATGTTCATTTTCATAAAATTCTGTCTTCCTCCTTCCATTCTGACTTTTTATTTCTAATCTGGATTAATCCTGGAATGTACAGATGACCATCACTGGTCTGACTTCTAGTGTGCATGACATCTTGCTCATTGTCGATAAAGGAATGTATCCGCACAATCTGTACATTTTCTAAAGACCTGACTTCTTAGCGAATGCTAGCAACAAACAACAAATGCCCCCAGAATATGAAGGCTTTAAACCTTTGGTTCCTCTTACAAACCACTTCCCACTGGTGCTAACCTCCGTTTCATTGCAAGATAATTAACCTTTACTTCTGTTATGTACCGTTGCTTTCAGCGCAGGACTCGGCATAGCTCCTGTCATGGTCAATTATCTGGCAGGAGAGGCTCACAACATTGGGGACTATTGCTTAATTGTTATTGCTGGATCCTTATGCAATGTGCCACTGTAGGGGCTCATTTACAATTCTAACACATCCAGAGCATCCTGCATCAGGAGTCCTGTGTACTGGACAAAAGTTAGAAAGTAGCAGCACTGTCCCTGGCCAAAAGCTCATTAAACTACACGTCTCCTTCTAGTGAACATCACACAGATGACCTAGACAACTCACTCCAAACAAACAGCACTCTTTTGTTCTGCCTCATTGAGTCTTTCAGATAAAAAGAATTGGAGTGGGCTCAAAGGCCCAGCTGTGATATGAAGGGAACAGGTTTAAAATAGTGCTCACAGGCCACGAATCCTTAATGAGGGGATCTTTCATTGGTCTTTAAACATTTGAGGAAACTCAGACAGCTAAAATTTTTGTTGATTGATTCAACAGAGGCCTTTTGTTCTTATTATGCAGAATAATTAAGCCGATGCAAGCAAGTCCCCTTAGCTGTATACATAATTAAAATGTTAGACTGTGATTAAGCAGAGTATTGGCACAGAGCAACCTATTTACTTCATCAGAGTGCCATTACAGCCTTTAACTTGGTTTCAACCTCAGCCTTATTTTTTGTTTTGGAAAACAAACTTTATAGACAACAGAATGGTCAGCTGTATCAGTTGGCCTAAAATGAGGAGTGACAAATTGCAGCTCCTGTTAGCTCTGTAGGGACTTTTTCTTGGTGGTTTTTAAAGGTTTGCATCTCAGAACAGTAAAAGGAAAGAACCAAACACCAATGGTATGAAAACAGATACTCTAAGAAAGGGATGTGAAAGATATTGTTGTCTTCCTTTCTTTAATAGTTAGGGAGGAGGCAGAGATGTAAACACATCTTAAGTGGTTACTATACAGGGCAAAGACCAACCTGTGGTCTTTTCATTTCATCTTGTTGAGAAGGTTCACTTTTTCAGCAGCTGCCTCTCATTTCCTCATTCACCCCATGATCTTGGGAGTTGATATGCAAAAGACAAATCCCAAACTAGAGAAGTTTGTATAGTCAGTGTTGCCTGGAGCTTTGTCAGAAACAAATGCCCTTTGATCAATCAAATCTCTTAAATGCATTCACCTTTCTTTCTTTGTGCTCCTAGCCTGAGATCAGGAGGAACATATTGTCAATCAGAACTCCTAGTCTTGAGGGATCCCAGCAATAACTCTCCCTTTTTTAAGGAGGAATTCTCTCCCTGTTCTGGGAATGGTGAGAGTGACAGTATGGCACTGAGTCTTTCCCATTCAAGATCCAAGAATTCTTAGTTAGAATCTTACTTCATTTTCCAGCTGTTCTAGTCACAGAACCTTGTTCACCAGGAGCAGCAGAGGATAATAAGGGGGAGGAAGACGAAGCATCAATAGATCTGGGGACTGGAAGAGGGTCTGCAGGAAGGAACCAATCAGAAGGAATGGATTATCCTGATACCGTGTCTCTTCAAATCTTAGCACCTCTTGAGATTTCCAACAAAGCTGCCACTTTAGTTATATCTGCTCTCGGAAAAGGGGTGTCTCTCTATAACATGTTGAAATGCTAGTGTGAACATGAAAAGTTGCAGTTTTAACATGTTCGCTGTTCAAGGGTAAATGCTAGAGGAGAGATTGGCATTTGCCTTGATCAGTTTACATGCATTAAAACTGCAAGAGCTTTGATTGCATTTTCCGAGTCATGAATACCTCTCCTATACAAACTAGACATCATCTCATTCCAGTCAGGCCACTGAATTACCATGACATCTAGAACTCATCAAACTGACCCAGTTTGGATTCAAAGTGGTAGTGTCTACCAAAGGGCTATGTCTACACTATGGAGCCTAGGCTGGCATAGCTCGCTAGTGGAGATGCAATTTACGCTGGCCGAAGGAGTCTCCTGTCAGGATAGGAAAATCAGCTCCTCAGTGATATTAGCTAAGTCAGTAGAAGCCCTGTTCCACTGACATAGCTGCATCTATGCAGAGTTTTATAGTATAGTCCAGGCCTGAAGCTTGGTCTAAACCTAAAAATTGGATCAACCTAGCTAGGCTGTGCTGGGCTTGCACCCTAGGTGGCTGGCTAGATTGAACTACTCCCCCGCCTCCCCAGTATAGAAGCAGCTAGGTTGACAGAAGGTTTTTCCATCAGCCTAGCTACTGCCTCTCAGGGGATGAATTGCATTGATGGGGGGGTGGGGGGAGGGAAGGCCTTCCACTGATGTAGGAAGCATCTATGCTACAGTGGCACAACTACGCTGTCATAGCTGTGCCTCTGTAAATGCTGTAGTGCAGAGAGATCCCAACGCTGTATTTCCTTTACTTATCACCTGGGCTATGCCCCCTTCTCCTCCCTGTCCCCAAGTACTCTATGTTCTGAATTGCTGCCCATTCTAGGCTTCATGAATTACTGGGGCCCTGGTTATTTAGAAATCACTATGAGATCCTCCAACTGAAGGTATTATAGCAGTAAGGAGGGTTAGAAATGAATGTTTTACAATAGTCATGAGAAGTAAAACAATCCATAATTCAAAAAGGAAAGCTGAAGAACCTTTCTCATTAGTAATAACAGTAATTTCTTAGACTTAAGTTTTCTTCTGTATCTTCTGTTTTTAGTGGTAATTTATTTTGGGCCAGGTGAGGATCTGGCCCTTTCTGTTTAGGCTTCCTTCTAAGTCCTACTTGAAACCACATGAATACTGAGCTGCACAGGTATGCTCAGAACACCTTATCAGCATTAATGTTATGTTGACCTTGTGTGCAAATATATTTTTGTGACTGCTGGGGTGTTTCTCAGACAACTGTGTAATAAGCAATTTTCAGGCAAAACCTTATCCTTCTGTGATGTGATATCCCACCCTTTGCTTTAAGAATCTCTCATCTGATTAACTGTGCTGATTGTGGTTTTTGAGGTATAAACTTAATTTTAAGGTAATCTGGCAAACAGTCCTTTGTACATTTTAATTTGTGGTGAGAGAATGTTTGTTCAAAAATGCTTCTATTAGGTAGAGAGACCGCGTTATAAAAACCAACATAAATTCCTATTTCTTCACTTTAGAAGGAACATTCAAATGTAGTAATTTTGCAGCTGACATGAATTCCTCTGGCTTTCTTTAGGGTTGTCTTAGCTTTCTGTTGGACAAGTAATTATTCTTGTTTTTTTTTGTTAGGATTTCTGTGCAGTTAGTTATATGGGCACTGGTCACCATAAACAGGATGGTTTTGATAGCTTTGCCTGTCTCTGAGAGCTGATCTCATAATGGATATCATTGGGATGTGGTAAATAACACCAGCACATGCTGACTAGAAAGAACTTGGGAACTATCTGCAAGCTTAGGTCATGGGAAGTGACTAGTCTCAACAGCAGGAGACTCATCAGTGTAGAATTCTTTAAAAAATGCCTAAGGAAGGAGGAAAATAGGACTAAGAGAAGCTGCTGTAAATTTCAAAGTTCCTGTAAAAAGCATTGATTTGTTTCAGTCATTATTTTACAGTGAACTAAATTTTCTATTTTTTAAAATGCTTGTAAAAGCAAGTGCCTCTGGATAGATTTTCTTTGAATTCATAAAAAAAACATGCTTTTTTTTCCTCCCTCATGAAAATGATCCATAACCTGTACACTAATCCTTGGAAACAAAATAGTGGCAGATTTTTGAATACCAGGGAGTTCTAGCATATTTTACAGAGGAAACTCAAAGAGACTGACTCTCTAATGCCCTGCACCTTGTGTAGTCATTTACACTAGTGTAAAATTACTGTAAAACACGGCCATTGTGAATTGGTAATATATTTGCACCAGTATTGCATTGGTATAAATGATTCTCCATTCAGGGCACTGGACAATCATTCCCAAAGTCTTGTAAATATCCTTCTGAGGATTTATACTGGCCTTGCTCTGAAAGGATACCACACTGCTGCTGTCTGGATGCATTTAATTAACATGTATCTGGTGAGGCTCAGCTTCTGACATGCACCAATATCCTTCCAGTCAAAGCAGGAAATGTTTTCTAATAATACAGAATAAAAAAATTGCCCCTAGATATACGTGCCCAAGTGTCGTCACAGGAGTCAATGGAAGCCGCAGGCATGTACCCAAGAGTAGAATTCTTGTATTAAGGCTGTAGTTACCACTGAAACTTCCTCTATCAATCTTTTGTGAAGACTGGAGTGGCAATTGAAGTGCTGCCATTTAGTTATTAGAAAGTTGCAAAGTTTTTATACATAATGTCCTTCTACTGTGCCAGTGGAAGATACAGCAGAAAGAGAACTAAGCCCTCCATCCTTTTATTAATTATCTTGCATTTTTGTATTGCTTTTCATTCCAGAATATCTCAAATGCTTTACAATGTTCATAGGAATTATTTCACTCACCACTGATATCCAGTCACCTCTTGCTATATAACAGTGCCCTGCATCATATCAGTATCACAAAACCTTCAGGATAGGAAGGGAAGAATAAATACCATATACGTTTGAAGCTTCAGGGTTTAATAGGAAAGTCCTATTTCTCCCAGTTAAGAATGTAGGTGGTGAAATTCACTCCGTTGTGCTAGCCTTCTGCACAGCTTAAGCCTCTCTTCAGTCCCACTTGAGCCTTGAAAATATTTAAGACTGAAGTCATGTATGGGTCTTGTACTGGCATTCTGCGTGGGGAAGAATGTAATCTGGAATGAACCAATTCCAGTAGTAGTACTGTGTCAGAAACATTTAGGTAACTGTGGATCTGTCCATAAAGTAAGTGTGTGTGTTTAAAAAATTGTATCTTCTAATGTGTTTATCAGGACAATATATAGCTGTACAAAATTCTTCAGCCGTTTTTGAAAGTTGTGGTGTTAGTTCTTCTGAATAGTTCACTTCAACAGAAGAAACTCCCACGTTCTTTGGAAAAGTTGGCCAACAGGATTTGGACATTGTTCTTGCTATAATTGCTGCATCTTCCCTTAAGGTTCAATCCTACAAGGAGTTGAGTACTTTGACTCAATCCATCAAAACACATACTGGATTCCAGTGAGGCTATGTATGTGCATACAGTTAAGTGTGTGCTTAGGAGCTTTGCTGGATTGGAGTTGAGCTTCAAAACTGCAATCTTAGAGCCATGTTCTTCCTGCAAACCTTTGTCCCTCGGAATACCCTCTGTTCATCCCTTACTCAGTTAGTAGTCTGACTTCAGTGGCCTGTGTACAGAATAAGGGCTAGCAATGAAATTACTTTTGGTTTGCACCACTTTGAGAGGTAGAATAATAGGGTTGGAAGAGACCTGAGGAGGTCATCTAGTCCAATCCCCTGCTCAAAGTAGGACCAACGCCAACTAAATCATCCCAGCCATGGCTTTGTCAAGCCAGGCCTTAAAAAGCTCTAAGGATGGAGATTCCACCACCTCCCTAGGTAATCCAATGTTTCACCACCCTCCTAGTTAAATAGTGTTTCCTAATATCCAACCTAGACCTCCCCCACTGCAACTTGAGACCATTGTTTCTTTTGCTGTCATCTGCCCCCTCAGAAAAGCTTAGCTCCATCCTCTTTGTAACCCTCCCTTCAAGTAGTTGAAAGCAGTTATCTAATTCCCCTTCACTCCTCTCTTCTGCAGACTAAATAAACCCAGTTCCTGAGCCTCTCCTCATAAGTCAGGTGCTTCAGTCCTCTAATCATTTTCATTGCCCTCCGCTGGACTTTCTCCAATTTGTTCACCTCCCTTCTGTAGTAGGGGGATCAAAACTGGACACAATACTCCAGGTGTGTGGCCTCACCAGTGCTGAATAGAGAGAAATAATCACTTCCCTCAATCTGCTGGCAATGCTCCTACTAATCCTGCCAGTTCTACACACACATTTGCACTAGTTTAACTGAAGATGTGATTTTAAAACTGATTTATTTAAATTGGTGTAACTTTATATGTGCACACTCAACTCCTTTTAAACCTGGCTTATAAATTAGTTTTCCCTGTATATTTACAGGGGCAAGCTAAACTGATATAGCCAGTTTTAAACCAATATCAGTGGTTTGCATTGGTTTAAACTGGTGCAAATTTATGTGTAGATGAACTTCCTGTCTCCTCCCCCCACCCCAGCCACGCTGCTGTAGTGCTGTCCAGGGCTGCTCCTGGATGCAGCGCTGAAGCTCCAGGACAGTGGGGAAGGGGGGACAGCAAGGGAGGGGCTGGGGGTAGTCTCCTCTGCTGGGAGCTTGAGGGGGCTGGGCAAAATTAGCTCGCGGGCCGGATGTGGCCCACAGACCGTAGTTTGCCCACCCCGACTTAAGAGTATATCTACACTTCAATTAAACACCTGTGGCTGGCCTGTGTCAGCTGACACAAGCTCATATTGGCAGGGGGAGGGGAGAGGGGGGAAGCTGAGGCCACAGGCCTTTATTTCTTCACTGAAATTAAATATCCCTGCAGCCCAAGCCCAAGTCAGCTGATGTGAGCCTGCTAGTGGGTAACTGCAGTGTAGACATGGACCCTCAGCACTCAGGTGGGTCTTGAATGGTGCTGTGAGCTGTTTCCCATTAGAGTTGAATAAAGGATGAGGGAATCATTATTCTGAATGCTGTTGCTGCTGTTAGTTGAAAACAAACCTATCACCTTAGCTGAACATATTGAATTGGCATCAAAGACAGCTGAAACTTATTCTTCCAGGTTCAAATTGCTTAATTTTGTCTTGGCTGGTTCATTTTCATGCTCAGTTGTTGGGTTTTTTAATATTATGTTAGATAAGGGCAGGGTTGTGGGTATATGTATATTATGCTTTTATTCATAGGTATTTGCATTTTCATGCATACTGTACAGGGAGGGAATTTCTAAAACCTCAGTGTAGGAGAATAAAACCAAAACAAAAGGAATAAATGGAAATAAGAATTAACTGATTTTTCCCCTTCCCTCAATAAATCAAAAATCGTGGCTTTTATAGCAGTGGGTAATGCACTAGGCATCAAACAGTGCACCAATATTACATAAAGGCTTCATGTGTTATCAATTACTCTTGAGATATTAAAATCTGGATTGTGAAATGTCTTTAGCGTCTTTCCTGTTGGAAAATGTATGAAGAGGGGAGGCTTAATACATATTGAAAATGTTAAAAGGGTATTGCAGAACAACACAATAGTATTAAATGAGGTAGTTCCTTCTTTATCCATTCTGCATGATTTGTGGATGTGGAAGTCAGACGATCCATGTTCTATGGTGGGGACTTGGGGAGGGAGAGTGGGGGTATTATGAGGTGTGATAAATCATGCAGTTTAATGTGCTATAGAAAGGTGCTCAGACTACTGTGAGTGGTTTAAGAACTGATAAAAATAGACTAGCATGTGTTCTAGTGGTTAGGAAACAGTTTCTTTAGTTTCGTAACATGATCCATTAACTAAGGAAAGTGGCTTATTTGGAAACGAATATATACAGGCCAAATGAAATTCTTTTATTTCATCAAGAGTTTCCAATGACCTCTTAAACCCCAAAGTTTGAAGACTTTCAGTATTTTTACTTCTTCCCAGTTTTAACAGTTTACTTTTCCAGAGTTTAACATTCTGTTAACGCACTTCCATGACTGATTTGAGTGTGTGTGTAATACATTTTCTTTTCCCAAAGTCTTCTCCTGCTGGTATCTTTAAATTTGGCATGGAATGACTTTTATCAGTATCTTCCAAATGATCTTGAGTTGTACTTGCTATGTAAAGAGATCTCTGTAGATCTCATAAATGTCCAGGCATAGCAGGTTGTTAGTTGGATACCACACATGGATGCTTGTGCTTTGCTTACATGAATTACTCATTTTGAGTGAACTGCTTTACTTACCCCAGGTGAAACTCCCCTCTGAAGAAAGGGCTGGTTCAAGACTGTCCTCGGCTGTTCCAAGGCATATTTTAATTGCTTTGCATTACAAACCACAAAAACATTTTATCAGGAGCATTAAGAAACCCCAAATAAGGCAATCCAGGCAGTTCTGTTGCTTTCTCGAAGAACATAGAATTTGTGTTTCTATAAAAACCAGTACACTAAGGCCTCATGTAACAGGATGCTGGCCAGAAGGTTCTGAGCCAGCCCCTCAGCTCAGCTCCAATTAAGGGGTATTAATTGGAGCTGGCTGGGTGTGGCTCACCAAAGGGCTTAAAGAAAAACACGTGTGGGCCTCATTAGCCTGGAGGCTATAATAAGCTAGCAGAGAGGAAGCTGGGGGGATGACAGGAAAGGGAGGAGCCTGTGTCTGGAGTTCCCAGCTAGCTGAAGAAGCCAGCTGTCCCCCAGGGAGCTGCAGGGAATAGACTGTATAAGTGGTGGTAGGAACTGATACAAGAAATAAAAAGGCACTGGTGCTTGCTCAGAAGCGGTCTCTGGCTGACTTGTGAGAGGAGCAGTAAAGGGCTCCATTACACATGGGGACTTGTCTGGGATCTTAAGCCAGTGAACGTGGTTGGTGACCCAGAGATGGAGACCCTGCAATGGCTGGCCAAGCAGCAGGAACAGACCCAGCAGGCCCTGTAAACCTTCCAGCAGTCCTACCAGGCTGAGACAGGCCTTCCTGGTCTGGCAGGCAGAACAGCAGAAGAGCCTGCAGGACTTTATCCACAGACCAGCGTAACAGGGGCAACTCCTGCAACGTGTGGTGAGTCCTATGGCAGGGGAGAGCACCTGGCCTCCGGGCTGGGGACTGTGTAAAATAAGCCCAGCAGATGATTCGGTGCCTTCCTGGGGACCTTTCAGTGGGTAGCCACAGGTCCCGCACGGGTGCCAGATGCAACCGGGGCCCTCCAACTTGCTCCCTACTTTACAGGTGAGGCTCAAGCCACCTATATGGTGTTGGGAGAGGAACAATCCCGGGATTATGAGGCGGTATGAGCAGCCATTCTGGACTGGGTGGGCCTGTCAGCTGAGCGGTACTAACAGAAGTTCTGTCTGGCCCGGTGGATGTCAGCAGTGCATCCTTGGGCGTTTACCCAGAGGCTGAGGGACTGGGCCAAGCACTGGCTGAGACCTGAGGTGTATATCTTGGTCCTTGAGCAGTTATTGCAGAGCCTCCTGGAGACCATACATGTATGGGTGAGACGACATTAGCCAGGCACTGTTGAGGCAGCCATCAGGTTGATGGAAGAGTACATAGAGGCTGAGAGACCCCGGAAGGGGGACTGCCCTGGAAGGACAGAGGTGGGGAGAGGACAGACAGACTCTTTTCCCTGGGAAGGCCAAGAGAAGAAGGGGGAGCCTTAATATCATGTTGTCTTCAAAATTCTAGCTGTAATGGGATCAGTGTTAGCCAAGGGGAACCTGACTAACAAGCTCATAGCCCAGGAGACTGCCTCCTGTACTCAGTTGTTTAGGAATCGCCCCCATTTAGGCAATGTGGTCCAGTAACAGGATGGGAACTGGGTTTCTCTTACCAGCTCTTACACATTGTGTCATTAAAACTCCCTGTGCTTCTGTTTCCTCATCTATTAAACAAATAGAGATAAGAGGGATCTCTGTAAAGCTTTTGGAGATGTAGGTATAGAAGGCCCCGTATCATTGTTGAGTTATTACTATAATATATACATTATATTTTTCTGGATAATTTCTGCTAATGAATCCCTGAAAACATCTACCTTCCCCTTTTTTCTCCTCCTCAAACTCTAGTATAAGCAAACTGGCCCAATAGTTTTCCCCATCCCACACGCATTTTCAGTACTTCAGTACAATTTAAAGGCTTGAGCAAAGGGCTTAGGTTGATGAAGCAGCATAATGTGAAAATGCAATCATATGTGTGTAAAATCATATTAACCCCATTCTTTCCAGAGTAACGAGCTAAACTTCAGTTGAAATTGGGAGAGTCTAAACTTTAATAGACTTAATTTGAATTGTTTTTACATGCCTGGTAAAGTCTGTGTGTACCAGTATAACCTCAGGAGAAGAGAGAGATTAACCACAGTGTAATAGTACCCATCATCAGTTATTAGGGTAATTCATAGACATATAACAGAAAATGGAAACAGAAGTGCTGAATATCTTATTTTGTTTGGCGTTTTTTCACCAAAACGTTTATTAGCAATTGGACATCTAACACCAGTTAAAATGAAGTAGTATCAGAGGCTAAACTAGAGAAAGAACAAGTTAAAAATTACTTAGACAAGGTAGATGTGTACAAGTTACCAGAGCCCGATTAAATACATCCTAGAATACTCAAGGAGCTGACTGAAGAGATATCTGAGCTGTTAGTGATATCTTTGAAAAGTCATGAAAGATGGGACAAATTCCAGAGGACTGGAAAAGGGCAAATATAGTGCCCATCTATAAAAAGGGGAATAAGAACAACCTGTGGAATTACAGATCAATCAGATTAATTTCAGCACGCAGAAAGACAGGGGGGCAAATAATGAAGCAATCCGTTTCCAAACACCTAGAAGATAATAAGGTGATAACAGTCAGCATGGATTTGTTTAGAATAAGTGTAAAACCAACCAAATAGCTTTCTTTCATGGTAACGGGGTGGTGGTGGTGGAAGCAATAGATGTGGTGTCTCTTGACTTCAGTAAGGCTTTTGATACTATCTCACATGACCTTCTCATAAACAAACTTAGGGAAATACAGCCTAGAGGGAACCACTATAACGTGGGTGCATAACTGGTTGGAAAACCATTCCGAGAGAGTAGTTATCAGTGGTTCACAATCAAGCTCAAAGGGCATAGCTAGTGGGATCCTGCAGGGATTGTTCTAGGTTCTGTTCAATAAGTTCATCCATGGTGTAGAAATTCACTTATAAAGTTGGCAGACGATACCAAGCTGGGAGGGGTTGCAAGTCCTTTGGAAGATAGGATTAACATTCAAAATGATCTGGATAAATTGGGGAAACGATCTGAAGTGAAGAGGATGAAATTCAGGAAAGACAAATCCAAAGTACTACACTTGGGAAGGAACAATCAATTGTGCACACGTAAAATGGGAAATGACTGTGTAGAAAGGAGCACTGTGGAAAGGAGTTGGGGCTCATAAGGTTCACAAGCTAAATATGAGTCAACAGTGTAAAGCTGTTGCAAAAAACCAAACATCATTCTGGGCTGTATTAGCAGGAGTACTATAAGCAAGACACAAGATTTAATTCTTGCATTCTATTCTGTGCTGATTAGGCCTCAGCTGGAACATTGTGTCCCATTTTGGGTGCCACATTTCAGAAAAGATGCCCTTCTTCTCCAGACAGTCTCCAAAGTAAAAGTAGAAAACATGACCTGTGAGGGAAGATTTAAAAAAATCCCATTTTTTTTCAGTCTGGAGAAGAGGAGACTGAGGAGGGACATGATAATAGTTCTCAAGTACATAAAACGTTGTTACAAGGAAGAGGGAGGAAAAATTGTTGTTCTTAACCTCTGAGGATAGGACAAGAAGCAATAGGTTTAAATTGCAGGGAATGGCAAGCCGCGGCCACAGAGAGCTGCAGGTCGCCATGCCTGCAGATGGTCAATGTAAACAAACTGGCAGCCAGCTAGTGGATTACCCTGATGGGCTGCGGGCAGGCCACAGGTTGCCCACCACTGGCTTAAGCACATACTTAAACGCCCCTGAATTTGATGGGACTTAAGTAAGTACATGCTTACACTTAAGCATATGATTATGGGCTAAATGAATAAAATAAGGCAAGGCTTTAGGCCCTGATTCATATCTTGCCATTGACACAGTTTTTGACTCAGAACTTTGCTAACTTTCATTGGCAAAGCGCACTCACAGCTCATGTGGCTGAAGATACACTCCCATGAGCTAGGGTTGCAGATCAAGTTTACTCTGTTGCCCAAGTCTTCTGATTTGGTTTAAAGGGATAATAGCAGCAGAATTGCACATAAGTCTAACATTTATTTCTTTAATTCACATATCACATCACTGAGAGAACTTCTTGTTTTGAACAACTGCAGAGTTTATTAATTTATGAAACCAGGTCAAAGTAATAGAGCAAGTACATAAATAAGTACCACATCAGACATATGTCCTGCGAAGACAGTGAAAAACATATCTTGTATTTTATTGTTTTAAGTGACCAGAGACTGTAAAAATGCAGAACTTCATTTACTACATCGTGCTTATATTCTTTTGTTTTCATGAAAGTGTTTATTATACAAATAAATACACAATTTGAACCCCACTTATTCTGTCACAAGCACAAGACTGTTTGTCTTCCAAAAAAACAATACAAACACTGTACACTTTCCACATAATCTCTGTTCAATCAGCTACTGCTACAAACATAGTGTACCAAGAGGTGAGCCAAATATAGCCAGGTGTTTGCCTGCCAGAATACTATGATGCCTCAGAATACCTTCCACTATGTCTTTCTCAGAGGTATGTTCCTGTTAATACATGCATTATGAGTGGATTTATAATGTAATTTTTTTTTATTTCTGCAGTACCTTCCAATCCAAAGGATTCCAAAGTATGTTACAAATAGCTACTCCCACAAGTACACTGTGTGGCACCCACTTCTGGTGTGGAACATACAGCTGTTTAACAGTGCACAGGTACACTACACCACAATTTTGGATAGGAGGTGAACACGACACCCATTTTAAACACACAAGAGAATTTTGAGAGGCAAAGTCTCATTACCGAATTTGGCCCAGACACTGGAGTTAACTTTTTCTCTTATGAGAACTGCCCTAGGATCATTCATAGGATGGTGTATTTATATTTTGGTGTCACTGCCTTGTCTGGTTTTTAAATGCTTTTACTGACATCACAAGGATTTTGTTCTTGCCAATTAAACTGTCTGCTGAAGGACCTCCTTTCTGGCACACTGTCCTGTTATGTGTTTTAGGCCACTCTGGACACTGGCAGAAAAGGAAGTGCACTAAAAAAATAATCTGTTCTCTATCCTGGCATGGAGGATAACTTGTTCTTTGCAGGCAGGACCATGAATAATTTTCTGTGTAGGAAATCTTAGGTTTTCTTTGCATCCTTATATCCCCACTTAGTCTCCTGCTTCCTCCCTATCACTTTCCCATTTGTCCGGTCTCATTCTCTCCTTGCTCTTAGTCAATGACTCTTTCCATATACTCCTGCTGGCTACTGCAAGAAACCCTGGCAAGGATGGATCCTGTGCCACGGAAAAAGCAGTAAAAGGGGGTTTCCTCTTACAACCGTAGCTGCTATCAGAGAGAGGTGCAGAAATCACTACTGTGAACCAGGCCCTATTAAAAAGGATTAATATTTCTTCTGCTGGAGCCTGGGTTGGGCTGCTGGTACTAAGCACTGAACATCCATACTCCTTAACCTCTTTGTTAAGATGTACATACCCCAGTTGAAGACCTAGATGGCTGTCACTGGAAATACAGAGCGGAGCAGAGAGCACAAGTTTTACAAGTCCCACGAGAGCTTCTGAATTCTGGCCACCGCCATTTATTTCTCTCCCTTTGAGGACCAAGTGCCTGGCCTGAGGCCACTTCTTTAGAACTACATTGCTGTTTAAACACAATAGGAAACGTTCCCGTACGCTTCTGGAATAGAAAATGGAGGGAAAGCAGTCACAGTCACTTATTCCTCAGGAATGAATCTAAGATGGAGTCCATGAGCTGGTGTGGCAGGATTTCCTCAGAGAAAGTCATGTTTTCAAAGTAGTGATCTTGAATATCTGAACAGAACTTTTTTCTGGAGGGAGACACTGGACAGATACTAACGTTCACCTGTGAACTGCAAATCAAACTGAGTGCCCTAGATTGCTTTTTGCATGAAGATAATGGTCTTGCTGGTGCTGCACTAACTTAGTGGCTTGATATAAGTGCTCATTAGTTTGCCATTTGAGAGAGTTGTCCTTGAAATTATGCTTATTAGTTTGCTGGGACTTGAGAGGCCATCAATTAGAACCATGCAGAACACTCTTATTGCGACAATTACCATTAATAAATTAAGTGATATCAAAAGACATTTAATGAGTTATTAATCACTGTGGGTTTAACCCTATAGGAATTTTCATAAATGATTCAAGTACTTTGCATTCTCCTGCTATGTTACTTTGTAAATTGAGTTTATTCAGCGAGGCTGTGTGTTAACAGGGCCCATGAGAATGCGGTATTGGGGTGGCATGAGGGAGCTGATGTTTCATATTTCACGTAGAGAAGTGGATAATGGAAACCAAGTGAAAACCACTTAAAAGTTGAACGTTTTTTCAAATTGCTACATAAATGCAGTAATTCCCACTAACACCTTCTGGTTTGTTTATGTACTCAGAGTTTGTTCAACTGCAAGACCTCGTCCCAAAAGCAGTAGGCTGCTTGAGAGTTTTTGTTTAAACCTGGATGTTATGGCTCAAACACAAGCACTGTATCACTTGTTTTCCGCGGCCCCCCCCCCCCCCCCCGCCTGTTCCCTCCCCCTCCAAAGAAACACGAATCCTTTCAACACCAGAAGTGGTATAAACTCAGCACAGGAAATAATGCTCTCCATAGCTCCTGCACCGTTATTAGGTGTCCTTCATTCCATTAGTTTGAATAACTTGCCAAGTTTAAAAACAAAATCTGTTTTCTTTTTTAACTTTACAAGGAACTACAGTCTCCCTCTCCCCTCCCCACACCAATACAGAGCCTCCTAGTGTTTTTGAGGAGATATTTAAATGGTTGACACAGACCACTACACATAAAGCAGCAAGTTTGCTGTGCATGATGTGAATAATTACTGCATTATAGTTTTGGTTTTTAGGGCAACTGTTGACTTAAGCAAAATAAGCCTGCAGTCCAGCTGCAGATCCAAGTTTTCATAAGTTTTCTTCTTTTCTCCCTCCAGTGCTGTCTCCCTTAACAGTGACCCTTTTCAGACTTTTCGAGGTACAAAACCTTTACCAAATCCTCCAGCTCAGTCCTGCACACTCTGCTTTCACACATTTGGCTGATCTGAGCTTCTCCCTCGCTAAATATTTTCCACTGGCCTGAAAATAAAAACACAAAGCAGAGAGACATTGACTTAGACAGAATGCAGGGAGCTTTAGAGTCACTTACAAACACTAGTCAGACAAACACATTCGAATTGTTGATAGGGAGAATTAAAATATTTTCCTTTGGAAGGCTTGAAAATATCTCAGTCACTTAATACATCCCATGCAAAAGAACTACATTAAAAGAACATGAAGGCCAAATTCTGATTGGGGAAGGTGGCAGGGGGGGGGGGGGGGGGCCTGGCAGAGAGGAGGGGAGGGGAAACTTTAGTTTCGAGCTGGGAAGGCCCTGGCTTATAATTGCAGCATACTCTCAAGAGTAATTCTTCCAACAGCTGCTGTTGTCCTGGAATAGTGGAAGTCCAAGCATAACAGCAACTTGCTGATGCAGAAGAACTGGAGAATAAAACTGACCAAAGACAAGTGAAATTGGGAGGCCAAGTTCTGTAGCCCAAGCTGGGTGAAATAGAAAATATAAATTGCACTAGTGGTGAAAAATGAATTTGGATTTTTTAAACAGTCCATTTTGAATAATCCAAGGTATTACTAGGGACTTTGAAAAGGTATCTTTATATAGGATTTATGTGACAGTAACCCTTTAATCGTATGTTGCATTCTGATTATTTTATCTGATACTCAGAAACTATTGATTCCAGATGTTGGTGAGAAAGTAGCACATTTATTTCAGTTGGAGGAGTAATGCAGGACATGTTTTAAGGCTGAAGTTATATAGAAAAGTGGAGCCTAAGAAGATAAGACTTTTACTTACTCAGTGTTGTCCTTGTTATCTGCTTGAAGTAGGGAAGTTCTTCAAATTCGCTTTTGGAGATCTTCTCAGTGTGGAAGTGACGTAGAATCCCTGTAGCAAAGCAGTAAGAGCATGTAGTTGGAACAAGCTCCTCTGCTCCGAGCCTGTTGTGTTGTTGTGATTGTGTGTAGAATTATTGGCATGTTGAGGCACATTGTGAAATCGTCTTTACCAACAATGTTTTAACCGATTCCATGTGCTCCATCAATATTTTTCTTTTATAGTTTTGTGATGATGGAGAGTATCACCAAGATCTGAGAGTTAGTTCCTCCTTTGCCCACATAACTTCAGCCCTCCCTGGCATGAATGAGAGAGAATCAGAGCAGAGGCCAAAATCCCAGTGCCATGGAGAAAAGCAGTTGGGCATGCTGACATTGGACGTTATCTTTTGCCTAACTGCAGGCAGCCAGCAGAAAATGCTCCTGCCAAACTACCAGAAGGGTTTGTGCCCTACTGGGAGCATAGGGTCAGTAGGACCCCATATTAACCACCAGCCCTTCAGAGGGCTATTCATAAATCATGATCTGTTTAACTTTGTGTAGTTTGCCCTTTAATATAATCTCAATTTATGAAGTGTCTTTTTTTAAAAAACAATAGACTAAAACTACTAAGTTGGCAGTGATGGGTCTCAAAGCAATCTATAACAAAGCCTAGCAGTGCCCCAGTGAACTAAGTAAATCTATATCCTAATTTTACAGCTTTGTTAAAGTGAAGTACAAAAAGAACAAATGATTTGCTGGTGGTCACACTGTATGAGTCCGTGGCTGAGTCAAGACTAGAACCCAGGAGCCTTGACTTCCATATATGCGTATTTGTTTGCTCTGACTGTGTGACAAACATTCCTAGCTAAAGAGAGGCTACAGACAAGTGAAAGTAAAGGTACTTTAATATTTAGCATGTGGACTAAGGCATTCTGAGACACCGTGTCATCACTTAGTAAAGGCCTTCATGTAAAGGGCCTTTGAGAAGATAGCCAACATAATTCTTAAGGGAAAGAGTTGGTTGTAAGAGATGAAGAGAAAAATAACATTGCCTCTCTTTACATATTTAATAATGGATCTGTTTACACCCACACCTTTGGTATTTCCCTTTTTGGGTCCCCACTTGCATTTTTAATTAAACTGAAATAATATATATTATGTAGCTTCACTCTTCCCAAAGATCCCTTAAGGGATTTTTCTTTCAGTAAGGAATCACTTTGCCCACTTTGAAAGGCAGCCTCCTCAGATATAATACACTTTTTTAGGATACATTGTGAAACACACACTCTTATATATAGCAATATTACACAAGTTCAGATTCGACACAGAGTCCGTGAATGTAGGGAAGTTTGGCATTTGTTTGAAATCTAGCTTCTAGATCTGTAAAACTGAGGAGATTAGCTAAAGTCAGTTAGCTAAAGCAAAAGTTCAGGCTTTATTCATTTGCAACACATAAAACAACGATCATCTGAAGGAGAAGAAACATCTAAACTCTTTAGATATTCAGGAGTTTGGACAATTAAAGGGGCTGGCCTGAAAGAGTTGGAAGTCTGTGCTCAGACTGCAGCTGGTCATAGTATAGATTCTTTTCCCTTCCAAGAAAATGAGTTTTCTGTGAAAAATCCAAATCCAAAATATTTTGGCCAAAACGTGAAGAATTTTGATTCTGCAGCACTGCTATGGTCAGGGGCGTTGGAACAATTTGTATTGTGGGGGTGCTGAGAGTCATTGAACCAAACTGTAAACCCTGTATATAATGGAAATCACTTCAAGCCAGGAGGTGTGGCAATACCCCCTGCCCCTCCAGCTCCAGGATCTGTGGCTATGGTGCTTCGTGAGAGTTGTAATTTGGGAGCTGTGTGTTCCTGTTCCCCTCAATAGGCCAGGCTCACTAGCTGACCTACGTCTCCCATGATGTACCACGTTCTCTCCCCCCGTACCCCATAGGATGGTGGCATTGAACTGGCTAGTGTGGCTATTGTCCTCTATTGGTCAAAATCAGAACTGCTCAAGTGCATCTGATAGACCCCATACTGCTAACAACAAGGGAGTTTGGCACAAGCATTAGCAGTTTGTTCTTTTGTAGTAGGAGGACTGGAGTTCTATCACTGCTACCAGAGAAGTGCCAAATGCCCCAATGTAAAGAACTGGAACAGCTACAAAGTCCTGAGTGGCAAGAATTTATATATCTTTCCTGAGGTTATAAAAAGAAAAAAGGACTTTTTAAAGAGATCTTGATCTACTTACCTTTCCTAATTGTCCACGCGTGTATTTCTATTTGAGGTGGCTTTTCTGTTTCCACTGCAATTTTTCTAATAGTTTCTCCTTCCTCCATGAAAACAGATTCATAGACAGGAAGCATCTCTTCCCCACAAAAGTCATCTTTGCTGTCAAAGCTCTGAGTTGGCATCTCTTCTGTAAGCAAAACATGACACAGCTTTAATAATGTTCCTCGGAACTTACTAGATTCGTGCTGTCCAACAAGTTTAGCTTAATTGTAGAGAGCTTCTCTGAAGTGGTCTTTCAAGTCCTTCTCCAGTTGCGTCCAGACTACTTAGTGAAATTCTGTTATCAGGTCTGAGCATTAAAAAGGGAGAGCAAAATAATCAGATAATTTGGATTTTTATTTAGTATATTTTATCTTAACACACACAAGTCACAAACTTTGAGAAAAGATCCTGCTTTTTTAATAGCTGTGGGTGAACTTCAAGAGTTAGAGATTGATTTGAAATCTAGATAACAAATGTTTTACTTCTATAGCACTTCCATCCCAGGTTCTTAGCTAGATTTTTCTGAGTGCCCTCATCTTCCATTGACTTCAGGGGGAGTTGGGGATGCTCAGCATGTCGACATCAGGCTCTCACTTTACTTATTAACTGAAGTAAGCCTCACAATCCCCCTGTGAAGTGAAGTATCATCCTCTTTTTACTAAGATGATTGAGACACAGGGCAGTTAATTGAGCCCTGGTCTACACTGGCTGGGGTGGGGAGGCAATCGACCGAAGATATGCAACTTCAGCTGTGGGAATAGTGTGGCTCAAGTCAACGTATTGAGGTCGACTTATCACGATGTCTTCACAGCACTGAGTTGACTGCTGCCGCTCCCCCATCAACTCTGCCTGCGCCTTTCGCAGCGGTGGAGTACCGGAGTCAATGGGAGAGCGCTCGGGGATCGATTTATTGCGTCTACACTAGATTTGATAAATCGACTCCCCTCCCCCCGAAAGATCGATCGCTACTTCCTGATCTGGCGGGTAGTGCAGACCTGCCCTGAGTCTCCTTACATCACTTGGGTCAGGAACACAACTGGGACTTGAACCTAACTCTCCTGTCTCCTAGTGCACTGAACTAGGCTGCCTTCTAATAAGCATTGCTAGCAGGTGCTTTGTGAGCGACTTATGCATGTGGCCCTGACACTTGTTTTCTCAGAGCATTTCTGCTAGTGCCTCATAGAACTAGACACAAAAAGGGGCTAAATGTGTTGTGGGAAAATTTTAAAGGTACAGATGGGAGTTAGGCACTTGGCAAAACATCATAAGAGGCATTAGCAAATTTCTAAGTAGTTTGTTTTCTTTACGCATTTTTACTAATAACGTACAACAAGCTAATCAAGTGATTACATTTTCCCCCAATGGCTATGATAAGCTGTCATAATGTTAGTGTTTATTCTAAGGATCCAGTTCCATTATTGGCACAAATAATTTTATGACCAAAGCTTTTAAATCTACCTCTATGTTTCACAAAACAAAAGCTTTATTTAGTACAGTAGCGTAAATATCCCAAGCTAGAAAACGGAAAGCTCTGTGAGGATTGTAAATGGAAAGAGATGGAAGAATGAGAAGCTCCTTGAATTATTGTGTGGGAGATGATTAATTTCTAGGTGAGGTGGAGGGGGATGTAATCTCTTCTGGAATGAGTGTCCAAAAGTCGCACTAATGCTAGAGAGAAGAAAGAGAGACCAGAAGATGGGCCCAATCCTTGGTGCCCTCTACCTAACAAAATGAGCTGGCTTGCAGGATTGGGTGTTAAATCTATTATCATGCCCAGATTTCCCTCTAGACAAAATATAGCAACAGATATAAGGTTGCTGATTTCATCAGGTGTCACTATGATCAAAAAACGCATTAAAATCCAAAGCAGTCTGTGATCTAGTCTTTGTTTTACCTGGACAGACTTTACAGCATTTTCCTTCTATTTTCTGAGGGTATTTGCAGGGATATTGATCCGGACAATGAATTTTCTTACATTCTTGTTTGGTGATGTTGCAGGTACACAACACACACTCTACGATTCCAAAGGCCCGGAGAGTAGGATGCCACGATTCACCATGTGAGTATGTTTTGCCATTTGAAACACAGACTATAACAGAACAGGAGAGAGGAAGAAAATGAATATTCATTGTATGGTAAGGCCCCAGCACGTCCATAGTTGAATTACAACCTCTGCCTTAGTGCATACTGGTTTTAGGCAATGTTTCATTCATGATGAGGCTAAAGGACGCACCTCGACTTGGAAGTATATTTTTCACTGGTGATTGCTGGTCCAGCCCTTCTATTGATGTCAAGCTTTGTCATTTACTTCAAAGGGAACAGGATTGAGTCTTCGATCACCTTTTTCTGTGCAATTTGGTCTAAATTCTGGCCTCACTTATCCAGGAGGGTGCCCTGGTATTTCAGTGACTGAGATGGAGCGCAGAATTTGACCACTCTCCTCCAGTGTGTGACTATTTTTGTTGGGGACTATTTACTCCCATTAGTTAACTTTTATGATCGTAGCTCTTCATGCACACCCCAGCCCTCCAAACTGAACTGGCTCCTGCCCCAGAATTTCAGCCTGCAACCAGAACAATATTCTAGTTCCCGGCATCACAGCATTTCCTACTGAACCTCCTGCATATTCTCGTCACTGGGTGAACACTGTTTATTCATGCTAGCAGCAGGGTGAGTTGTTGCTAGCCGTACACTTTGCTACTTTCCAGAGGGACTCTCCCCTGGATGACAGGGACAAAGCAATGCAGGAGATGGAATGTGATCATTTCTATGTTTTTTCCCAACTATACATTGGGTGTTTGTAGACTTGCTATTGGTAATTTCAAAAAACAAAAGGAGGCTTTAAATTGAAAGGCTGCAGATGATATTGAAACGTATCTAAGGACACCCATTACATCAAAATCTGAATGCCTCTCTTTAATAGATCTATCCTCACTACACCCCTGCGAGGTAGAGAAGGACAGCAGGCAAAAGGACACTGCACAAATTACCAGCTGGCAAAAGCAGACTCAGTTCTCACTAAAGTTAATGGGAGTAGTGCCAGTTTACACTGAGGCAGAATTTGCCCTATGAACCTTGCTTCTTTAAACATTTCATAAACACACTGAAAAATGCAGACTAACCAAAAAAGGTGAAAGAAAGGGCACTGTTTGATTTCAAAAAGCAGTTAAAATCAAGTTTGGATATGCTGTAAATATTTCCAATTCTTCTAATATGCCATCATTTTTTATTAATGCTTTTATTTGTAAAATATGTTCCTCTTTTAACTGTAACTTTCAAAAGCATTTTAATTTTTATCTGTAATCTTAAATTTACATCTAACTGGTAACAGATGTGAGCAACTGGCTTATGTATTACTAAGTTACCAAGATTTATGGTGGGTGTTCTTCATAATGTATTGTCTTTCATGGGTGTTATACTATCATTTGGTTTAATAATTTATTACTTTATAAACTCTTGAGAACTGTTTTTCATTTTAGAAGGGGAAACAGTTTTTCTCTCATAAAAATAAATGAAGAATTCTCTGTATACAAAACATGATGATGAGAGAGAGAGAAGGGAAAATTTACATAAAATGAGATTAATTACTCTGTTATAATTAACCTTCTTTCATGCTTTAGTAGTATATTTATACTTATGTTTATATCACTTCTTTTTTCTGGCCAGAGAGCTCAAATGCTTTACAAACATAAATTAAACATCACAACTTCTCTGTACTGTAGTCAGGGGTATATTGACTATAGATACATTCTCCTAATTTTGAAGATGGGTAAATTGAGGCACAGAAAGGTTAAATAATTAGTCTAAAGTGATAGAAGAAGTCTGTAGTTACCATGAAAATAGGACCCTAGCTCCCAAATGGCCTGCTTTAACCACTATCTGCATAGAAATGTAATTCTGTATCCATGTAATGGCATCAAATCTGCATGTCAGTATAACTATTTTGTATGTTTTTAGATTTTTAACATGAATCTCAGGAAGCATGTACATTAATTAATAACACACTCTAATTGCAAAGAACAAAAGAAAGGACGTTGTCACCATTCTAATTTCCATTACAGAGACCTCTTAGACTCTCTCTGGGCCTCACGCTCCTAAGGCTATCACTGATACTAAACTGCACAGAGAAATGTGCTGTTCATTTGTCTGCTTTTTATTTGCTGAAACAAATCAGTCAGAAGTTGCTTTGATGATGTCTTCATGTGTGAACTGGATGTCAGAGATATTGTGCTGAGTGGAGATTCCTGCTCCTAGTTCAGCATAAAACACTGGCTTGATCTGAATGTGTTTTCATGGTTGTTCAGGTGGATAATAAAGATCCTATGGCCAACATTCCTCCTGTTAGTTAATACCTTAAAAGATGAGTTGGCTATAACACAAAGGCTTTTAACTCTTTGTGGGGCATTCCTGAGCGTACACTACACTGGGTTTTGTGTGTAGTTGCTTTTCTATAGCTAATTCTTTTATTACAGTTTGGGCTTGATCCTGCAGACCCTTATTCACTTAAATAATACCTACCTGCTACACAAATAGCTCCCTTGACATGTATAGGAAGTGAGTGCACTCCACGCCTTGCAGCATTGTGTCCTTTTGCCAGGACATAAAATCCTCTGCCCCTTTTAAATTGGGGATTTGGTTATTCCCCCCCCCACACACACTTTTTTTCCCTAGTATAATCCTTGAGGAACATGGCTCAGTCATGCTTCTATAAAGGTTTACCATAAGAGCTCGAGGTCCTAATGTTCCCATAATGTAATAAGTCCTGTAAGGCTCTCAGAGGCTTAAAGACATATTATGTTATGTTACTGGAATGTGTCTAGCTCTTGGTGCTTTGTTTTACATACATCTTTGATATGAAGTATTGTATTGATCTCTGAAAAACAGAATAAAAGTGAAATTGGGGGAGGAGGGGACTTGAACACTAGAAAACAACTTTGTTCAACACATATGTAAAGGGGGAAGCTCCTCTTTGCTCACAGGTGGGATACTGTCTGCCAAGGGGATGGCTCAGTAAATCCTGGCAGTAGCGAACCTAGTAGCAACGTAGTAGGGCTTTGTAGCCTGAGATTTCTGAGGTAGCTTAAACACATGCCATTTGCATTCACACAGGTTACCAAATAGGAGAAAGCATGAAGAAAATAACCAAAAGGAGATTCTTCCATTCTCTGGATGCTAGACCAGTCGGTGTGTGAATTTAGCAGCAGATCCAAAGGCATCAGCAGTGGTGTCAGCTGCTCACCTTCCTAGTCCCAACAGAGTAATGTGGTCTTTATATAGTTTCATGTAATACAGATTTTTGGAGTGCTTTCTAAAGCAACATGGTAGTGCCTATGCATGGGCAAATGCAGAAGCCACTCTGTGCTCAGACACAATTGCCCTCAGCCAAGATAACTCTCCTGATATATCTTTGCTCTCTTACTGTACTTTGACTTTCCAACTTTCAGGGTTCAGTCATTTGCAAAGGGTCCCCCCCTTTATGTACTAAGAATTCTTTGAGCGCTATAAATGGCTGAGACCCGACTCAGAGTACTATTGATAAAAGAAATTCTTGTTACCTCGTCCATGCTTGTGCTTGTTGTTGATAACGATCTGTACTATAGTTCCTGAGGCTTGCTGGGGGTCAGGTAGGACTCCGCGGTTAATCCTGCCACTGGAAAATCGTGGAATGTTAGCCATCTGTCTAGTGGAGCTGGGTGACAGGTCATAATGGGAGCGATGGTATGAGTGCCTCTGTGTGGAGACAGAAGGAACAGGAATGTAAAGTTTGCAGATGATACTAAACTGCTCAAGATAGTTAAGACCAAAGCAGACTGTGAAGACTTTCAAAAAGATCCCACAAAACTAAGTGATTGGGCATCAAAATGGCAAATTAAATTTAATGTGGATAAATGTAAAGTAATGCACATTGGAAAAAATAACCCCAACTATACAAACAATATGATGGGGGCTAATTTAGCTACAACTAATCAGGAAGAAGATCTTGGAGTCATCGTGGATAGTTCTCTAAAGACATCCACACAGTGTGCAGCAGAGCATCCTGTGCAAGTTTGTCTAGGGGACACCACATTTGGAGTCTCCTCTCCTGACTAGGCCCTAATCTAGAGAATTTTTGTCTGTCATTTCTTCAAGATCATGAATGATTTTGGGTACAAAAAGCTAAAGGCAAACTGAGAAAGAGTGAATGGAAAAAGGTATTGTCACTAGTGTGAATTTTTCTGCTTGGTATACCCGTGCCAAGGCAGAACTGGTGAAGAGTTAGAGTAATCATCCCTTTTACTTGTGTGTGTGACTGGCTCGGCAGGAAAACGGGTTTTCTGATTACACAGGGCACACTTACGGCTTCTCTGTTGGCTGGTTGCCGGAAGATGTCCCCATCAGAATGTTCCCATGATAATTCTCCATCTCCTGTGTGTGAGATAAAACCATCAGTTATGGGAGTACTTGTGCAACTTAGAAATGCCTATGCAAAATCTATACAGCTGAATGAGACCAAAGACTGAGGCACAGCTGTAGTGAGGTCGCATCTTACTAAGACACCGTTACTTTTACAAAACATATTTATTATTTGTATCACAGAAACTCCCATCCTGGGCAAAGAATCCATCATGGAACAAAAAAGACAGTCACTGAGTACAAAGAGCTTACAATCTATGTGACATTTTCCTAATCTGCTATGAAGTATTAGCCTCAGCCAACACTAAACTACATTTATCATATAAAGAACAAAGTACATTTTTGTGTTGCATTGTCCTTAAGGGTCCCCCCCCTCTTTTTGCTTACTGTCATTCACAAAATTTGGTAACTCATTGTAGTTCTCAAATATTACTCTGAACCAATGAGGTTCTTTTTAAAAAAAATCCAACGTTCTGCCATTGAAATGATTTTAAAAAATTGATGCAACAGCCACTCTTAATTCATATTGTCTGAGCGCACAGGCAGGAGGGAGCCAGGTGCAGTAACATATCAGGCTATATGAGAAATGGACCTAGTAGGACTGGCTCTGATGTCAGCCAGTAGATTTCTGTATCTGCAGCCAACAATCATGAACTATACAGCCCTGCTGTTGACATAGACCAGTGGTTTTCAGCCTGTGGTCTGGGGACACTTAGGGGTCTGCAGACTGCCTTAGATTTCCAAAGGGGTCCACACCCCCATTCAAAAATTTTTTTAGAAGTCCCCAAATGAAAAAAGTTGAAAACCACTGATGTAGACAAAGAGCCAGGAGAAGGCATGCAGGTAGGTAGCCCTGTCCCCAGGATAGGGCTCATATCACTAGAAGGAAATGTTGACTTATGTGATAGAAGAATGTTTGTGGAATCAGAGATATTAACTGAAGCCAGGAGCTCTCGAAACTGCCTAGAAGTGGGGTGGGGGCCCCTTTTAAAAGTGATGGGGCCATGGGTTCGGGTGTCCCTGGCTGAGGCCCTTGACACTTGTGCATTGTGATGTAGGAGGAATTAAAATACTTTAGAGAAGCAACTAGAGGAACTTCAGAGCAAGGCTTTGGCCCCTCAAAACCCAACATCATGAGCTGGGGGAATTTAGAAATGTAAACGAGAAATCTCCGCTTCCATTAAAGTCTTTGTGAAGACAGCTTTAGAAATGTAAACTTCTACAAGCCAGTGTGCACTGATCACTAGCACTGAGGGGGAACAATGATGGAATGGAATCTGTGACGTTTTAGGAGAGGATGTGGCACCAAAACAATGCTTAGACTGATATTTAATTCTTTAAAAACCTGTAAGGATGACTTGCAGGAATGGAGCGGGAAGGTTCTCTACTATGGAGGTAGACTTGGAATTGAACACCCCCAAACTTTGGTGTTTAGACCGGTCTTGTATTATGTGTTATGTAATGTAAGCTTTATAATGGCCCCAAATTTCCACCACAGAACTCAATGGTAGCAGCATGTGCCCCCAAATCAGGAGCTGGACTTTATGGCTTGGAGCCATCTCTAGTCAGTACGAAAAGGATTAATTTGAACATGCAGAGGGCGTTTAAGTGTTCTGTGCATAAGTTACTAATATTCTTTGCCCTTACAGGGAGTAGAAATTAACTAACAGATCCCTCTTCCCTGAGGCTGTTCTCATATATCTTCATGCAAACGAATTGCTCAGGCTTGTGCTTCATAAGAATTGCAGGGGAAGAATAAATCAGCATGTGCCAGATTGAAAGGGACAAGGCTAGTTAGAAAGGAAATGTTACTTTTAAGACAGCATTATAAATAATAAAGCATTTTAAAAACCACTATGCAAACACAGAGAGTCTTTTCAAAGGCCACTGCAGGCTCTCAATCTCCTTTACCATATAACCGGTCCTGCCTAATGCCTCTCACATCTTGCCCTGAATTTCCTACTTCTGATTAGCTTTTTTTCTCTTTAGTGACTATCCTCTCCTGTTTTAGGTGGCTGACTTTTCCAGTGTAATCCTAGTGCATTGTATAACTAAGGCATGATGCTTTGAAACTCGGTTTGATTTTTGTAATTATAACTGGTTAGTTCCAAATCCAAGTCACCATATAAAGTAAAATTATGTGCTATCCTCCCAGGAAACTAAAAATAGCTATCAGGGAACAGAGACCAGGAACCAGATGATTAGCTAATGTTTATTTTATTGCACACTCAACATATTGAATGTTAAATGGTAATTTCCTAGATTGCCTGCCATGAGACAAGGACCATCACCTTTGCCTGTCTGAGTGCAGAAAGCTTCAAATCCAAGTGGTCTAATAAAATGTTTCTACGTTTAGTGGCTAAAAACGTAAGAGGCAGCAGCATGGGCTACTGGGTGGGGGACTGGGCTGGACTGGAACTCTGGAAACAGGGGCTCTGTGCCTGAGTTGTCCTCGGCTGACCTGCTGTGTTCACCAGCCTGTGTCTCAGTTTCCCCTCCCCCTCTTCTTGGCTGTATAGACTGTGAGCAGTATCTGTCCCTCACTATACATTGGTGCAGTGTCTAGTACTGTGAGCACAAATGAACTACAAATAATATAAATGCTCCTTAATTTTCCAAGTAACAGTATTGAGCTCTAAGGGTCAGATATGTAGACCCCTAAGAACACATACATCCTAGTGGGATTTTCAAAGTGCCTAACTCCCATTGATTTCAGTAGGAGTTAGGCACGTAGGCACTTCTGAATATCCCACTAAATGATAATTTGCATCTTAGGCAGCTATGTACCTTTAAAAATCTGGTCCATATGCTTAGGTATTCCAGCTGGTGGATGACACAGAAATCACAATATAAACATATAGGTAACATACAATTATAAAGAAGACCCCACCTGCACAATTTGGTGGTTCAGATTTAGGGTTTAATTCATTTCTAGAATTAAATTCCCTATGTGTATGTGAGGGTTGCTTTGGGATCTAACACAGACTTGCTAATAAAATACCAGAGATACCTGAATGTAGATTGGCACTTAATTTACTTGGGGTAATCGATCATATCCTAAGAACTGAGTTATCTGTTTCTTTTTATGATGAGAGAAAATCTGGGCACTTGCAGGATATATACATATTCATATTTCAAAGCTCATCTACTGGAGAGGTGGCAGATATTTTAATGCTTTGCACCCTTGTTTCAACTCATTATCATAACGTTGCTTCTGCTGTATTAATTGCTTATTTCAGTTTAGGAAAAAAAACAAAAAATGATACATCTGCTGAAATACAGTGTTTAATCTCCATGTGGCATGCTTAAAGACAGTATCCTTTTGCTTACATAGCATATTTTACCTCTGCAAACTGGGCAGCAGGACTCCGCAACAGAAACTGGGAAAGAGCATGTTAATTTTGGGCAAGTCTTCAGACCACAGTAAACATTCCCTTCCTGCCATTAAAAACAAAGACAATTAAGAAATGGCTTCTGCATTGATTCATATGGTACTATGCATTTATATTATGGGCTTATGTTCAATACCAGGGAGATCCATGCTGCTGCAATTGATGCAGCGGGTGTTGATTTAGTGGGTCTTAGTCGACAGCAGAGCTCTCTCCTGTTGACTCCAGTACTCCACCTCTCAGAGAGTACTCACCTCTCCGCCTCCCGTTGATGCAGCATGGTGTAGACATCTTAGTAAATCTACCTAAGCTACGTCAACTCCAGCTACATTATTCACGTAGCTGGAGTAGCGTAACTTAGGTCGACTTACCCCAGTAGTGAAGACAAGCCCTTATACAAATTTGAGTCTGGTTCTGTACATTTACATCTGTGCCACTCTAGCATCTAGAAACAGGATATTGCCCTAAAGAGTATTCCTTAACTGTCTTTCTAAAACCAAAAACCATTAACAAAACATTGTACAGAATATAGTGCTCAGGAATGGTGCCTAACATGCCAGGAGACCCAATCCACCAGAGAGGTACAACATGGGCATTGCCATAGTGAAGCATCCTACTAATGAGTTTCAGCCTTGACCTGGAGGGACTGCATTTAGCAGTGATGCAGTAGGGTAATTATCCAAGTCCATTCAGTGCTCAACCGGTTGGGCCAGATGGTCCTGAGATGGTTCCTTAATGCTAAATTTGCTGGTGGCTTGATCAAGCAAGGTTCAAATGTGGCCAATGTTTGTCCAGGAAGAGGTGGATAGACTGAACCTATTTCAGCTCAGAGTGGCTCTGAACAGTCACTGGACAGGGACAACTATTGGTCGCTGCAATTTGAATTGATGACCTAGAGGGCTAAAGTTCTGTGGCCTATTGTCAATCCCATGAGCCATCCAGTTCTCACTTGTAGGAATCTTTATCGAATTCAGAATAATTCTGGCCTCTTTTAGAGAGCTGGTGTTGAACTTTCCATAGTCCGGTTGATGTAAAACTATACACTCCAAGGAACAATATTCTACCTGCCACCTAACTACTTGGCAGCTCTACACTACCCACCGGTTCGGTGGGTAGCGATCGATCCATTGGGGTCGCTTCATCGCATCTAGACTAGACGCGATAAATCCATCCTCGAGCTTTCTCCCATCGACTCCAGTACTCCACCGCTGCAAGAGGCGCAAGTGGAGTCGATGGGGGAGCAGCAGCAGTTGACTCACCACTGTGAAGACACCGCGGTAAATCAATCTAAGTACTCTGACTTCAGCTACGCTATTCCTATACCTGAAGGTATATCATATGTATCATGTATCATAGATCAATCCCCCCACACACACACTTTCCAGAGAAGGCCAGTGTGTGGAATGTGGGCTCATGTACAGAGTGTTCACAACCGAGCTGATTTTGTCTACTCTGTTTGGTGTAGGAGGCAGAATGGCATTCTACCTGGGGCTGCATATTGGCTCAGAGTGTGCTTTTATATGTCCCTCTTTGCTACTGACTTTCAGCCTTCACTGCCCAAGTACTACTTTACATTAGTTAAGGTTCAATAGGCTGGTCTCCTAGCAAAGAGAATCTAGCAAAGCATACAGAAGGGTTCAATGAAATTCTTACTTACTGAGCAGCTGCACTGAGCACACTGGTTGGGTTGTCTATTCTGAAAAAGCCCTTCTGCCATAAACATTTCCCCATGGTGGTAGGTGGTGCCATTGTATTCACAGGATTTCCCAGTGATTTTAGTGCTTATGGAGAAAAGTGAATCCTCTGGAACCAATGAGAGAAAAACATTTTATTAAAAAAATTACGGTACAAGTTGCTCAATCATGGGTGTAGACGCCTGGGTGCTTTTGGGGGCTAACTTGCATTAATAAATAAAAGAAACACTGAGTTTGGAACAGAAGCTTGTTTATGATTTTATTGACAGTGGGCAAATTTAGTCATGGTACAAAATGACTCATTACAGCGATATTAAACAGCTATTTTATTTTTTTAACTTCAGATTTTAAAAAAAGCTGCCTCTGTCCCTGTTAGTCTTTGCAGACCCAGAGTCAAAATGTAACAGCAGCACTGATAGCATGATTTCAGACTGCTACAATACTTCTACCGAAGGAGATATGTCACGGCTTTGCTAATCACACTGTAGTGTTTGCCAGCTAGTGGATGGGTGGCCACGCTTAGGAACTGACTTAGCACAGGTCGTCTTGTATGTGAGGTTTCTCTAGAGCGGGCTAAATATCTAATTATGTGGTTCATTAGCAATTAAAAAAAATAGCTTTTTCAAATTGACCCAAAAGGAAACTTAAAGGAAAAGGTGGGGGTTCATTTCAAGTCACATGACATTTTTTACTTCAATTTTGAGGATTTTTTAAAATAGTTTAACAATAAAATTGAAGGAAATTTCAAAACAAATACATTTTTACTTGAAATATTTTGCTTTGACTTTTTTTTTGGAATTTTTGTTTAGCTTTTTTCCACCATAACAATTTGTGAAATGTTTTAATCCAAATCTGCTTTGTGTGAGTGTGTGTGGCAAAAATATGTTTTTGAACAAAAAATATCCACCCAGCTCTGTTTTCTCTTCTCAGGAGAACCAATATTATTTGCATTGTGGTAGTGCCTGTGTACCCCAGGCATGGACCAGCACCCCATTGTTCTAGGTCTTGTACAAACACAGAGGCAGGCCCTGCCCCCAAAGAGCTTACAATCTTAGCATACAAAACCACATTAGCAAGGAAGTCTAAAGATCTATGTTAGTAACCTGTACTATAGTTTCATTCGATTGCGTCTATATGAGGGAATAACACTGCTTTAATGCTTCTGTTAGGCAAATTCATGTTGTCGACACTGTGCAATGAAGACATGGCAGAACTCTGTTACTAGCAAATGTGCCCAAACATAGCTGTACCTTGGACGTCTCTATTTCCAGTGGCTTCCATGCTTGCTTTTTTTCCTAGCATTGGCCGCGGCTGTCAACGTGACACATTTCATCTGAACTAAATGTACACACTTTTGTTACTGCTGATGTTTGGTTGCACGCAAATTATTTTCAAATATTCAAAATAGCCCATTCTGTTTGCATACAACATCACATACAGAGCTGCCCAGAACTTGGCAGCCATGATCCAGTTCTGGGCCCTGCTGCCTCAGCTCAGCAGAACTATTGGATGGGTTTTCTTCTACGGCCTGGCTTCTGTGCCAACCCCAAACCAGCTCCAGTGAAAACAGCTTAGGGGCTCTCTAACTAATGCCTGCTGACAAAATTCCCAAAGAGGTTGTCGTTCAGCTTGCGAATAGCTAGGGTGTGCCATGGTCAGGGCTGTGATCGATGTATTCCTGATGGGGCTCCCTGATCTCAGAGGAATCTTCATTTGGGGAGCTGTGGGCAGTTTCTGCTCACTTCGTGCTGCCTGACTGGAGTGGGGCGGTGACTCCTGGCATTATCTATTTACATTTGTCACTCTACCATCCAAAAATGGGCACAGGCATTTTTAAGCAGAAGCTCCCTAGAAATAACAGTGCAGTGATTGTTCTCTGGAGCCAGAAAATCACTTCAGATTTCAAGGAATGCAGCTGACATTTCACTTGGTGGGTTTGGGGTTTCACATAAGAGAAACCTGAGCTGCAACATCATGTTTTGCTGTAGCTTTTTAATATCTGCCAGATCGTTTCATATGAAACCCTCTCCAAAATTAGTATGTCATCAAAGAATGTAGGTTTTTTAGCTGAGCACTCAACCAAAGAAGCAAGAGTTTTTAGACTACAGGCATTGAATCTAAACTCTGATATTTAGAGCCCTCCATAAAAGAGTTTGTTTTGGTATGCTGGCACCATTACGTATTAATAATCTTTTCAACATGGGGGAAATTAGTAAATGTCACAGAGAAATGTAGTGTGTGTATAAACCTCAACATTGTAAGGTTTGGTGTGTCAATGCAGGACCTACTGCTATGACAAAGGGAATTGGAGGCGGAGAAACTGTGTAAGCCAAAGCACTAGAGGCCTTAGTGCTCTTAAATGACCCTTTCTACTTCATGTACACTGAGTATCTTTTTAGGAGATGAGTTTACTATTTGCGTTTCCACTCTGTGAAAGGCCACAGCTTGCATTTATTTCAGTTCCACAAATGTCCCCCTGTCATCATGTAAAAGCAAAAGGGAAATACATGGCTGAAGTAGGGTGACTAGACAGCAAATGTGAAAAATCAGGATGGGGATGGGAGGTATTAAGACTCTATATTAGAAAAAGAACTAAATATCAGGACTGTCCCTGTAAAATTGGGACATCTGGTCATGCTAGGCTGAAGCATAGATTCTAGATCCCATGCAAACCTCCAATCTTTCTCTTCACTGATCTTTCAACGTACTCAAGTTTTATGTCTTTGACATGCTTTATGGTGGATGACATGTATGGTTATGTGGAAACTCCTCTTGATCAGCAATATTCAACAGTTCAGGAGCAGAATTTTCATTTGTCCATATTCTGGTACCTTAGTAACATACTTCAGACATGAAAAGTAAATCAGTCTCTTGATTGTGATTCTAAAAGAGAAGAGTCTCTTCCAAAACCTGCAGCTGCTACAAGTACTGTCTTGGGGGCTGCTGATGAGCACTGGCTTCTATATCTACTCTGGGAGATGCTGCTGCTTCCATGCTTCCAGCTACTTGTACCATCTTGGTCCAGTGTGGGAGCATTTGCAATATCTGGAGCAAAGAAATAAAACTCAATTTCCTACCATAAGAAAGAGAACTGCAAGTGTAGAAAATCGTCCGGTTTTGTACATGTCCAGAGCACAGAAGGGGGACCCCGCTAAAAAAAAACAACAGAAAACAGGATTTGAGTTCTCAATCACTAGCTTGCTAAGGTACTGTAAGGAAGGCAAGAAACAACTGAAACCTTCAAGTTTGAAAGGAAGATGATGGCTAGTGGCCTCTTTTAGAGAACTATATATGCCTCTGGCAGAAGGGACCCTCTGAGATATAGGAGAGAGGTCGCTGAAAAGTGGGTGTCAAACATAAGGGAAAATGCAGAAGGGAGAAGCCTATTACTGTACAGGCCACTGTATCTTTAAAAATGTTTATTTCAAACTCTCCTACAGAATCACAGCTTACACTGTAAATAACACAAAGCTATGACAAAGCCCATGCTGATCCACGAGATGTGGCACTTTGATTGTTGCTGTGTGGATTAATCTGTTGATGTGTATTCTGGAGTAGCTCTCTGTAAGTAGACATGATCCTTGAAATTCATAAAATTAATCACTCAAGCCAAAATTCAGTGTTGTCTCGTGGTACATAGGTACCAGACAAACCACAGCCAGCAGGACTGCACTGCAGAAGAGGGCTACTGGGGACTCTGCCTTCTCCAAAGAGTTGCGCAGGGATAGTTCCAGGGGCCCTCTGCAATTGACCTCATGGTGAGCATAAAAATGTAGCTAAAGGCTTTTGAGGGATGGATCCACATATTCGTAGCATACACAGATTTCCATGGGCAATGAATGGCCCACATGCTTGTGACCTGGGCAGCTTTCCTGGCCACACAACAGCCCTGGCATGTAGCACTCCATGCACTTGTAACATCAACGGAATTTTCAAGAGCTGGCCCCAATCAAGATATCTCTGCATATATTGCTGTGTCCATTCGGGAAGTTGTTGTCCTGCCCCTGGTCTGCAGTTTGCAAAGACCAATGCATGCACGAGCTCCCTGTAACTTTTTCAGAGTGAGAAAGAGTGTCGGATGCAGAGAATGAATTTTACTGCAGATAACTTATATCCAGGAAGTAACATTGCTAAATAAAATCACTATCAATCTTCAAAACATTGAATTACGGTCCCTAATTATGTTTCTTGGGAGGTGGAAGGGAAAATTTTCTTTGTAAGGTAGTTTCTTCTTCTGGAAGAAGTTTGTTTGTTTGTTTGTTTGTTTGTTTGTTTGTTTGCTGGTTGAGTCTATAGAACTATTGTGGAGTCTCTGCAGTATCTCAGGACAGCAGCAGGTGGAGGAGATCACTTGGCAACTGACAAGCCTGTAACTGCATTGCCTCATTAGTGAGTCTAGAGACCGAGGTGCAAACTCCAGGTATGTCTACACTGGCAGAGTTACACTGCCAACAGTTACAGCGCCACTCAGAGGGCGGAAGGGAACTTGCTGTTGTGTGTACACATTGTCAGCTGCCTGCGCAATAGCGTGTTCACACTTGTGGCACTTGCAGCTGTATTCAGAACGGTGCACTCTGGGCAGCTATTCCACAGAGCATCTCTTCCTCTTCTGCCGCTGAGAATTGTGAGATGGCGGAGGGGGTTACTGGGCATCCTGGGTCCTGTCCCAATGCCCCATGATGCATTGCTTTGACATCCCAGCAATCCCGTGCTTCTGTCTGCATCTGGCACCATCTTTCAATGGTTTGTGTACTGCATGCTCTGCCTCTTCGGTCTGCAGGAATGGAACCGCACTGTTGACCAATATGCTGCTCACTCTGACTAACATGTCCTGAGTGGCAGTGGAGTTATTCCTTAAACTACAAAGGCAAGAGGAGTTCTGCATTGATCTTCCCATGAGTAGTAGCTATGGCACGACAGTGTTTGTGGCATTCACGGTGCTGCTGACCGCAGTGGAGCGCTGCTTTTGGGCTTGGGAAACAAGCACTGAGTGGTCAGATTATATCATCATGCATGTCAGCAGCAGAACTTTCGGATGAGGAAAGTCACATTCATGGGACTGTGTGATGAGCTTGCCCCAACCCTGAGGTGCAAGGACACAAGAATGAGAGCTGCCCTGTCATTGGAGAAGCGCGTGGTGATTGCACTGTGGAAGCTGGCTACTCTAGACTGCTACCAATCAGTTGCTAACCAGATTGGAGTGGGAAAGTTGACCGTTGTACTCGTGTTGATGGAAGTGTGCAGGGCCGTTAATTGCATCCTGCTCCAAAAGATCATGAGTCTGGGCAACATGCATGACATGGATGAGTTTGCACAAATGAGCTTCCCTAACTGCAGAGGGGTGATAGATGGCACACACATTCCAGTTCTGGCACCAGACAACCTAGCCACCAAGAACATTAATCGCAAGGGTATTTCTCTGTGGTCCTCCAGGCACTTGTGGATCACCATGGGCATTTCATGGACTTTAACACAGGCTGTGTTAAAGGTGCATGACATACGCATCTTTCGGAACACTAGCCTGTTCAGAAAGCTGCAAGCAGGGACTTTTTCCCCAGACCAGGAGATCGCCATAGGGGAAGTCGAAATGCCCATTGTGATCCTGGGAAACTCTGCCTACCCCTTAATTCTGTGGCTTAAGAAGCCATACATGGGGAACCTTGACAGCAGCAAGGAGCAGTTCAGAAACAGGCTGAGCAGGTGCAGAATGACTGAGTGTGCTTTTTTTTTTTAAAGGTCCGCTGGCGCTGCCTATATGGGAGTCTGGAAGTGGCCGATGACAATATTCCTATGCTTATAGCCACATGCTGTATGCTCCATAATATTTGTGAAGGGAAGGATGAAAGCTTCACTCAGGGCTGGACCACTGAGGCTTAGTGCCTGGAGGCTGAATTTGAACAGCAAGAGACCAAGGCTATTAGAGGGGTGCAGAGCCGGACCATAAGGATCAGGGATGCCTTGAGGCAGCAATTTGAAGCTGAAAGCTCTAGTATTTGGTGCTATACTTGGGAGTGCAGTGCTTGTAATGCTAGGAGGTGATTGTGATTGGTGCAGATGATGCACTATGAAGATTTAAGAAAATTGCCTGTTGTTTTGCAGGGCTCTCATTGCTTTCAATTAATGGAATAAAGAATTACTTTACAGTGCAAAAACGCTGTTACCGTGTAACTTACAGTGCAAAAAGCTGCTTTACTGCGCAGCAACTTGCCAGTGTAGACAAGGCATGAGAACCAACAGTAGCTACCTTTGCATCTGGAGGAAAGTAGGGAGGTCAGAGGAGGGACCCAGCATTCAAACAAGAAGCTAACACTGTATCTAGTCTCAATCAGGACCACATTTTCCCAACACCACGGGCTTGGCTTTCATGTGAAAACCAATCCACAATCAATGCTATTTCCAAGCTAATTAAATGAGTAGATGTCTCTGTCTGATGCACAAAGTATGGAAGGCCAAGGCAGGGTGGGGCAGAAGAGAAGATTGTGAAGTGATGGGATGATGGACCCCTCTCTGGACCAGCTCAAGACTGCAACCCCAGCTTGGTTCTTCTAATGTCTGTTCTCTGCTCAGAATGAAGACTTCTGTTTATTCCATACTACTACACATGAGATTCTTTTTTTCTATCTATTAGAGCTGAAGCAAAGAGGACAAGAAATTGAATGAGATCATCAGGAACACATTTAGTGACGACGTAGGATGGGCCTCTCCGCTCAGCACAAAACCAGAATGGACATAGTGGTATCTTAGTATCCAGGTCTTAATAATACTTCAGCTGGGAACTGAATTATTTGCTGCAGGAAGATCTTTCCATAGTCTAGAGCCTGTACCTTGTCCAACTCTCTGGTACAACTGTAAGTGCATGAATACTTTCTTCCCCAAATGGTGCTATCAGATATACTGCTCAGCCATACATCCCAGTTCCTTTAATAGATCATTTCACACACGTGTATTTCTCCTTAGTTCAACCAAAGAAGTTAGGCCTGTAACAGAGTAACCACAACACACTCTTCTTCATGTGCCTGTGAAAGCCTGTTAGGATTTATGACATAGGGTGAAGTCCTCCCCTGCTTTGAGGGCTTAGGCGGTTCATAAGTCTTGTGCTGACCATAGAAGGGAGAATTTGACCTTATGTCTATAACTCTGCTCATGCATGTGCTTATCTCTTAGCGTGAATCGTTCTAGTGACTTCAACGGGACTAGTTAGATGCTTGAGATTAAGTTTAGGAATAAGGAGTTGCAGTATCAGGGCCTACATTGCTATGACTGCAACAAAAGACATAAAATTGAATGTCAGAGACTGCACGTGAGAGTGTATGTTCCTCTTCAAAAACAGCATCTGTCTAAAATTGCAAGGAGGCTTTGTGTATATACTGTATGTCTATATATAACGTCTGTCTGGTGCAATTTCTCTCTCTCTCTCTTTTTCCTCGTGTGTGATTGCCTTTTGGATAGTAAAACGTGCCTTCTCATTTTTTTTCTGTGTACCTAATTAGAAGGCTTCAGATTTTTTCCTGATATCCTATTTTCCTGCAGAGTGTGAACTTAGATGATTATGGCTAATTTTAGTAAGTGCCAATTTGTATTTTGGAAGAACTTGGCATGAATGTCGATACCAGCATGTGTTATTCCATACCTCCGTCGAGATGTGTGAGAATTGGATTAGATTAATTAGCCACAGATACACAGTACTGCATAGAGCCCATAGCTGTGAACTCTGTTCCCTAATAAGGATTACTCTCTCAGCTTTGCATGGCATTTAATGGTGTTTGATATCTTTGTAGTAATTAGCTGCTTCTGGCAGGTACCAGGTAAATCATCTGTGTAGATCCTCTTGATGAAATGCATTCATTCTGAATCCTCCTTTGTCCATCCCCATAACATCAGGGCAGGAGAAGTAAAGCCTGGAGTGTAAAGTGTTTTATAGCATCAATGGAAAGGAAGTGTCTTTGTTCCCAGGGTTGATAGCCATCATACTGAAGTGGATGTGCAATGCATGGTTTTGCCTGTGACTTCAGGGCTATCAGGATTGGGCCCTTAATTAGCAATATTCCTAATATTTATCTGTTGGTAATTGCATTCATGTTAGAGAATGCCAAGAGGATAAGATGTGTGACTGGGCTTAACTATCTTAATATAGAAATACATTTACCTTCAAAACTGATTTTAAAGGCTGCATCTCCCTTTAGGAGCTGGACCTGCTACTGGCCACTTCTGGGGCACAGCGCGGTCTATGGTGCCAGAACAGGCAGGAAACCTGCCTTAGTACCCCCGCTGCACCGCTGATCAGGAGCTGCCTGAGATAGCCCTGCACCCCAAACCCACACCCTAATCCCCTGCCCCTGAGCCCCCCCAAACCCGGATCCCATTCCTGCACCCCAAACCCCTCATCCCTGGCCCCACCCTAGAGCCTGCACCCCCATCCCAGAACCCTGAGCCTCTCCTGCCCCAGCCCAGAGCCCCATCTCTGAAACCCTCATTCCTAGCCTCAACCCTCACCCCACATCCCAGCCTTGAGCCCCTCCAACACCCCAACACCCTCATCCCCAGCTCCACTGGGTCACGGGCATCAACAATTTTCTTCAGCTGGGTCACCAAAAAAAAAAAAAAGTTTGAAAACCACTGAGTAGAAGACGCTGCTTGGGGTGCTCTGTAGGTTTTTTTTAGGTGTGAAGCAGGTTGAAACAGCCTTAACTTCTGTGGAGTTTTTTCCATGGGAGAAAATGGCCAATAGCAGGATGGCTCCTTTGGGAGCTCTGCAGTAGGACAACTCATGAGTAAGGGCTGCCAGATCCAGGCCCACAAGCTTTATTACAATTAGTAAAGCTTCCCCATTGGGTCTTTCTGGACAGACGTAAGACGCACATGTAAGAGTATTAAGGAATGATTTGGTATGGAATGGTTTGAGAACACTAGCTCGCAGATTGGCAGAACAGTCAAAAAATAAAAAATCAGTTCTGTCATGCTGAATTCATCAGTGGTTTAGTCTTTGCTGCTGCAAGTCCAACCTTATGTACCAATACAAGAAAACAAGTTATCTCGGAGTGATTTACTGTCCTGAACCACGTTAGGCAGCTAATCCAAATAACTCAGCTTACTCAAAATTATTCTTTCTTTGTGTTTAGATATAATGCAATCTCCTGCAGTTAATGGGTGTGAGGATGCGTAGGGTCTTCTCTGTACTAGAGGAACTTTCTCAGCTGGAGATCACGTAACCTGCACTAGCAAGATCTGTAAACTAAGTTCATGGTTCAAGTGAAAGGGAACTTCTGCTGACACATCCTGGTTGAGTTCTAGCCGCCTTCTCTTGCATATCTACTGAGATACTGTCTTTTAAACAGTGCTCCGGCTATTTTTGCTTGCACTTTCCTTAGCACTCTTATGATTGTTAGTACCAGAACATCTGGGAAAGATCACTTTAAAAATTCCCAGTCTCTTGGTGTGCCAGCTTAGAAACTATTTTAAACTACAACATTCAAAATCTCCTGGTGTCATTTGCTGACAGGGATGGGCTCTTAACATCAGAAGTGTAACCCTTCTGCCCATCAGAGTTGGCAGCAACAAGGGCCGGGTTCAGTATCCAGGGGTTCCATTCCAATAGCACAATACAAAAAACCAGCTCGAGCCCCCACCCAGTGACCTGGGACAACCATATACCACCCCTCTGGGCGTCTGTAAGAGACAATACTTCCCCTCTCGCAAGCACAGAGTCTGAGTGTACCAAAAGCCTTTTAATAACAGGGAGAAACAATGTGGCATTATATTGGGGAAACACCACAAACAAGGTTAATAAACCAAACCATGAACCAGAAGCCCCCTCCCAGCAAATAGGCCGTGGCCTTCCCTTTGGCTCTTGAATTCCACAACCCCAAAAAGTTACTCAATAGTTCCAAAAGTCCGACAGCCCAAGAGTCTCTGTTCTGGGTCAGTGCAGAGTTCAAAAGTCAATTGGCAGAGTCTTACCTCCCAGCCTGGGTGGAAATGGAGGGTAGGGCACGGGGCACCTTACGTGGTCCGAGGCCGACTGCGCCGCCTCTCCGTGGGGTTCCGCTGCAGCCCTCACCGCAATCCGCTCTGCTCTGCTCGCCGACACTCGAACGGCTCTGCAGCGCCAGTCACTCCGCTAGCCGTCCTGCTAGCCGACACACGGACAGCTCTGCGGTGCCAGTCACTCCGTCAGCAGCACAAACGGCTCCGCTAGCCGACACACGGACTGCTCTGCTGTGCCAGCCACTCCGCCAGCAGCACCAACTACTCCGCTAGCTGTCCTGCTAGCCGACAGACGGACAGCTCTGCAGTGCCAGTCACTCCGTCAGCAGCACAAACGGCTCCGCTAGTTGACACACGGACTGCTCTGCTGTGCCAGCCACTCCGCCAGCCACACGAACTGCACCCAGGAACCGCTCAGCTGAGTCCGCTGCTTTGCTCTGCTAGCTGCACAAATTGCTTGGTGCCACCAACATGCCTTTAGGCCCGCCCCCACTTAACACAGTGCTCAGCGGTTTCAGCTCTTAAGTGATTTCAGCTCTTAGTAGGGGGAAGGGGGGTCAGTGCCTTGACACAGGTACACCAGCAGACCCAAAGTGAAGTCAGCTTAGCAGGCTGAACCAAGACTCCTAAGGGAATCAAAATTAGCTCTAACATTCCACAGTGGAGAGAGGCACGGTGCAATAGGCCTGGGTGGCCCTTAGACAAGTCCCTCACTAACAGGTATAGAGACTTACCAATGGCCTCTCTCAATCTCAGAGCATTCTGAAGCATGTGGCCCTTGACCAGTGAGTGCTACTTAGATGATGGCAAGCCCCTCCATCATAACAAGGGCCAAGTACATGTCCATAGTCCTTCATTCACACGATCAGGGTAACATCACTTTATCATTCCTGCCCCAGTAACATAGAAACTGGGGCTCCCACATCAGCCGAAGTGGCCATGTGGGCTGCTGTGAGCTCAGGCTAGGCGCCGTGGGTGTGCCTATGCAAATCGATCAGCCCCAAAGTTATTTTCCACTGCTCACTGCAATTCCCATAATTCACCACCAGATGTCAGAATAGATCTCATTCCTGACACTGCTTACAGAAGCACTAGACACTCTGCCTGGATTGCTTTTTGCCATTTGGATTTTTTAAGGCTGGTTCATAAAACAGACAATCAAGTACTAAATGGCATGAAATTAATAATAAACTTTAATACCCTAGAAATTTACCATATTGGGAAGTGTTCTGTGTATAGCCTCTCTGGTCTCTAGAGCTTGAGAGATGACTGATCCTGAATTTGAATCCAGGCAGGATTTTTTATAAACATATTTTCAGAATCAACCATAGCGGTTATGCATATAAAGACCAAGGAAATCTGCAATTGTTTCAGAACTCTCTGACCCAGGGAAACAATTCATTTCTGCTTTAATTCAAGGGCATCTGTTGCATAAAAGCAGTTCTCTGGCATGCTCTTGAACTTACAGCCCTTCTAGGTTCTTGCACTCTCTAGGAGCTTGGCCACTCACTGCATGCTACATAGTGAGCCATTTTATGTATTTGATGCCCAGCTGCAGCAAGCCTTCCCTGAGGCCTTGCCTAGCTGGTGACCCCACTGCTGCTTCTGTGTAGATAGCAGGATAGTCCAAACTGGTACCATAACAAGACCCAATGCCTTATTATTTGCCATAGCTTTGTAAACCGAGGTAAGGTATGTTTCATCAGGAGGCGCACAGGTAGATCAATTTTGGATGACAATAACTGGAAGAGAACAACAATGCTTGAAATTGTCAGGGTGTGAGTCACAACCATGCCTAATGCAGTCAGGAGTATGACTGAACCGGAAGAGAACCTCCATCACACAGGCATCTGGTTCTGAAATTTTAAATCTGTGTGAGCAGAATGTCTCTGATCCAATAGTGGGTAGTCGCTAGTGAGACGTCAGCACCTGGGAAAGGGGCCATAAAACCAATGGACCTGACCAATTTAAAATTCCCTCTGCAGGAAGCTGGCCTAGTGACCCTGTGCCAAATCCCTCCTCTACAGCCCCCAAATAGGGAATGCACCTGGAGGAAAGGATGTTTGGCTCTTATTCTTGCTATTTCCAGCTGATGGAACAGCCCCGGGGGACCTGGATGGCCATGTGTAGGGTGGGGCAGGCTTGAGGCTGCTCTAACTTATACCATGGCCTGCATTAGCCAGCATTCAGCCAAAGAATCAGAGTACCAAAAAGGGGGCATGCAGCCCTTTGTCCTCTGCACCCTTAGGGTCAGTGCTGGAAGCAGCTTGATAAGACCTGAGATAGGGCCCTATGCCAGGAAGAGTCTTAGGGTACATCTATACTACCTGCCGGATTGGCACGTAGTGTTCGATGTATCAGGGATCGATTTATTACGTCCCATCTAGAAGCGATAAATCGATCCCCGAAAGCGCTCCCCATTGATGCCGGAACTCCAGTTCTGCAAGAGGAGCTCTGCGGAGCTGACGGGGGAGCCGCCGCGGTTGACTCGCTGCCGTGAGGATGGCCAGGTAAGTTGAACTAAGATGCTTCGAATTCAGCTACACGAATAGCGTGGCTGAAGTTGCATATCTTAGTTCAAATCCTACCCCCAGTGTAGCCCAGGCCTTAATCTCAATGCTAGTGTTATTCCAAATAAAGGATTTTAAAAGCTAGAATCCAATCAGAAACTCTCCAATTTCAGACTCTACCCCCATCCTGCCCATGAGCCAATAAAATATGATAACCATGGATCAGAAACAGCCCATTCGATATCACTGACACATTGGTAATGGAAGAATAAATAAGTGCTGAGAATTTGATCCATACAAATCCAAAACACAGCTGTGGGAGATTTAAAGAGATGAGAATAGCAAACGCAGCAAGAGATTTATGGGACTTGCTATAAGAGTTGATAGACAAGGTGGAGCTGATTTTGATCTGTTATATAGGTGTAAATCTGGAGTGACTATTGCCTTCTTTCCTGAGATGAGACTCTAACCAGGAGTGGATCAGTTCTGGCTTTATTTATACTAGAGACTATAAATATATTGTTGCCCCTCCTAGCCCTGGGGCTGTTCCTTCAACCTAAAATTCTGTTTTAAAGAACATCATATGCTTTTTGTCTTTTTTAAAAAATTCATGTTTATATGGGAAATAGATTAGATAAATAATAGTTTGTATGTATATATCAAGGCATTTTATTACAGCAGAGAGGGTTAAATTCTGCTTTCGTCTCTCCTCTAGCAGCCCCACTGACAAGGAACAGTGACAGCAGTAAGGTTTCAAGAATGTGTCTGAGAGCAGAATTTGTACTGAATTGTACCAGTTCAACTCACCATTGTCTTCTGGGTTCTTCAAGCCTTCAGAGCTGGTGCAAAGTGGCTGTATAGCAGTGATAAGCTCTCCATCATCCTGGGAATAGTTGGGGTGCCACATCCAGGCACAGAGCCATTTCTGCCAGCAGCACCTCACCCCTGCAGCAACCCCTGAATGCATAAGGTCTTCAGTGGTGGGTGATGACCAGAGAGGGTGGGTCAGGAGGGGACATAGCCAAGGTAGAGCAGTGCCATGATAATTCTGCTCCCTGGTGAAGTCTTGGAAGGGCCATTGTTAGGCTGCACTGAGGGCTGCCTTAGTCTGCTCCAGGTGCTGAACTAGCCCCTGAATAGGGGAGGCACATGCTGCCGCCTTCTCTCTGTCTTTGCTCTGGCACCTGTACCAGATCAGGGATGAAACTGCCCTTAAGTATATACACGCTGCACCCTCTCTGTTCATAGGCATTACTTTTAGGGCCAGCTGCAGCGGGTCTCACTCACACCGACGCCACACTTTGCACTGAAGCCTGAGTGTAGGTTGTAGAAGACTCTCTGCTCAATTGTCTGGCATCTGCAGTCTCACTTCCATTTGTAGAGCTGCCTTCCTTCACCCAAGATGAGATCCAGATCTCAGTCCAGAAGCTCAAGTCTGGGAAGGTGCCAGGGGTTTGTAACATCACCCCTGAGTTTCTGGAGACAGGTGGGAGTATATTTGTACCATGGCTGCATAGGTTCTTCCAGAGCAGTTGGCAAACTAACATTCTCCCTGATGACGGGAGAAAGGAGTCATTCTGGCTCTGTTCAAAACCTGCGATAAAGCTGAAGATGACAACTACAGTTTTACACAATTGTCAGTCCCTTGGAAAGTCTTTGCTTCCCTGTTAGTGTCTAGAATCTATGATGCCCTTCACGGAAAAGGCCAGTATATTCAATGCAGCTTTATACCTGATCATTTCACTGTCGATCACCCGCTCTTTACTTTGAGATGGCTTGTGTAGAAGACGGCTCAATTTAATAAGCAGTGTGAAGCACTTGTTATAGCCTTCCATCAGGTCCATGATTCAGTGTGTCAAGCAGTTTTGTGGGATCTGATGAGACAACTGAGCATCCCTGGGAAGATGTGTCCTTGACAGAAGAGCTCTATAATGGAATAGAAAGCTGTGTTCGCGTCAATGGCAGATACACGTCATGTTTTTCTGTCTCCACAGCACTCCGCTGCATTGTGTCCCCAGGGTTGTTCAATATTGTCATTGATCGGTTGATAAGCTGTCAGGGGCATTGCGAGGACACCATTCTGCTCTGAGATCTCAAATATACCAATGACATTGTATTGGTAGCGCAGTTTGGTGAATTGGTGCAGCTGATGGCTGATCTGGTGGGGCAAGAAGCAGTACATGTTGGCCTGGTTATTAATCCAGGATAAAACAAAGTCCCTGGCCATTACCATCAAGTAGCCTCCAATTCCAGATTACAACCAGCTCAATATTAATCTGCCCCGATGGGACATCAAGCAGGTGGCAGCTGTCAATATTTGGGCAGCATCCTAGAGAGTGCTGGGGGATGCACAAAAGGTGTCGATACTTGTATAGCAACAACTGCTGCCATGTTTTGAGCACATCGTGACACCAAGCTTGTCAAAAAGTTGAGGTTCTACCAAAACACCATTATACTAAAGTTATTGTATGGCAGTGAAACATGGGCATTTAGGAAGGTGAAGAACATCATATTGACATTTTTTGTTCTTATTGTCTTTGTCAGTTGCTCCATATTAAGTGGCAAGACAAGATCAGAAATGAGGATATTCAAAGCTGAACCCAGCAATGGTGTCCATCAGCCCTGGTTTGGTTTGGTGGCTTATTAGGCCTGGACATGTTGTTCGAATGGAAATCCAACACATTCTGAAGCATATGTACCAGTAAAGGTGCTACACAACCAGCAGTCATGTGGCCTCCAAAAGCTTTGATGGCACAATCAAGATAGCTAGTGATAGACAAACTGAATATCAAGCCAGAGCCCTTACGGACCAATTTGCAATGAGGCCTTGTCCCTTTGGGATTTACCATGATGATTATGATAACAGATTGTAGAACTTGGCTCAGAGAAATGATACAGACTTCCTGAGCGCTCAGGACTTTGCATTCGCTCAGCTGCATTTGCTGATTCTTTAGCACTATCATCATCACTTCTATTCATGCTTCAAGGTGTTTGTTGGAGGGGGAAAATAGGGCCAGATTCTGGCCACCTCAGCATGCATGGCTATGTCCTTATCCCTCTGCATGGAGAGGAGCTGGTGCTAGGGGCAAAGCAAGCCGTGCCTTTTCTGTATGTGTGCTAAAGTTGCCACCAAACAATCCCCTTCAGTGCCCAGGGAGGGGGTCTTCTGTGCTCCTCTCTCACAATGGCACAATGCTTCTCACCACCGCTCGCTCAGCTGGTTCACCTTCCAATCCTGCAACTAATAGAGCATTGGGTCTGGATGACTGAACTGAGCCCTCAGTATAGGAAAAAGCATCTTCATCTTTCAGTGCATGATTCTCCCCTGAGCACTGTTTTATTAGCTGAGACTGAGGCTAATCTCATGGGCTAGTGAGAGAGCAAATGTGTTCACACCACGATGTCACAAAGGATAAGGGATGCTCAAGTTTCATCCGACTGCAACAGTCCTCTCTACCTTGAATGGTCCCTTAGAATATGTGCTAACAACTTGTGCTACACAATCTATTCCTCCTTGCATTTAGCTCAGGACTTGTCTACACTGCAAAGTTGTCAACAAAACTTTTCTTTCATGGGTACTTAAAAGCCCATTCTGCCAACAAAGTTAATGCTGCTCGTAGGGCTGGAAGTATTTTGTCGGCAAAAGTGCCGACAAAGAGCATTTACACACGCTGACTTTTAGCCACAAGGCACAGCCTTGTCGCTAAAAGCTGCGTGGTGTAGATGAATTCTTGGAGTTCCTTTCCCAGACCCAAAGAAGAGTCTGTGTGGCTTGAAAGCTTGTCTCTCTTACCAATAAAAGAGATCATCTCACCCAGCTTGTCACATGTTTTATAGTCCATTTAGCATCAGAGCTAAATCCTGCTTCATCCCTCATGGGATCATAGGAACCAGATCTGGGGAAGACCAACTACGTTGTGCTAATGAAACATATCTTCTAATGATTTACATAGTTTAGGTTCAAATAACATTTGTGATAGGAGATCCGTGGGGGATTTTTGTGTAAGGTAACAGAGCAAATTGATTTTTCTCTCTCTAAAACTTCCTTTGCTTAATTTCATCTCTTTCCCCCTACTTATAGCCCTTAGTACTATTAGGTTCACAGCATACACACAGAAGTTATATAAAAATGTCAAATACTTAGGCTGGAAGTTTGCAAAGTAACACTAGTTTATTTCTTAGAATTCAGAAAAATAGCCCATAAGAACCTGAAAACACACAGAAAGAAACAGGCTGTTCTCTAAAACCAGGAGATCCAACTCACCCCACCTTACTATAGACTGGTTGTCTTTAGACTGATGCTCCCAGATACTTCACTACAGAGACCCATAGCCTGCAAGCAGGACCAGTAAACATCCCTCTCTTAAAATGATAGTCTGCACTTCCAGCACAGTCCTCAATACACCACAGGGATCCAAAGTCCATTTAACTTAGTGATTTCATCTTCTGAATCATTTTTCTGTTTTATTCATTAGCATTTCTGGGTAGTGGTGCATATTAACTGCATCCCTTTTTCACAGAGGGCTTTATCGAAAGTCATTGGGAGTCCATAAGCACATAGCCTTTTCCTCATGTTCATGCATCACAATTTAATTTTATATAAATCTGAAATGTAAATAAAATATAAATAATGTGGTTCAGGGTCTAGGTTTTTTAAAAAAGCAATTTAATTGTCTTGCTTTTGAGGAGCGGTTGAGGGTGACAATAAATTTCAATTGAAAAGCTATCCACTATCAAACAACTGTGAACACAAGTACTAACAGAATCCATATGAGCAGCTCTGAGATGCAGGTGTCAAAGATATTAAATCACAAAACACCTTATATTAAAGTAACTTCAATGACTTGGTTAAACTCAGAAAGAACAAGGCAATTCAGAGATGATGGGAACACTTGGTCTTTAATACAGCAGGCCCGTAGCATGTGTAAGATCACGCACCTCTTGAAGGGACCAGCAGTGCTTTACCTAGGCAGTATGAGTTTCCATTCTGAGCTGAGTTAAGGATTCCCCTTCAGTCTAAATGCTCAAGGATTTATTTTTAACTTTCTTGGGTTAAAGTCAGACTCTGTGTTGTTTTAATATATTTTTGTGAGGTTTAATTTCCTGTATTTTCTTTTATGGTGGCATAAAAAAATAGCCCAAGAAAAGTCTGAAGAGAACTATTAAAAAAAACCACAGCTTTCTCTGGAGCTACGGTGCTTGGATCCATGTTACTGATTCAGATTTGTTTCTTCATAGAAAAGATCCTGTACTCTTTGATGTGTTGTTCATAAAGAATTTGGTGCAGAGTATTTTTCTTCTAGTCCATTTGAAATCTTCAAGGAAGGAGCTAAGGAGTTGATATTTATTCCTGCTACAATTTCATTCAGTGCATTGTCAGCCAATAAAGGTACATTCTGTATGGGAGAAACCAACCACTCTTGTACTAACATTGCCAGTTTGATGGTAGGTCAGCTGCACATCCTTTGCTGTTACTACTTCCTGTTTTCCCCCCTCTTTCTTCCTAACCTCTCTCTTTAGGCCTGACCTTGTTCCCATTAAGGTTAATTAAAACTCTCCTTGACTTCAATAGGATCTAGGCCCCTAATTTGTTTCCCCCTCCATTTAGATTTCAGTGTCCCTCAGGTAAGTCATTTACTCTTGAAAGAGGTGTTCTAATCTAGTGGCTCTCAAATGTTTAGATTGTAACTCCTTGACTCTCTATTAGTCTGAGCCAGGATATAACTTGGCCCCTCCCATTTAACAATGTGGGAGGTGCAGTGTGGTGGTGCCCCCAAAAGCTTTTCATGACCACCAGGTTGAGAACCCTTGTTCTAATCCAATGCAACATGCATTGTAATATACACATGCGCCTATAGTTATACATAATATGAGAGTCAATAAGAGGTGAGAGCTCTCAGCAGTTTGCAGGATTGAATCTGTATATTTAAGTGACATTTTAATATGACTACATATGACTTTGCAAGAAACCTCTTTGTGTTAGGTTGTGTGTTTGTATACCACTGCCTCATATTTTGCTGTTACAGCTAATTCAATATCTGAATAAAAAATTAAATGAGAAAAGAAACAGACTGAATTTGATACAGGCTGAAAAATCATAACACCACAGGAGCCTGAACATAAATGTGTTACTAATAATGAAAGTTCCTGGAAGCCAGTATGTGTATCTGGGCAGTAAGCTTAAAAAATGATGGAGCCAGATGGGCTGATTCATATGCCAATATGTTGGATTACCCAGCAAAACATATCTAAAGATCAAAGCAGCAAATGGAAAATGGAAACCCTATCTAAATAGTGAAGTGTACATTGTTACTCCTATTATAAATTTGTGACACCTCGTATTCAAATATTCACTTTATCATCTTAAACTTTACTTTGAATGTTCCATATTGGAATGCCTCAGGCACATTACTCAATGTAGAAAATGTATAGTTTATATTTTAAATTTAGTTACATTTATACATTTTGTTATCCATAATCATGTCATGACTGTGGGATTCATCTACATGCCTTAAAAACTAGTCAGGGCACTTGAATGCTATTACTGAAGATAAGGCGTCTGAGAATGGAATCTACAGTCCATGCAGGAGGCAGAATGCAAAAGAATCACTGAAACCATATGAGATATCATCGTTGGTCTACGGATGGTGCAGATCTCTTTGAATTAAAAGTTAAAAGGTTACTTTTAATCTTTTAAAAGTATGGATGACTGTTCGCATTTTTTAAATGAACTGCTGCCCAACACATCAATTAGCAATGCGATAATTCACTGTATATTGCAGTTTGGTTGCAATGGGATGCTACATGAGTTAAGAAGAGATAATGGCCCACAATTCACAAGTGGCTCTTTCTGGCAGTTTTTGATCTATCAGTTCAAATACACCATGTCTAACACTTGCTATGATAGCAAAAGTCAATACAAACAGCTACACTTGATTTGATGAAAGAGCCCTGGGAGTTTCAAGGGATCCATAGTTAGCATTGCTAGAATATTGCAACACACTTTCTCAGAACTTTGAGATCACCAGTTTATAGAAAAAGTCTTAGAGCCAGATAACCCTGAAGTATTTAGGTTTCAGAGTAACAGCCGTGTTAGTCTGTATCCTTAAAAAAACCAGGAGTACTTGTGGCACCTTAGAGATTAACAAATTTATTTCAGCATAAGCTTTCATAGTATTTAGTATTCATTTCAGTAGCATCAAGGGGCCAATGTTCATTGTGCTAGGTACAGTGCACTGTGCAAACATAACAAAGATACTGTCTGCCCCTCAAAAGAGCTGTGTCCCAGGACACTAGAAGAAGAGAAATACCAAAAGAATGCCAAACAATTTACCTTCATTTGCAAGTGAGAGGAGATGTTCTGTTCTAAACAAAAAGTGCCTGGCAACCTGCTAACATAACAGTCCACATCAAGATTATGTGAAATAAACACTGCAGCGGGTCATTCCTAGAGAGGAACATGACATCTAAACGCAGCTAAAGAGAAGGATGACTGTCTTTCCATCTCTTGAGGACACCCAGAAGCTTACAGATAGTACTTCTATGCTGACAATGAAAAGCACCAGGAACAGGAGAAAAAGGGACCAAGGTCAGATGCACCTCCATGAGTGAAAAGGCCACTGAAGAAAAAACTAGCTTGAGAACACTAAGTGGCCATGTGATCAGAAACCCACTGAAGTTTAGAAATGATAATTATTGACTGAGGTCCAGTAAGAGGCAGAATAATTCCCTCATCTGCCAAGGGCTTCAGGATGTCTGCCCTGATCTTAGTCGTGCACATGTGATTTGTGCTTTTGTTTTGTATTCATCTGTGATTGGGTTTTTTTTTCCTTTGGTGGCTAATTCTCTACTTGTATTTGGTTAATAAACAAAATATTAATCACTGGAATTTCCCATCATTGTTGGAAACAACCATACTACAACCTGCTGCAGCAGCTAATAATAAGTGTGCTTTCTCCAAGCAAGCTTTTCCCCCCAAGGCTGGATCCTTGAGGTTTAGGAGGCACATGTTGTTGCAGAAAAGCAATTAAAAAAATCTGTGTGCTTCACCCTAACAACTGACCATGGAGTCCTGACTCCCTAGAGGCTACGAGGTGGCTGCTGTTATTTCCTGATTTACTCCTGAATGCCTACAGCCCTGCTGTCATTACTCCACCCTTGTGCACCCGGCCAGGGACATTCTATGTCAGGACTCCACTTTCCGCTTGCCGGTATTCAGGTAAGGCCTGTTGCATGTCCTCATTTGTGAGGACCCAAAATCTATTACACTGTGGAATGTAATCTGACAGGTTAAGTGCTGAAAGCTATATTGCTTGGGATACAAATGTAGCCAGGACAGAGTATTGGAAAACTTCCTTGGGGGAGCAGCCCTGCGTTGCTGAGCAGGAGAGATTAGGAGATAGATTTAGCCAAATTAATCAGTTGAACATGTGTGACAGCTGCACTCTTGACTGACACAAAGGATTGAGCCAGGGACCTCCACAGCTAAAACCATGAGCTGCTATTGGAGCCATGCTCCCTAGCTGAGTGCTGTAACCGACTCGTATCCTCTGGGCACCATGAGTGGCGGGTGAACCCCCCTTTTGGGGAGGCCAGCGCCCTTCCGCCCAAGCACATCACCCCACCCGCTGGAGCCACAAGCTCTATGGCCAGAAGAGCCCTGAAAACCCCTCCCTGTGGCTGGAGTAGCTCCAGCAGGCCCACCCCAGCCATGCTGGTTGACTAGAGCTCCCCAGCCACCCCAAGCTTCTGGCCTGACCCCATGCCAGTTGCCATGGGCCACCAGCCTGAGCCACCACCAGTCTGAGACCCGAGCGGAACTGAGCCCCTGCCGGCTTCGGGGGAGAGGAGGAGCAAGGGCAGGGCCTCGGGACAGAGCACGGGCATGGCCACAGGCCTGGGATAGGGGACGCTTAGCCTCCCCTGGCCTTTGATACCCACTGCCATGCTGAGGGGGGACTTAACACACTGGTCAGTGCGTTATGCTTGTATTGTGGCAAGTACTTCAAATATTCTCCTAGCCCTGATGAGTAACAGACTGACGCACAAGTTCACAACCCTCCTCTCACGTACCAGTCTCTGCTCACATGTTTCAGTAGTGGAACTATTCTTTCCTCAGGCAACAAAACTCTCTCCGGAGAGAATCACATAAACACCCTTTCTACAGTGCTGCATAAACAGCCTTTTATAGCTGGAAACGAGGGCTACCATTGAGACAAGCTTAGGGGAAAAATCCAGTCAAACCTACCAGCCTTTAGGCCATGTCGGGAATGTTGTCACTGCCTCATGAAAGGTTCTGCATAACCTCCTTCATACAGTGGCTCTTAACAATGAACGTCTAATAAATGTACAGTCTGCAAGAATTTATTATACAGTAACTAATCAGATTTATATAGTCATAAACTTCAACAACTCTGCTTCTGTGATTTATAGCAGTCCTTAGTTACCAGGCTATAGTAAGATATGCAGTGTAGGACTCCATTTGTACAGTGATGTTGTACAATTGCACATTGGTCATAGCATTTTGGAACAGCTATTTATTATTGCTGCACAACCTGTGAGTGACCATTTAAAAAAATAAATCTTAGCACCACTGTCATACCAAGCATTGCAAAGAAATCCCAGAAGAAACCACTGTAGGAAATACTAGGGCTTATTATAACACTGAACATTGAACATATAACAAGTCTCCCTCCTATTATAAAAAAAGTGTATATTGGGGTTTTCCACATGAAAGCTTTTAATCATTTTCTTTGTCATGGAAGTTCCCTGCTTCCTATAGCCCAGAATAATAGAGTACATTCAAGAGCAAATTATGGTTTTCCAAACTTTCATTACCTGGGCACCGTGGGCAGCACAGCTGTGGTACATGCACTGGGGTAGGGCAGCGTAGGCTTGGACATCTTATTCTGCTGCATAATACGTTCCCGTTCTGGGGAAGGAATGTAACAGTTAAATGCATGGATGGGGTACTGTGCCCTCTATTCTGCATCTAGGTATTATAGTGAAGACTGTTGTTAAGGACAAGATTCTGATCTCAGTTACACCAGTGTAAGCCTGGGGTAACTCCACTGATTTCAGATTTACATTTCAGTAACTGAAATTAGAATATGGAATAAATCCACAAAATAGCATAAATGCTTTCAAATCAGAAGGAGCATCTAAAACTGGGATCTCAACAATTTTCACTTGTGTATTCAAGTTTCTTTTGAGCCAAACCATACTTAGAAACTGCTTTTCCAAGGCTAAGGAATATATGATGAATGATAGGTCTCTGAGGTACCTCCTGTTGAGGATTCATTTGAGAGCAAAAAGAGATCATAGAGTCTGTAATTTTTAATTCTTCCACTAAACCTGCAGAGAGTCCTCTGTTTTCATTGTATTGATTCCCCAATAGGCAAAGAAAACCAGTTGGTAAATAGTTATTTTTCTAAGAAATATGAGCAGGATTTGGGAATAGGATTCATTATTCATAATTAATGTAATATTCTGTTTGACCATATCTAGGTTTGATTTATAATTAAAGCACGGGGAATATTCAGTCTCCAACATCTAAAAACCATCTATGTTACACTGGAAAGGGCTATCCATGTTGCCATGTCTATCACTGCGGAATCTAAACATCAATAACCAATTGAAGGGAGCCTGATCATGCCCTGAACCCCTATAACTTTAAAAAAGAGACTTCCCCAACCCCGTTTTTGGGGTGCTTCTGAGCAGCAGGAGGAGAAGATATGCACCACTGCCAAGCTTGTGTGCTACTGTTTGTGCTCATGAAAGTGAAGTAGTAGATTCTTCAGGATAAGTGTTGCACAGGGCCCGGTGTTTTATCCTTCCAGCGGGATAAAAGTTCAAAAAGAATGTATTGAGCATTAAAGATAGCAGACCAAACACAACATCTGGAGTGTCACGTGGTGGTGATTCAGATCCCTGAACCATAGTGGGTTTTGTATTTAGAATGACTATAAAGCACTTTAAGGGACAAATTTTGCTGATATTCCCCCCCCTCCCAGCTATCTGTCATGTTGCTACGGCGTCTATCACTGTGGTATCTAAACATCAGTCACCAAATTGAAGGGAGCCTGATCATGCCCAGAAGGCTCATCCTTTCATGTCAAAGCTAATTCTCCCTACTCCCCAACCCCTTCTTTTCTCCTCCTTCATTCTCCCTGCCTTTTTCTGGAGCTTTATAAGTTGTCGCATCCCACCCTAATTCCCCCTGTGCTCTGAGGGCAGAGATTTCTTTACCATGGGAATGCCTTATTGGAGAGGTGAGTGTTGCATTTACACCTCAACACAATCAAACTTGGCCTCAGGCTAATCTTCCATCCAAAACGGTGAGTCCCAGATGTGGATGTAGGGCTCATATTAGTCAAGGCTTAATGCAAAGAATATGCAAGGCTGATGTCTAGTTAAGGAGTCTCTTGCCTGTTCCATCACTGTAAAAGGCATGCGTGAGCTGTGTATTTTTGCCAATATTGCCCTTCTCTGTTGAGGCAGCGAATCCCAGCTGCGGAATATTTGTTCTTTATTCAGTTGCCATGGAAGCCAGTGGGAGATGGACACTATAGGAGAGCAGGATTGGGGCATGCTGCCATGTAAATACAATGTAAAGACTTGTACTCAGTTAAGAACATGTAAGGAGTCACTAGAGCTAAACCTGAATTGACCTACCTCTGAGCAAAGACAATTAACACAGTAAACAAGTCCATAGGGTTCTAGGTAGGGGTGCCATCTTTCTCCTACACGGTACTTCTTATCTTGAAACACACAGTATGTCTCTGAATCTGTTAAAATAATATGGAATAGAAAGACTTAATGGAATTAATAATCCCTTTCAGTGCAGGAAAGCAGTGGTAGCTGTGGTATCTCAGTTAGGACTGTATGTAAACGCCAGGTAGCTGAGTTTAAGGTGCAAAGAAGTTCGTAAATAATTCTACTTTTTCCTTTTCTTTGAGAACCCAATTGAAAAATGAATGCCTTCATATTGGTTACCAGTTTCTAGCCAAAGAACCCACCAAGATTCTGATGTGGTAGCTTTCAGACTGGGTTGATTCACTAGCCTCTCACAGCCTAGAGACTTGGGTTCAAATTCTGTATGTCACAAATGAAAGTGCTTATTCCCTCAGCCTAATTCATAGTGAATAAAATGTTCCCATCTTAAAGGCATTGCGGCAGTCCCGTCTTAGGACAGCAGAAGTGTTGAAGGACAGAATGAGGAAATGTGCATTGCAGTTATACAGCATGTTCTATATTTCCATAGTTTAAGAATCAGATCAAACAGGAGCATGTTGTGTTATTTGATACACTGTGTTGATCTTATCTATGCAGCAGTGTGTAAGATATTTTAGGGGCCTATGTTTCAGCAAAGGCCTCTAATTTCAAAAGTATAGTTTTCCACTTGCAACTAACAGCAAACCCAACTGGTATCATTTAGCCATCTACTTGTGTGATGGTGCTTTGGTAAATGTTAAATGATAAATTATCACCTTTTTTATGAACACATCTCGTAACAACATACAAATACTTGTCTCCCAAATGTTAGAATGAGAGTGGAATGTCCTTAGCATTCAGTTTGCTAAAAGCAGGTAGCAAGATGCAGGGATTACTGGTAGCATGTGTAAAGTGATCTGCTTTCACTTCAGACAGCTGCATGGTGAATGACGCTCAGTGTCTGAAAAAGTAATAAGCTGAAGTTGCAGCTGAAAGTTGCTAAATTTTCCTGTGCTGCCTCTGTCCTGGAAAAGGCTAATTTGCACAGTTCTTTCTTGCAAATAAGCTCAGGAGAGCAGAGAATGCCTTCTTTGGACCAATTCAGTTTATTTTTTGCTGCATCCACTTGCTTAGGACAAGAAGCTGGGTCTGTGACTATTCCTGGACGTGCAAGCACTGAGCTCAGACACAGGCCAAAAGAGCTGCACATGCAGGTAGAGAAAGGCACTTGGTGTCTTCTAGACAGACTATAGTCTTCCTATAGATACTGAAGTGCACTGTTAGTAACTCCTTCCTGTCACTCACTCTTTCTGAAATGTGTTAACATCTCCCATGGATCATTGGGTTTCTGGAAAATTTTCCTTTGTCTTGTTTGTGTTTCTGTCAATATATCGCACCAAGTTTTGACAGTGCCTGGATCCTTAATTTTCTCAAAGACTGTTTCATTTCTAATCTAGTTCGTATGAGGTTTTTTGGAACACAGCAACAGGTCTGCCTTGGAGGAGGATTACACTAGTTGAAAACCTCAGCACAATAGATTTATGGATGGGACAACATCCAGATAATCTGTCAGATGTTTATAGAGGTCACTAAAATGCAATTAAGCACACTCTGTATGCAGGACGTTTGAAGTAAAACAGATTTGGCAGCTAGATGTGTTATGCTCTTTATGATGTGATGAAAACTGTACAGTTTTAGGGAAATAGATCACAATTTATTTTGATTTGATTTTACTAAATGAAAACAAGCAGACACATTTTTTTCTGTGTTAGGCTCATTTTAATGCAAAACTGTTGTTAAAATTCTATTGCATATAAAAATTTTATTTGACGCACGCGATTGACAGACAATAAGGAAAACCCACATTTAGTTTAATATGATATATGGATTTTTTTAAAAGTTTACTTACGTTTTACTTGTTCCGATTTACCTCCATCTATGAAAAGTAGCCAGAGCACACAGGAAAAGATAAGTCGAAAGTCCTCCAATCTCCATTTTTTCCTCATCTTTGCCAACAAAAAGGAAAGAAAAAATCCTTCGACGGGCAGAATGTTGAGCTGCTGGGAAGAAAATGTGAAAAGACTTGAGACTGATATCCTCTGGGGCTACTTAAAATGAAGGTCTCCAATATGATTTCAAACATGTAAAAATTGAGAGCTGCCAGAAAACAAGACAAGACAAAACAACACAACAGAAAAAAAAAAAAAGTCTGTACAGAGCTTTGTCAAGTGGAAACACTTTAGGCTTGAAATTAAATTGCTTCATTTTTTTGGAAAAGGGACCACATTCACTTTCATGAAAGCTCAAAAGTGGGTATTAATCTTATGAAGTCCTTTGCTGATTGCAAAGCAAAGAACTTGCGAAGTGTAAGCAGCCTAAATACTTACAACCCTTTTTCAAAAGAGAAATAGATGGTTTAGAAGCTTTTCCATGGACAAAATCAGATCTTCTGTATGTAAAGAAGGAAGTATGAATGTTGGTTGTAATGCCTTATCTTTGCCATGGTAAGAGTAATCTGAACCTTGAATCTATGTTAACTCTTTAATGTGCATTCCCCTTTATTTCAGTAGGTTCAGGATTTCACCCCTAATCAATTCATCCCTCATCTCCTCTTATTTTTGGATTCCATAAAATTAATTGTTTGGGAGTTAACTCTTACAGTTACCTTGAAACCCTGTCTTAATAACCCCTGCATTCTGCAGTTTTATGCTGAAGATACAATATGCAAATAATGTGCCAGTCTTTATTCACACAGATCTTTAATATCAACACCCTGTTAGCATGGAGCGTAGTCATCAAGAGTGCCTTGCCTGAAAGCTGTACTCATCGTGCTAGAGCACAAATTCTGTTTGCCTTTTGTCTGACTTTTTCAAGATGGTCAGTCTCCTTAGAGTGAAAAGAGGAAACTGATCAAATTGTAATTAACATGGGTCTTTTTTTTTTTTTTTTAAAAAAAAAACCAATCTGGAACAAAAAAATTAATAAACATGTGAACCACAATAAAGAAAATTATTGTCCCATTAAAAAGATGGTTGGGAATAATTTACAGTGTTATTCATGTGAGTGTTTTAACACTCTCAGTATTATTTTCCTTATGAAAGTTTGAAAAGTCATTCACTACTGGCAATTTAAACAATTATATAAACTTTTAAAAATATGTTCAAGTCATTTGACCTCTTTAGATATGTTCTCTTCAGATAACTTATTAAAAATTGAACCCTGGACCTAGATTTCACAAGGTTTCAGTGACTCATTTTCAAAACAGAAATATTTACTGTACATGTAAATTAAAAAATTAAGGACAATTTAGAGGAATGGAGAAGCACTGAGACGACACAAGTTCATCTTAAAATACTGTTTTTCAAATTCTTGTAAAGAAATTAAACAAAATACTTATACAAGCTTCAGAGTAATCATTTTAAGTCTTAAAAATTTTCCAGGTATCACTATTCTTTCTGATTTGGGATTCTATAACAAGGGGCTGATAATATGGATGGTTTGCTCTATTATGTATGTTTGTCGCTCTTATGCTATAATTTCTTTCACTCTCAATCCCCAAAACAACACCAGATGCATGACCATCTACCCTCCCTATTCAAAACAGAACAACCACTCTGTCTACACACCATTGACCTCTGTCTGGTACTGGATAGCCTCACTCTTAATAATTTAAAATGCACCTGAGAACATTGAAAAGCATAATGTAACTTTTAAAGAGTGATCCTTACACAGTAGCAAAATCTAATTTAAATTTCTTCTTGGGAACAAGAATAATTTCATTTTAGGAACAAAAGTTTGTCATAATGTTTTCCATCAGTGTGTTCAGATCTCAAAGGTGTTTTCTAAGACAAATACTTTTTTAAAAAAACTTCGTCAAAATGAAAAAAATGCAATTTAGTCTCAGTATAACATGCCAGTATTCAGAGCAACAGTAGCACGCCTCAGCTCACTAGAACTAGCAAAATGGGGCATTTTAAATACTCTGACTTTTTCTGGGTGCTGTCTGGTTGATTGAACAAAAAGTATTTGTACATGGAGTACCATTACTCCTTTTGGACTCTCAGGAGCATTTTGATTGTTAGCTAGACTGGAAAAAACTCAGAATCCTTCCATTTCAAACTGTCATTTCTTTAAACCCGATCTTGCTTAAAAATAGGAAAGTTAAATAGAGGAATTAATAATAGAAAGGAGATGGATTTTTAATCTCTTTGACTTCAAACTTGTTACAATAAACCCAAATACAGATACTTTTAGCAAAAAACATATTCCCTTTATTTTTGAGCAGTATGCTCAGTTGAAAATATTCTGACCTAATGAATTGCAATTAAAATTAACCTTTTCATTATCTGTTATTGGTATTCATCAGTGAGAACCCCATCTTTAATTAGCATTACCTAGGACTGAAATAAAGCAGAAAACAAAGACCTATTTTCATGTCTTTTGCTTTCCACTAAATCCCCTCGAATAGCTAAAAACGACAGAGCATGGGTCCTCACTTTATATTATTAAAACCAAGCAGGAATGTTCAAAGAAAATTTGAATATATTTTTAAAGCTCTGTGGCATGATCAGTGTTATTACATGCAACTAGACACCAAATAGCTTCAGATAAACTTTCTCCTAGAAGTTTAATCTGATTAGTGAGCACGAGATGTACATGGCAAGAAATGAACATGTTCGTTTCAGAAATGTCAGTGGCGGCTGGAGTGCCTTGCTGTCCTTTTGTAACATAAAAACGTACCACTAAGAACATACATTGTTGCTTTCTCCTCGACAAAGTACAGGAGAAGCGAAGATTTCCTGGGCACTGCATTAGGCTTGTTTTCTTACAAGGGCAGCCAATTTAAATAAAAGCTAGTTTGATGCAGCCCTGCCCCGAGTACTGGCTTGTACTGGGGAAAGCCCGTATCACTCCTACAGGCGCCTGGACTCTCGGAGTCTCGGTTTGCGGAGTTCTCAGCCCCCACCCGTAACAGGATGAAAGTTGAGTTCACAGACTAACTTCAGCGGGGTCACCTGGGCAGAGGGGAGATGTCTCCCGCCCTGCTCAGGGACCCAGGGATAGGGTGACCAGATGTCCCAATTTTATGGGGACAGTCCCGATTTTGGGGTCTTTTTCTTCTATAGGCTCCTATTACCTCCCACCCTAGTCCTGATTTTTCACATTTGCTGTCTGATCACCCTACCCAGGGAAGCCAGCCCCATGTGTGGGGCGGAGAAGGGGGAAAGCGAAGGGTGTCTCCTCCCGGAGACTTGAGCGGGCCAGTCCGAGCAGCCGCGGCGAGGAGGCAGGTGGTGGGATCCCAGACGGGGCTTGGTCGCTTAGGGGTCTAGGTGTGTCTGTCTGTGCCCCAGCTCCCTGCTCTCTCTCGGGCCGGCCCTTCTCTGCCGGCCGCCCCAACACCCCCTGGATCCCGGGCTAGCTGCGGGCGGAGGGAAGAGATGGGCACAAACCTGCTGTGAAGGCAGAAGCCGGAGGGCTGGTCAGTTTCAGCCGCCGCCGCCCGCTGGAGACTCCGGTGGCTCCCCCTGGAAATAGGCTTTAGCTGGGCTGGAGGCGGCGGTAGAGGCAGGGATCTCACCCCCCGCGGCTCAGGCACGGTCCCGGGGCCATGGGCCCCCCCTTCACGCCAGCAGCGAAGGGGAGTTCTGGGTCCTACAACCCCCGCCCCCAAAATGAGCCGCAGGGCAGGAGGTCCAGCCAAGACCTGATGGAGAGTCCAGGGGAGGAGCTGATGTTGCCCTGCTGGGGGTGGGTGGGGGGGGGACTCTACCACCCACTGTCCTCCCTCTTGCCGCTGCCCTGGGAAGGGCCGGGAGCCCGGTGAGCTGGAGGTGGGACCCAGCGCCTCGGAGGATGCTCGTCGGTGAATCCCGCCCTGCAACCCCCGCGGAGCCGCCGGCAGCACGAATGGAGCCGGAGCCCCAGGAGATCCGCCTCTCCCTTCTCTGCGCCCCCCTCGCTTCTGCCCGGCACACAAGTGGCGAGCGACACAAGTCTGGGGTGGAGTTTGTTTGATTTGGGGGGTGGGGGCGGGGCTGTCTAAGGGAGGCAGGGAAGCCAGTGCGTTAGGAAAACGAGCTCTTTCCAGGGCAGGGATCTCAGAGCCTCTCCTCTCCCTCCCTCTGTGCAAGGAAGCTTCAAAAGATCCTCTCGACTCGAGCAAACTTCACCCTGAGCTTAAAGGGGCCGCTCGCCTGGATCCTGGGACCGGTCCCCCGCCCCCCCTTCCCATTCACAAGCCACAGGCCAGGATGGTTCAGTTTTAAATGCCGGCCACTTCATTTTCAGAAAAAAAAACAAAACCAAAACCCTCTGCCCGTCTTTAGGCAGCAACTGGCAACGGTCAAAGGTTAATAGAAACCTATTAAATGTCTATAGAAATTACTCACTACCCTTAGACTGAACAGAGAATGAGATCCTGTTTGGGGATGAGGGGTAAAATCATATAGAATTCTACCACAGCACTAGACTTCACTAATCAATTCTATAGGATGGTTTACAAATTAAAAGCTATAGCAAGGTTCCCATTTTCTAACAAATTCTCTCGGGCTTCCCCAGAAGGTCAAGCTTTCAGTTCTGCTCAGTTTTTTTAGAGGTAGAAATACAAACCAAGCTGGCTCTGTAGCAGGATTTCCACAGGCACTGAGAGTCAATCACTGCTGGGCTGATTAAGTTTTTGTTTGTTAGGATTTGCCAGGCACCCTTTTCCGATACTCATGGCCTGGTCTGGTTTATTGGGTTAGAAGGTTTCAAGGTCATACCGAAAATCTGTTGGAACTAAATGAAACCCATGACTCATGACATTACATGCTTGGTCAAACATTCTTGTTCGTCTTGTTGTAGCCCCTTTAACTAATAAGAGGAGATCAGCAAACCCTTGACAAATGATCTGAGAGAAAGGGTGAGGTCTGAAAAGACATCATGTAGGGAAGCAAATTGCAGCCTATTTCCCCTTAGTTTTGTACAAGGGTATTTAGGAGTCTAATACTGCTGAGAGGTCACAAGTCTCCTTGGACTTCAGTAAATCCCATAAAATTGAAAACTGAGTGCAACTTTTATTCCAGCTATTGTAATACTAGACGAGACATCCAGTTTATGGAACAATCCTGCATTAGCAGAGGGATGGATTAGATACCTCATGGCTGTTTTCCAGCTCAATAAGTAATCGGGGCTGTGTACAAATATGATTTTACAACTCTTAGCATAAACCCCCCAATGCGCTGAAGCTAATCACTTTGAAAATATTTTAGTGTGTGCAAACACAGTCCCGCCCAGTTACAGCTCTTTCCATCTAGATTTGGGGTGTAAAATGTATTGACCTCACACACATATTCCTATAGGAAGAAAATGTCACTGATTATGAGGAGATCTCAGTGATGGAGGTGGAAGCCACTGCTGCAGAGTCACTGCCAGCACTTTTCTTGGAGTGGGTGAGTTATAGGCAGAGGAAGAAATGTGCTTGTGGAGAAAAACAAATACCAAGATTCTGTCAGGGACATGATCCTAAATCTCATGGGTAGGCAGGGAATCCTACTAATTTAGGCCCTGATCCTGCAAAGACTTATCAGTAGAACTACTCATATTGGCTAAACTTAAGCATGTGCATTGCAAGATTGGAGCCTGAAGTTCCGAGCTAAGGGTATGCACCACCTAAGGGGTTTGGGCCTTGGAACATTTTGCCTGGTCTGGTAGCATGGCTGTCTGCTATAAGACTGGTTTAAAGTGGTGAGTGAACAACTCTCCTGTATGCACTCAGGCCCTGGCTTTTGAGCCAGCCACCTATGACCTCTGAGAACTTAACTCAGAGCATGATCCAAAGTCTAGTTAAGTTAACTAAAATCTTCCATTAACTTCAGTGAGTATTACTAAAATCTTCCATTGACTTCAGTGAGTATTACTAAAATCTTCCATTGACTTCAGTGAGTACTTTTAGATGAGTTATTAAAGGTTTCCTGATCCGTGGTGGTGATTAAAGATCCCCAGGCATTTATTTGGAAGAGCAGAGGCAACTGACATGGTATCCTGGCTGGATTTCAGTATAATATTGTTTAGCTTATCTTCCTGAATTCCCATATTGTTGGATATGGAATTCTTTTCCATGCCAGATCTCTACACTGTTCTATTACCAAAGCTGTTCTTTTGACGCTGTGTTCTGTTACAGAACTAGTTGCATTTTGATCGTGGATTAATTTGCTTTTTTATATAATATGTCTGTATGGTGGGATTTTCACAAGTGCCTGAAGGAGTTTGACATCCAGATCCCATTGACTTTCAGTGGGAGTTACGTAACTTTTTGAAGAGGCCTATCCATAACTGGTAATTTGAAAAAAAAAGGAACTCCATACAAATTAATGTATAGTATTGCTGAGCTTTCTTTTGACTGTGTCTGGAATACCCTTCCCACTATCTGTTCTTATGGAAAAGTCCAACAGAACTGAATAGGCATGAAACTAATAGGATTTCTATAGGAATTACTCTATATGTCTCTATACTGTAATAGCCAGTGGGATTCTTTCAATAGGTTTTTGGAACTGTCTTGTAGAATTCTTTAGCAGAGATGGAATTCTTTATTCAGTTCTAGTGACTGATTCAAGAAAGTCTATGCCAAAGTTAGTATTTTCTATTAAATTCCCATTTTGCCCTGTATTGTGCATTGCATCTGATATAGCCCTGTATTAGAGAGTCTGTGAACTCTACATATCACATATCATATGGACTGCAATACTCAGATGCAGTGCAAAGTTCAAAGACTCTCCTTTGCTCTGTGCCCATGCAGTTGGGTGCAGTTGCAGTTCCTGTATTCCCCAAAGCATAGGGATTTAGCACCCCTGGGGCACAGAACACCCCAAAGGAGAGAAGGTGCTGGTCAGGTATTTGCCACCTTACACACCGACAGCAGGACTGAACATGCAATGTGACATGCTCTGGAGTTTAGGGAGGAAGGATTTGTGCTTGAAACAGAATATCTCCCCATACTGCCCCAGGGTTGGTCTTAAAGCTACAAGGATGCTTCAAAGTTTTAAAAAGCTCAGAGATTTAGCCACATGACTCTCATTAAAGATAATGGGACTTGTATAGCTAAAAACCTGTGAAACTGACAATTAGAGAGCCCATCTCCTTGTGTTGTGGCTGTGTCTAAGATGCTTCGCAATACTCAGTTATGTCTAATATGTCTCCATTCTTGTGGTAATAAAAACAGAACAAGAGAAGCATGCATACACTCAAATCTATTGATACACATTCTGGAGTTGTCTTAATACCAAATATTAACTCAGTCATTCGGATTTAGAGAGTTGGTTAGCCTGTGGTCAAGTCAAGGAATCTGCAAAGTTATACAAGTGTAAAAGGAAGTTTTTGAATTAGTAAACTCCCATGGGTGTTTTTTTTAAGAAATATTTTTCATGCCTATAACTTGAATTGAGTGTTTTGAAAACTTATTAAATACAAGATTATTCTCCAGATTTTATAATGCTATTTTTAGCCTTGAGTGAATTTTTTACGGGTATGATCAACCCCTGACGTTGGGATTCAGAATGGAAACACGAGCATGGTTGTCTGTCCAGCATTTTTTCTGAGCACTTAATGCTAAACAAAAAAAGTTGAGGATGGAACATTATTTTGTGATTATAAAGGAAGATTGGAAGTCTGGATTCTCTGCTGTGTGCTCACTCACTGTGTCTTTGGGCACATCAGTCAATACACCACTCCCTGCCTTAGTTTCCTGTGCGAAATACTGACCAGTGGATGTCAATGGTAAAACATCAAGAGGACTAGGATTCCACCCCCTACCTTTATCATTGATGATTAAAATTTTTAACGGGGCTATTGTGAGGCTTAGCAAATTAACAATTGCAAAATACTTTGAGATTTTTGGAGGAGAGGTACAAAGTGCAAAGTAATTTTAATAAACAACATAAAACTTGGTCTCAGCTGAGCAGCTTCCCTGCCTTGGAGAAAAGGCATCAGTGTCTGAGATGTGAGCATGGTTGGCAATATTTTAATATCTCTAAAATGAAAATAAAATATATTCCTAAATCAAAAATGAAATTGCATAGATTGCCCTTTACTCAGTGATCCATGAATCCCTCCAACAGTCACGGAAATGTAAAGCAAATTGTGCCAAGAAAAAGGGTGCAGGAGAAATGTAAGGATGACTTTAAAAGTCACCACACTGCAAATGATGTTTTGCCAACCAGAGCCGAGGTTAGTCTTGCACATGAGAAATATACAGGCCATTGGATGAGAAGAAGTGAGCGTGAGGAATGCCATCCAGGATATGCCTTGATCACAAAGTGTTCGTCTGCATTTGCCCTCTAATCTAATATATTTACGATAGTTATAAAGTGCCCATCACCGTAGTATCCTGGACATAATTATGAGCCTAATCTTACAACCCTGTCTCATGAAAATAATCCCATATGTTGTCAATGGGACAATTTGTATGAGTCAGGATTTCTCATGTGAAACAAGAGCTGCATAAATGGTAGCCTAAGAGTCAAATGACCATCAGATCATACCTAGCAGACCATGGAAGGCAAAACTCTAATGAGGACTTTTGCAGTGATATAATCAAGTAATACAACCAAGACGAGGAAGGAATTTTAGCTAGAATTTCCAAAAGTGCCTGAGAGTGTTAGGAGTCTTGTTCACATAGAAATTCTGAAGCTATCAGGGTTGATCCTTCGTACAATTTTAGAATGTCTTGCTTTTCCCCCTCTCAAGTTCATGTCCTGTTCTGAAAACCAAATGGTTGAATTTATACCTGGTCTAATTCTGGACAGGATGTATCTTACTCTCCATACTGCATCTTGCTCTCTGACAGAAATCTTTGATCTCCAATTTATCTTCTTTGGTTGTTCATCCACCGAACTTACTTTTTTAGATACATTTCCCGGAACGTCAGGATGCTGACTTCTTGTGTCTCTGTAATAATAATAATTAATCATAAATATTGTTTATTATTTGTTAAATTTTTGTTGAATGTTATTGGAAGTTAGGTGCCTAAATCTTAGGCCACTGGACAATGCTGGTCTGAATCTCCATTGGATGTCATGTGACGAATATTTGGATGAGTTAAAATGAACCTTTCCAAGTTACAGTATATATTCCCAAATATATATACACACTAAGTGAAATCAACTGATTTCACATAGTCTATGGCTCTTGGTCACAGAAAATGTATAATACTATATGTCTAACAGTGCCTGCATAATGATATTATATTTTCAGAATGTACTGTTAAAAGTGGCATAAAACCTTCCTCGAAGGACCATTTAAATTCTGGAATGAGCTTTTATAGTGGTTCTTTTCAATGCTGCTGTCATCTGACTCTGAAAATGGCAGAAAATGGCAAGTTCATGTGAACTCAATAAAAGTTCTTCCTTACAGTTGAGATTATGGATTAGATACTCAGCTGGTGTAAATCAGTATTCACTTCAATGGAACATTCACCAGCTGAGGATCTGGCCATGTAGCTGAACAGCAGTTTGGTGGGGCTCTGAGTGCCCCCTGGCATGGTGCAGGATGTTGCCTCTATCTTCTGCTCCAGCACCTCCTGCCAGCCACCAATCTTTTGTGGCCCAGCCTTCCTGCTAAATCATCTAAGTTCACACCCCTTCTGGGGTATTGTAAACAAATTCAAACCAAACTAAACAGTTCCCCTCTCTTCTTGAGCTACTTTTGCTCTCTACTTAAATACTCTCTCTTATAGCTTTTCTAGCAAGAGCCTACATTACCCCTGTATGTAATGCTCTGTGAGTCTAGAACCCAGGCCTGTAGAGCTACTAGGTAGTTAAGAGCCCCAGACTGCCACCCAGTAGCAGCCATTACTAGCCTCTGCTACAATTCTCAGGACTACGGACAAAGACCATAGGAAGTTCCACCTCAAGGGTTTGACAGGCAGCAGCCCCATGCCTCTTGATTGGCTCCCTGCCCTATATAAATCCAAGGGGCAGTCTAGGAGATGTTTGGGCAATGGTTTGGTTTCCCACAGTTGCTGTGGCTGGTTGTGTTCTTGAATGCTTGGCTTGTTTTGGACCTTACCTTGTGGCTTGGACTCTGAGCCTTCACATTGACTCTGGCCTGAAATTGACTATGAACTCCTTGGCTACTGCTACCTCAGGTTTGCTCCTGCCTTGATCCTTGGCCTTAACTGCTCTCTTGACCCTGTAGTGGGCTGCTCCTGTAGACTCTGTGTACCCTAATCCTGGGTGTCTCTAAGCCAGAGACACCTGTCTCCTTTACTATCTTTCCCCCATCAATGGAGTACCTTTACTGTACTTATTTAACTTGTGCCCTCTGACTGGGAGCCAATTAGCTACTAACCTCCCCAGGAGCCAAACATGACGAATAGGTTGCCTTGGCTAGCCTTTCTGGTTAAGAGAGCTTAGAATTATGCTATGCTATAGAAGTACTTTCTGATTGGAGTCTCTTTGCAGCTGAGATAGCCCTATCTAGTTCATCTTTCTAAAGCAAAATTAAGTTGGTAAGGAGGATTGAATAGGGCCCTGAATCTCAATTTAAAAAGGGTTTTATAAAACTATGATTAATGCTGCTAATCTTGTCTCCCTGAGTGAAAGCTGACAGCACCTCACTCCTTATGTAACTCTTGCACAGAGACTGGCTGGTGTGAGAGAGCTTTTGAAAATTGCCAAAATGAGACTTCTCTAAGGAGAACAAAGTCAAATATTTGCTAACATGGGCTAAGGCCTGCTAGGTGCTGAGCATGGAGGCCAGTGGGACTTGAGCCAGTGAAGGGCTAAGTGCCCTCATCTTTTCTTCCATGTTACTAACAATATAATGGATTTACTTTAGTCCAGGGGTGGCCAACCTGATCCTGAGAAGGAGCCAAAATTTACCAATGTACATTGCTAAAGAGCCACAGTAATATGTCAGCAGCTCCTCCCACCCCAATGCTCCCAGTGTCTCCTGCCCACCAGCAGCTCTGTGCCTCCCCTCCCTCCCTGAACCTCCCAATCAGCTATTTTGTGGCAAGCAGGAGGCTTAGGGGGAGGAGCGAGGGTACGGCAGGCTCGGGGGAGGGGGTTGGAAGGGGTGAAGTGGGGTCAGGGCCTGTGGCAGAGCCAGGGATTGAGCAATGAGCACCCCCAGCACACTGGAAAGTTGGCGCCTGTAGCTCCAGCCCTGCAGTCGGTGCCTATACAAGGAGCCGCATGTTAACTTCTGAAGAGCTGTATGTGGCTCTGGAACCACAGGTTGGCCACCCTGACCTAGAACAAAGCCCGAGACACCAGACTTGCTACTCAACAGATCATAGGTGTCACCACTGATTCTGAGCTTGCCCATGTAAAAGCCATTGCAATTTTCTTCATGGTCTGTTTTATTCTGGTACCTAAGGTTGCTCACCAAGAGCTAATTTTGGGCCAGATTATGGAATCAGTGGCCTTGGGCTCTTTGCTCCTAGAGTATTCCTTTGGCTTAGTTTATAAGGCAGTAAGCATTGATCATCTGCTTGGCAGAAATTTGTGAACCTTGCAGGTAAACAGAGGTGCAGAAGGGGTAATGTTTTTAGCATTCTCAAAAAGCTTCACTGAACTTTTAGCTGAGGATAAGTTGAGAGGAAATTTCTAGGGGGAAACTGGTGAAATCAAAGGCATCCCATTTGAGAACAACTATCTACAGAGAGCATTTAAAATAAAGGAGTTTTTCTTTCATCATAAAGAACATTATAAGATATGTGGAGAAAATAAACAGCAAAGGACACAGTGACTGGTGGATGGGCTTTTTCAGTGTTAATTGTACCTAGCACAACAAGAGTTTCCTTTATTCTTTCTACTCCAGTTCCCTCCTGGCCAGCTCCTGTGTGAACGTGCAGCAGTTTCCAAACTCAAGGCTGTGAAATTATCAGGCCTGGACCAAAGCCAGTACAAACCAATTTATTGGGGTCCAGCAATTAACTAAAACCTAGAAACCTTGATTAATTGTGGCACTGCTCAGCAGGGAATGTTTGGGAGGGGAAATCAGGACTACACTCCATGCAGTGTCTCTGTTCCACATTCCAATTTACACTATATGTGTTAAAAAGTTTCCTCTGTGTAACCACCTAGTTAGTATGTCTTACATATCTTGTACATATTTTATGTATAATAGTCAATGTAATCACAGCTCATATCCAGATCATTTTCTTGTCATTGAATTAATATCTTTTGGTAACCCACACAATGGGCTATATTCTTGACAAACTTTATTTGCTAAACATTTCTCTGGGGAGTCTTCTTGATGAACTAGTGCTGTGCTGTTTCTGTCTATCCTGTAAAGTTGTGTGAGGAAGATTAAAGGGTTGGTAGCTCGTCAGGTTTTGCTAGGTTAGATAAACAGGAAGCCGCATGCACTAAAAACAAATTTATTAAAGCAAATGTGTTGGTCTCAATGAAATCTCTGCGGTCTGCAGAGACAGAAGGGTGCCCAAACAATTCTTCCATTTAGAAGTTGAATTAGAAATCTTCTGTACAGCATAAGAAGCAATTGTAAGGTGTAAATGAGGTGATAATTGATTTGATTATGGTTGCATCAGCAAATATTGTCCATATCATTGTCATAACATTTTAATTGAGAAACAGAACTCTCAAAATGAGATTGTATTTACTTTTTAGTAAATAAATTACTTTATACAGTGCAGACATCCAGGAAATAAATATTTAGATTCTTATTCAACTGTATTATATATCAACTTCTTTATAATACAAAGCACTGAATCTAGCTATTCCCTGATGTGTCTTTTAAATTAAGACTCTAATGGCTAATGGAGAAAAAAATTGTCCAAGGATATAAAAAATTGTCAAAGTAGTCCTTAAAAGAATAAAAACCCAGCATACAGCATGTTTTAGCTTTTCAGCAGTATTTCGTATCCTATTCCATATCCAACTGCTGCATTTTCACATTCTCATGTTTAAATAATGCATTACAGACAGTACTAAATCACATTAGGCAATGGTGATAACGGAGCCAATGCACACAGCATCCACGCAAGTCAGATGCCTGGGTCTGTAGGGTGATCTGGGACATCCACTGAGGCTGGGAAGGGTTGTCTCCTCCAGTTTCAGTGTATCTATTAGAGATTTAATGTATTTTTTTTTTAAAAAAAAAACAGATACTTGCAATGGAAATTGGTTTGTTAGAAGTCATTGAATTGAATCACAAAGGCTGCCAGAAATGGCTGAGTTGCTAATGTTTAGCTGAGAATACCCAGCAGGCGTTCTCCACAGGGCCGAATACAGTCAACTGTGGTATTTTTCTAAATATCAGTGACTCAGCTCTCTGCTTGTGAAGAGTTGCCAGGGTCACAGATGCAAGCAGAGATCTCCCCTGCTCCCCCAATTCTGGGGGATGGGTAAAGGGGGAGGTTTTTAAATGTCACCCAGAAATAAAAAGGAGAGGTGCTGGACCATATTCGTGTGAGCTGTTTCTGGTCTCCAAAATGGCTGCGTGATACAATCCTATGGCTTTGTGATTCCATGCGTCTGATCTCAGTGGGCTAGACTGTGCCACCTTTACTCACGCCGGGGAATACTTGCGCTCACAAGTAGCCCCGCTGAAGTGTGTGGTGTGAGTAAGGATTGCACAATGTAGCCCAGTAGGAGGGAGCTAACCATTCTCTCTCTGGGTAGCTTGGGTAGCTCCAAAAAAAACCCTTGAAAAATTGTTTGTTTTGTATCTTGTCAGGTTTTCAATCCAATTGTTGTTGGTCAGCTTGCTGTTTATGAAAGTGAGGAATGATGAGCGGTGGTTAAAGCAGACACAGCACAAGCAGGTTCTGCACAAGAGTCGCTACAGAGCTCTGCCAGTACGCGTCAGCCCCCTACTATTCCAGTCCTGAGCCCCACACGCAGCTTTGCCAAAGCGTCTTAAACTGCAGCATCCCTTAAACTGCAGTCCTCCTTGTGGTGTTCTGCTAACACACCTCAATCCTGACCTGCAGCAGCTGGTCTGAAGCTGGGGGTAGGGAATCCTCCTCCTGGATCATCTCAAAGTGGGCAAATGGGCTGGGGTGGTGCTCAGAGTTAGGGTGGTTTCCTGTTTTATCTTTGCTAAATTTTTGCTGGCAAGCCTCAATGATTCTGATTCCGATTCCATTACAAATTTCCTAATCCAGCACCTTTGGGTTTAATGCTAATAGGTATTTTTCCCCTTTAAATGATTTAAGGTCAGACCAGCACTCTGACTGCTCTGAGTGTGCATTTAGCAAGCTTCCAGCAGTCTGGGAAGGCTTCCCCTGCAAGGTGTGGTGCTCTTCTCCCTCTGGGTTCTTCTCATCTGTGATGGGAAAACCCCACACTAGGTCTCTGGGGAGCCTTCCTATTCTCTCGCCATCTTGCTGAAGCATATACCCTGCTTCTGACATGGTTTGCTGGTCCCAGTGTTTTCCAGGGGACTAACCCCAAAAGCAGGAATCAGGACTCTTGGGTTTTTCTCTATCATCTGTTGCTCATGGAATGGCGTGGGCAAGTCACTGAACCTTTCGGTGCCTCATTGTTCCCCATTTATAAAATGGGGTTAATGCCCACCCTACAGGGATGGTTGGCTTTAATTAGTTAATGTTTGGATGTGCTAAATATTGGACATTTGTTTCAGTAAGAGGCCCTAGTCTGGTAGGGTGACAATGAACTCAGTTCAAGAGACCCATGCAAAGCCCTCCAGGCCCTTTTAAGCTCAATGAAGATTAAATACCAGGGAGGTGAGCACCTTGGAACTAGCTGAGTTAAGGCCTGCACAGAGGGCGTATGTGTTGCTTACTCATTGTTGGCACTGGGATGGGCTTTGCCCCCCAGCAGTGTGTACTGTTAGAACGATTCTGTTGTGAGTCTCTTGTGCAAGGGTTTGGTGACTTGGTAATTTTCCAGGGTGATGCCTCCTTGCGGAGGGATGACATGGTTCTCTGGGGGAAGCTGTGATTTGATAGGCTCAGGGGACTGTTGGTTGCCTGAGTGGATTTAGTTTATTTTTTCCATTTTATTTTTAACCCTTTATTACCTGCTTTTCCTTTGATCAGTGAATAATAGTTTTCTCATGACAAACACCAGCCTAACGTTAAAATATTGGACCTGATTCTCCTCTTCTGTACACCATGTAAACGAGGCAGGATTCAATTTCAATCAGTGGTGTAAAACTGGTGTGAAATCAGAATCTGGTCCACAGCTTCGGATGCTGTTTCCAGTACAGTAAAAAAGAGTAAGGACAGCAGAATTGTGTCCATACATATAAATATCACAATTTAAACACATCCCTTTTAGGAATGAAAATATTTCTAGTCCATGAAATACACGTTGTTTTACTATTGCCACCATAAGCTTTTATAATTTCTGAACAGTACGCTTGGCTTTCTATTAATGTGCGGTCCCACCATTTGTAATACTTCACAACTCTTAATGGCTAATCCCTGATGGTTGATCAGTTAGGACCCTGACTTTATTTGAGAGGAGAGGTGAGAACTCACCCTAACACTGAAGATCTCTAGCCTCTTTTCATTCACAAATATAAATCTCCTATTGTACACCAAGTATCCCAGGGTTGAGATTCACCATGTGAACAGGTGCAGGTCTACTGATATCAGGGGACCTACAGGATATGACTACACTGCCATAAAACACCTGTGGCACGGAGTCTCCAAGTCTAGGTCAACTGATTCAGGTTCATGGGGCTCAGACTGTGGGACTAAAAATTGCAGAGCTTGAGGATTGGGCTGGAGCCTGGGCGCCGAGATCCATTCTCCTCACACTGGGTTTCAGAGCCCAACCTCTAATGTCTCTGCTGAAGTGTTTAGCCCTGCAGCCTGAGACCAAGTCAGCCATGGCAGTGCTGTGGGTGGGTCTCTTATTGCTGTATCAGCATACCCACAGTCACTAATGCCATCAATGAATTTGCTCTTTGGTTCTTTTGCTGCAATTTTTTTGACCAGCAGGTCACACTTGTAGGAGAAATACTTCAGGGTCTATTACCCTGTAACTTCAGTACAGGGAAATTCTTGTGTTGCAGCATATGAATCAATTTGCAGCAATAAGACCTAGCTCTTGTATCACTTTTATATCAGTAAATCTCAAGGTGCTTTACAAATTCTCTAGTAGTCTGCTGTAGAGAGAGACACCTGCTCTGTGTCTCACAGCAAAAGCTCCTCAGATACTTCCTTATTGTCATAGCACGTTACTCTAGTTCTATCCATTTTCTCTACTGAGGGCCTAATATCTCTGGATATTTGGGAGTAGGGTGACCAGACAGCAAGTGTGAAAAATCGGGACAGAGTGTGTGTGTGTGTGTGGGGGGGGGGGGGGAGTGTTAATAGGAGCCCATATAAGAAAAAGACCCCAAAATCGGGACTGTCCCTATAAATGTCTCATTTGCACCAGTCTGAGAATGAGCAAAACCAGACCCCCCTAATGTAAATTCTTGGCCTTTTGTAAATCAGCCACAGCCTTAGATGGCACTAATCCTGCTGTGGTTGCTGGTGGGACTCTTCGATCTTTCTCAGAACCTAAGTGATGACAGAAGATGGTTTGAAGGTGCATCAGTTTCTTGTATGAATTTTCTTGGCTGAGAGACAACAATGAAAGAACAGCAGAGTCCCTCAGAGAGGGGTATTTACCAGAATATACTATGACTAAGGGAAATGATCCTTCAAAAACTCTATCCTGTAAATTAACCACTGCTTGGCACCAGTCCTACTCCAGATAAGTCAATAGTAAAAGTCCCTTTGATTTAAATGAGAGCAGAATCAGTCCATCCAGAAGTTGTTGGGGCTTAATTTTTTTTTGAATTGGCATCTAAATGAAGCAGGAAAGTTTACAGGGCATTATTGCTCTTTAACTGGGTGAGGGAGATGATAGCTGTGTAATGGGGGTTTCGTAGCTATGATACATTTTGAAAAAGAAAATTCATAGCTGAAGTTGTGGTTTTGCCTTTGTGATAAGTTGGAGCATAAACCAGTTACTTTTGAGATATGTCCTGCTAAGCTTATAATAAAAAATGTAAAAATAATTACTTCATTTAATTTTGGTAGCATTCTGCCAGTGGTAGCAAAAGTTCAGTAAATGGCTTTGTAATTCACCATTCACAAAGTAATTATTAACCAAACAAAATATGAAAAGCAAAGCCACACAAGGATAAAAGGAGGCATTAACCATGAATATTTAAAACTACTCCTGTCCTGAGAGTTGCTGTTCCTACTAGTGCAAACACTGACATCTAGTGGTAGAAAATAGGTATTGCCAGGAAGCAATTACACAACTACTTGCTCAGGTTAGCGCAGGTATTTGGGGGCGTGAGGGTCTTTGTTTCGAACTAACGATTACCATCAGAACGGAGTAAACGGAGTTGTCTTGTCGTGCTGTATGGCATACTTTTACAAAAGCAAAACCAGCAGAGCATTGCTGAATTGGTATGTCATCAGGATGCATCAAAACATACAGGGCCTGGTTCTGACCTGTGGCACTGGTGTAAAACCAGAGTGACTCCATTGACAATGTGTTTACTCACAATGTGGGGACCAAATTCCAGTCTCAGTTACAGCCCTGTAAGGTTGGAGTATCACTCTGGTAACTGAGACTGGAATCTGGCCTCTATATTGGAAGCTAACACTTTTAATCCCTAGAGCAACAGAAAACATGCTTCGACTTATCTGTGTGCAATAAAATTGTAAGGAGTTCAGAGAAAACAACGTTTACATGGGTCAAGGAACCTGAATCCCCTCCATTCCCCCCAACACCCGCCAGAGAAGGTGCCTCCAGGTATCAGATACATTGGCTGGGGCAGTGTGACAGAGAAGCCTGCACTCCTGCTTTCCGTGCTGTGAATGGTCTACAGATAGTCTGCGCATTTCAATCTCCAGGGCTGATGCTCTGGCACATTTTGCCTGTAATAAATTCATGAGCATTTAAAATGACAGGAATTACGCTCTTTCCCCCTCAGCAGATCTAATTGTCCCCTGTTATAGGATGCTGTCCAGCTCTTGGTAGCCTATACATGTATTTAGGGACCCTTTGATCTTTCAAGAGGGGAAATGATTATTCTTTCACAATAGGATTTCTTTGGCTCACACAGAAGCCTGGCTAGTCATTTCAACAACCTCATGCAAAGAGTATTACAAGATGATTGAGTGGGAGATTTGCCTCAATAAGGACCCAGCGATGGACAGTTCCTTTTCCCACTTGCTCATGGGCAGTTCCCAGAGGTCTTGATTTTCCCGAACATGCTTGGGGCAGCATGATTCTGTGAATAAATCCTTTGGCCCCATCTACGCTGGCAAGTTTGTGTGCAGTAAAGCAATTTTAAGCGCTGTAACTCCTGGGGTGTACACACTGCCAAGCCACTTAAAGCGTAGAAAGTGCGCAGATACAGTGCTCTAAAAAACCCCACCCCAACGAGAGGCGTAGAGGTTTCTGCGGCAGGGCTACAGCGCCGTGGTGCCAGTGTAGACACCGTTGGGATTACGATGCTGTGGTTGGCCTCCGGGAGGTGTCCCACAATGCCTGTTCTTGCCGCTCTGGCCATCGGTTTGAACTCTACTATCCTCAGGTGACCAACCATCAGCCCCACCCCATACATTCCTTTGCAAATTTGAAAGTCCCCTTCCTGTTTGCTAGGTAATGCATGCAGTGGTCTCAGTGCATCCTTCCAGGTAACATGCCTGCTCCACCCACCAGGTGATCCTTTGCTTGGAGCAATGTTGAGCTGCTGGACCTCATCAGCATTTGGGAAGAGGAGACTGTACAGTCCCACCTGTGCTCCAGCCATAGGAATTATGATACCTAGGGACAGATTTTTAGATGCATGATAGAAAAGGGCCATGACCAGGACACACTGCAGTGCAGGGTCAAAATGAAGGAGCTGCGGAACGCCTACCACAAGGTGTGGAAGGCAAACTGCCGCTCTGGTGCAGCTCCCCACGATTTACAAAGAGTATTGGATGCAATACTCGGTAGTGACCCCACCACCACTGTGAAGGCCCCTGTGGATACTTCGTTGGCTTCATTGCCAGTCGAGAGTGGATGGGGCCAGGAGGAGGCAATCTTGGATGAAGAGGGAGGGGGGAACCAGAGGCAGAGGATGACGGGGAGGTCAGAGATGCAGGCAGTCAGGAGCTCTTTTCTACCCCAGAGGAGCCTGGCCAGTCACAGGAGTTGGATACTGGTGAAGTGCAAACAGGAGAGGAAGCCCCTGGTAAGTGGATCTGATTTTGGGAATTGCTGAAGCGAGTTGCTGGAGCCAGGATGCCCTGTGACCTTCTGCCTTTCCACAAGTCTTACCGGCAAAAGAGAAAGACGTGCTCTGTGGGATAGATGCCCAGAGTGCACTGCTCCAAATAGTGCCACAAGTGTGAACACGCTATTGTGCAGGCAGCTGTCAGTGTGAACACACAATAGCAGTTTCCCTTTGATGCTCTCTGCACGGCGCTGTAACTGCCAGTGCTGTAACTTTGCCAGTGTAGACGTGCCCTTTGACTGGCACTCAGGAGCCCTAGCCTCTGTCCCTTACTTTGCCATTCACCTGATGTGTGACGTTGGGCAAGTCACTTAAGCTTTGTGCTGTTCTCCTCCACCTTTTGACTATTTAAATTGTGAGCTCTTTGGGGACACTCTTAATATGTGTATATACAGTGCTTAGTACAGTGGCGCTGCACTCATGGTTGGGGTCTCTAAGAATTACTGTAATACAAATAATGAGTTAAGATAAGCATGTGTAAATGTTTTGCAGGATCAGGGCCTGTAAGAGTAGCCATGGTATTCCCCATTACATCTTTTGCAGCTGGTGTCCAGTGATGGGGGTGGGGTGGAAATCTCTCTCCTCTTCCTTTAGGTTGTGAAAAGTGTGCACTCCTGCCATTGCTTTCCACCTCACTTCAGTCACTTGCCATCATTCCCTTATACAAGTGACACATGTCAAAGGATGCTTTCAGATTAAGCCTTGTTCCTTGACTTGAACTGTAACACTCTGCTTGGAGCCCCTCACTGGGTTGCCTTCTCTGAATCTTTCATCTTGATTTTTCAGGAGAACAACCCAGCTGGACAGAAGACTCTCTCTGGAACACTTCTGCTTTTGAACAGTCCTTTCCCACAAGGACAACGCTGCTCGCTGCACTTGAACAAAGCTTTAGGAGTTGACCTGCTGTGGAAACGTGAGTAGCTAACCCATCATTCTACTCACTAACTTAGAAAGCAGATGTTTATTATTGTACAGCATAAGCTAAAGTAAAATTACATGATGGTGAATAAATGCATCATTTTTCATTAAGGATATCAATAGCATGATATAAAAATTGCCTAACTTTGAGAGGAATTAGTGTTCATTCACTTTCTTGTCATTATTTCAAAAGCAGCAGTGTTTATTTCCCCCTTTAAGCTCATGGTTCCTAAGCACATTCATTTCCTCTGGGGATTAGTTTTTGTTTTATTAACAGCAGATCACTTTTCATATTATAGCAAGTATGTGGGTCAAAAATGTAATTTTTATGCATGGTGACTTTTTGTATTAAAAATAATAAATAAAATGTCAGTTGCTGAATTCCAGAGCAAAACACTCAGACTGAGAAAATGAAAAAGAAACTGCACTTCAAAACTGGCAAACAAAACAGCCCCCTGTCATGACCTGCCATTAAAGCCCTATCACTTTCCATGCGTCTTCAGTTGGCAGATGCTACTTGTCCTCATTCAGTACCACCTTGTTTGCTTAAGAGAGCTCATGGACATTTAATATATGGTAGTATGCTGGGCTGGTGGCTTAGTCACTGATGGCCTTTCAGTTCTCCTCTATAGCTAGGAAAGTAGAAATGATCATAATGAGTAGATACTACTAGTGCTTATACCGTTTATACTTTACTATTTGGTATTTGTACTGCAGTAGCATCCAGAGGCACCAGTCAGTATTGGAATGTCCCCCTCCCCCTTTGTACTAGTTCTTTTATATACACACTTATAGGAAGACTTAGTCCATGTCCAGACTCTGGACTTTGATATCTCCTGTAAAATCTTTACTCTTGTTGAAGTGAAGGTATAGGCTGAGCACCTAACAATGGTTCTGGATCAGTTACTGAGATGGCGATTGATGTGCTGGGCACTTATGTTGTAACTATTGACTTCATTTTGTTGCCTTATATTTCATTGGATCATGTGAGGTAGGATGGTGTAAACTCTTCTTTCTCTGGTTCAATTATTATTCGATATTCCATTGTTTAAGGTGGAACAACTTAAGTAGGAGAGATTGAGGGGGATCCATATGAGAATATTCCATAGCTACTGGCTATGGCGGCGGTAGGCAACCTATGGCACGTGTGCCAAAGGAGGCACATGAGCTGATTTTCAGTGGCACTCACACTGCGCAGGTCCTGGCCACCAGTCTGGGGGGCTCTGCATTTTAATTTCATTTTAAATGAAGCTTCTTAAACATTTTAAAAACTTTATTTACTTTACATACAACAATAGATTAATTACATATTATAGACTTATAGAAAGAGACTTTCTAAGAACGTTGAAATGTATTACTGGCACATGAGACCTTAAATTAGAGTGAATAAATTGAAGACTCAGCACATTATTTCTGAAAGGTTGCTGACCCCTGGGCTAGGGGATTCACCTGAGAGGCGGCAGCTCCCTGCCCCCTCTCAGCTGGAGTGAGGACTTGAGCCAGGGTCTCTACATACTGGGTGAGTACCCCAGCCACTAGTCTAAAGACTATAAGGGAAGGTGTGTCAGAGGCTGCCTACCAGATCAGGCCCCCACATGTGACTTGGGCCGCTGAACACTTCTCTTTCCTTGTTTGTGAATTGCTCTGGTGCCTAAGCAGGAGTGAGTTTTCAGGGTGCAGTCCCAGAGGAGAAAAATGTAGGACTGGAATGAGTTTAAGCGCCTACAGGGTTAGAGGGCAGCTGAGCTGAATTTTGTGAGTTGCTATGGGACTCAAGTGCCTAAGTAACTTTGTGAATCGTACCGTTAGTATATGCCTGGTGTGATTGAAAGATCAGTTAGCATCTCTCCCTTTTGGACTCCGCTGCTCAGCCTATGGATACAGACAGTTGAAATAGATCTATATATGACCCTACTGTGCGAGGCTTTGCATATTTATAAGGGGCTGGTCACTATGGAATGTGGATGCCAATAATTTTTGGAAATTGAGCAGTCTGTGAATGGCATAAAACAGAGGACAAAATAGGAGCCTAAAGTTAGGTACCTAATACTCATTTAGGGTCCTGAATAAACAGTCTGGTTTTCCAAAATGCTGAGCATTCAAGGGAGTAAAGTTACCACTCAAGTGCTTGCAGGATTAGGCCCCAAATGAATGGTACAAATGAACGGGTCATGCAGCAACTGCACCACAGGATGTCACTAAGGAGCTAGCAGAAGGTATTGGATTTAGCTGTATTTTACAATCTTTCCTCCTATACTATTACAGTAATTGTATGTAACTTAATCTCTCAACTTCTCTAACTTGCTGCTTCTCAAGGGAAATTGTAGTAGGCACAGAATAATTAAGCACTTTATTGCTATGAGAAGTAGGATTGGGGCCAAGAACAGGCACCTGAACTAGTTTTCTAAAACACTACACACACACTTGTACATGCAGAGTATGTGACATGATTCTATAAAGCAATTTGATCCTTTGATGATCCTGTAGTATTGACTTTCAGTGAAATGTGGGCTCCTGGGTCACTTCTGAAGATGGATCACTTGGGTGTTTGTGAAAATTCACCCAGCTTTTCAGGGGTATTTTGAGTGCCTAGTTTGCATACAGATGCTTCTTCCCTCTCCATAGAGCACCCTGAAGCAATGAAATATAACACGGACTGTGTTTAAATACGTACTAGTGTTTCGTAGTTGATTGATGTTAATTGTACAAGTTTGTAGCTATCATTAAAAGCTGTGCTGTGTGTTCTTCCCCTTTCCCAGTCCCTTTGTCCTATCTCTTTAGACTGAAGCTCTTTGGGGAAGGAACTGCCTCTCTCTGTGTTTGTACAGCACCTAGCACAGGGGAGCCGTCTTCTGGGTCGTCCCTAGACACTACCATCATTTTTTTCCGAGGAAACTACCTGTGCATCTAAAATATTAAATACAACACCCAAGAAAGCATACAAAGAATTAGCAAGGGTAGCTGGATTTATATTGTGATGATGAATTGTTTGAAAGTTTCCCTCCCCCTCAGTGATTCTCTCCCAGTTCTATATCTACAAAAAGAGAAGGGTGTGTTTTTCCTCTCTAACAGCCTGTCACCCGGAGTGCTTGTACCAGAGAACAGGCCCAGGGCAGAAGGAAAAGGGCCTGACCTTTGCCAGGCAGCTAACGGAGCCAGTCTCCAGCGGTCATTTAAATACCTAGTCCCGGGGGGGTCCCGAGGCTTCAGGGGAGGCCGCTCCAAGCGCAGTTCAGCGTTTGCAAGCTCCCGATCCGCTGTCGCTGCTGCCAGCTCCGCGCCTTTGTTATCCAGAGCCGGGGGCGGGCTGCGGGGAATCCCTAAGTCCTGGATGGGGCGGACAAGGGAACCCGCCCCCCTCAACCCCACTCCCGCTGGGAGCTCAGCCTGGGGGGGAGGCGAGAAAAGAGCCCCAAGTTCCCCCCCCCCCTTCCCGCCGCACTGGGGATGAAGGGGGTCCGGGGCGGGGCGGTGGATGGACTGACAGCGGCAGAGGGAATCCCGCCTCCGCAGGGGGCCCGGCTCGCGGGCTTCAGAGCCGCTCGCCGCCTCCAGTCAGGGGTCCGAGGGAAGCGATGGGGGAGCGGGACCCTGCGGGCCCCGCGGCGGGGCGGGGCGGGGCGGGGGGGACACGTGCCTGGCTGCCGAGCGAGCAGCCCCTGCCCTGGGAATAACGCCCGAGGCGCTTGTGGTTCCGTAGCGCCCTGAACCCCCCCCCCCCCACCCCCCGCGGTGGTCTCATGCCCCTCCCCCACCCCGGCAGGCTCCTGGGGGCCCCCGCTCGCCTGGTGGCTGGGAAACACCCGGTCTCTCCCCGCTCTCGGCTGGGCTGAGCTCGGAGGGGGAGGGGGAGGGTTTCACTTCCGCCCGGCTGCAGGAACCACAAGCCCCCAGAATATCCTCTTATAATAACACACGGGGAGAGGATTTTGGAAACTACAGAACCCCCCCTCCCCCCACGGGCCCCAGCAATGTGGAGCAGATGAGCCCCCCCGAGATCCCGCAGCGCCCCAGGACAGAGCCAGCGAGGGAACCGGAGCATCCCCGAGGACGCGCCCGTGCTGCTCGCCTCCTCCTGCCCGGCGGCGACAGGCGACGCCAGGGAGAGGAAACGCTCCCTCCCCGGCGCAGCAGGGGCGGGAGACAAGGTCTGTCACTCGCTTCGTTACCTCGCCCTGCAGAGCCCCGTGGTGGGAGGGGGCGGGGGGGGGGAGGGGCAGCTCCTCACGCGGCAGTGGGGGGAGGGAGGCGGCGTAGCCACGGGTCAGTTTCATCACTTGTCAGTGTCAGCGGAGGGGGACAAGCCCCCTCCCCTGCCCCCGCCCTGTTTAGCCGGGGCTGGTGAGTCTGAGTGCAGGGAGCAGTGTCCGTGTGAGGGATGTGCTTGCGTGCGCCTCTCTGCCGCCAGCGTCCGCGCTTGTGTGAGGCGGACTAGACGGGTGTGTGTGTGTGTGGACGCGGACTGAAGGCACTTAAATCAGCGGTGTAACTGGAGCGAGTGCTGACGGGGCAATGGAGAGCAATCGCTATCAGTGCTTTTTAGAGTATACCTGTGGGCCAGGTTGTGTTTAATCCTGTCAGACTACACCCCATGCACAGGGCTGGAGACTGGGCTTTACCCGTTCTAGCAACATTGGGAGAATAATATTTATTTTGGACAGATACAAATTCCCCGATTTTTTTGATATTTTCACTTTTTTTTTTTTTACAGCTAGACACTCAAGGCTCATTGTGATTCTATTGTATTCGTCACTTTCAGATTCTCAGGAAGAGAATATTTTGGAATGGGTTCTTTAAAACCCACTCACAACCTGAAACTCTCTCTGTGCTACCAGCAATTTCTAAAAAAATGTTTTATTTTTCAGGTCAGGCAAAAATACAGTATCCTAATCTAACATTGCTAAAGTCGTGCTTTAAGATGTTGTTTTATTGTAGTGATGACCAGAATGTAACAGCCATATCATGTACAGGGATCATGATGAACTTGCTTAGCTAAAACAAGTAGCAAACTAAACCTATGGGCTCCACGCTGCACCACTGAAGTAAAGGGGAGCTTTGCCATTGACTGCATTGGGAGCAGGCACTTCAGCCTTGTTACTGTATTTACCCAAATTACGTTTAAAAAGAGGAAACCCAAACACCGTATTTCCTGTTCTGGCCACCATGATGTCCAGTGGTGATAGTGAGCAGGGATATCACCTTAGGCTTCATGCAGTAAAATCACATACACTTAGGAGCTGATGCATAGTACTGAGTTTAACGGAGCTGGGGCAGAAAAATTCTTCTCTCTTTTTCCAGAAGCAGCTGATCTAATGAAGTACCCTCCCCCACTCTCATGTGGTGCCTAGCGGAAATCTTCCTAAAGCTGAAATTGCTCACCTTGCCAGCAGGACTGACAATTTCTTAGGAAGATTTGTCAGGTTCATACAAGGATGCATAGCTTGGGATGAGCTTATTTTAACCGAAGGGCCCAATGTACTGTCTGATGTAATCACTGGTGTATATTTTTAAAATGAAGAGACAGATCAGGTGAGTTAGCACAGCTATTGCTTTAACATTTTGAGGAGGAAAGCTCATGGCCATTTTTTAATTTTGGACAAAAAAGATGCTGGTTGCATTTGACTCTCTCTTCTGTTGCTGCTTCTATTTGTTTATTATGCCTGAGAGACTTGAACACTTAGCATCCAGTGTCCTTTGTGTTGGACCAACACGCTGGTACCTGGATCTGATGTGCATTGGACTTTGCTTGGAATAAAATCTTGTAGAAAATCTACTCACTTTATTATTATTTAGGTGGGCAGTCAAGGCACAGTAGATGAAATGACTTGCTCTAAGTCACAGAGGAAGTCAGTTATTGAGCTGAGACCTGACCCCAGATTTCCTGATTGCCTGTCCAATGCCATTCCATACGCTCATGCTTCCTTCCACTTATGTTCACTTTATTGTGGCTCTCCACTAGCTCCTTACTAAGTGTAGATGTGGTGGTTTGAGGTACACGAAGGTCAGTGATCCTCTTTTATTATGTTAGCTTAGGGTGACCATATGTCCCATTTTGGCTAGGACAGCCCTGTCCTGGCCATCCTGACTTTTTTTTGTCAAAAAAGTGGGGTGCAGTGTGGTCAAAGGAATGTGTGTTGGTGGGGGGCAAGTGGAGATGCCAGTCCCATGCAGGTGGGGTAGGCAGGGTTCCAGCATGCAGGGAGGCTGGCAGGGTTTGAATGACAAGTGACAACCTGGGTTTGGTCAACAAGGGTCCACCGAGCAGCCGGGGCCAGCTCTGCAGGGGGCTCTGGAGAATGTCTGGGGCGGGGAGCTCAGGTCAGCCCAGTGTGGTGTCCCATTTTCCCTTTGGGAAATGTCGGTAATGGTGTACAACTGTATATTTAATTTTAACAATGGGATAGGGGATATCATTTTGGGAGCAATGAGTTGGTGCAAGTAGGAAGTTTTCAACCAGTTACTCAATCTTACTCACATCTCTCAGTAAAATATGAAGTTGTCTAGAAGATAGTTTGAGTTCAAGTTCTACACCATATGCACAGGATCCTGCTTTATTTCTAAAATGGACTAAAATGGCTATTGTTAGAAGTTCAACATTTGTAGCTTGCCCTACTGGCAAACTGGTGCTGGGAGAAACTGATTGTAGAGCTTTAAGAATGAGTTTTAAAGCACAGCTCCCATTTTACTGGTGAATTCAGGAGAAAGGAAAGATCTTTCTTTCTTAGAATAACTTTTCTTGAGCTGATCAATGATATACAGGGACAGCACTGATGCTTGTGTGAAGTTGGTTGTAGCGTTGATCTTTAGTGAGACGCTGGTAAAGAATCTGTGTTGAGAAACCTAGAAGCTGGTATAATATGGGTAGAATATGTTGAAGTGGTGTTCTGTAGTGGTGATAGCTTGCATTTTCCTGAGCTGAAATACTGTACATTTTGTTGTTTTCTCCTTGTATTGCTAATCTCTCTAGGTCCCTTTTAATAGTATTTTTCTGTCGCTAGGGGAGTTTGCCATCTCTCCCTGTTCAGTAGGATTCTGTTAACATGCTGCTTGCTCCCTCTTCTGCGAGTATTCCTGCTGTGCATTGAGCACTGCCTTTAATATGACTGCTGCTATAATCAGCTGCCCTTCCAAAAGCTTTTGCCAGCCAATTTCAAGCCCACATTGAGCCTACAGAAGTTGTCACAGAGTGGCTCACATCAGAGCAATCTGCCATTTATAGTGAGCCTGTGTTTTGCTGGTAGGGGTCTGAGCACAACAGCCAGGGAAGCGGGTGAGTGGGTATCCAGGGAAAGAGGGCTGAGAGTGGAGCTCTTGACTTGGCTCTTTTAATGCGCAGCGCATGGCTTCAGAAGAAAATGTATTATCTGCTTTTCATAAATGGCTCCAAGAGGAATCTAGAGAGGAGAGGAGTATTGGGCCCTGTACCTGAGTGAGGAGGCCTAGTTTCAGTGTGGGTTGGATCTGCTTATGGCTCGATTAGAATTTGTAGTGTGGACAGGGCTTTACCATAGCTGCCTAATAAGGTAAAACCATGGACAGTCATCGAATCATAGAGAATCAGAGAAATGTAGAACTGGAAGGGACCTTGATAGATCATCTAGTCCAGTCCGCTGCACTGAGGCATGACTAGTATTATCAAGACTGTCCCTGCCAGCTACATCTGTCTAGTCTAGGAGTTCTCAAACTGGGAGTCAGGACCCCTCAGGGGGTCATGAGATTATTACATAAGGGGTTGTGCCTCCAGCATTTATAATGGTATTAAATATGTAAAGAAGAGTTTTTAATTTAAAAGGGGGGTCACACACAGAGGCTTGCTATGTGAAAGTGGTCATCAGTACAAAAGTTTGAGAACCCCTGGTCTAGCCTTTGTGCCAGTGGAATCAATCCCACACTAAACCTAACTTTATTTACCAAGTGACAGAGAGTCCTGCGGTACCTTAAAGACTAACTAAAGTATTAGAGCATAAGCTTTCGTGGGCTAATACCCTCTTTGTCGGATGCATGCAGTGGAAGTATCCAGGGGTAGGTATAAATAGGTAGGCATGAACCAGGTGGGAGATAACAGGGTTAGTCCAATGAGGCTGAACCAACTTGTTATCTCTAATCAGGGAGGGTGAGGTATTCCTCTAGCAGCTGAACTGGAGGTGTGAATAGCGGGAGAAGAGAAGCTGCTTTTGTAGCTAGCTAGCAGTGACTCTCCTTGCCTAATGGTTGAAAAGTAATGGTTGAAAAGTATCTCCTTGCCATACTTTCAAAAGTATGGTTGAAAAGTAATGGTTGAAAAGTATCTCCTTGCCTAATGGTTGAAAAGAGGTGAGGTAGGTATTCCTCTAGCAGCTGAACTGGACGTGTGAATAGCGAGAGAAGAGAAGCTGCTTTTGTAGCTAGCTAGCAGTGACTCTCCTTGCCTAATGGTTGAAAAGTACTTATTGACCCAAACCAGCCTGGTACTGGTGGAAGTTTCTGAATGTACTTGAAAATGTTTCAGCCAGTGAGATTGGTGTAGTACCACTGAATTCCAAGAGTCATTATCTTAGTGAGGGGTCTAGAGAGACAGGCAGATGATTTTGTGGTTAACAAAAAGGACAGAGGGGAAAACAGGATTCTGAGTTCTTAACCTGATTTCCTATGTGACCTTGAGCAAGTCACTTAGGGCCCAATTTTCTGAGACAGTCTGTACCCAGCACTCCCATTGACTTTAACTGACACTAAGCACGTCCTTCCAATCAATTGCCTCCAGGCCAAAAAGTTTGCCAACCCCGATCTAGATAATACTTAGTCCTACCTTGAGTGCAGGGGACTGGACTAAACGACCTCTAGAGGTCCCTTCCAGCCCTACGACTTTATGATTCTAAGGGAAACGAATACTAAACATGAGGCAGCGAAAGTTAGTGTTCTCACTGCTCAGATGGGGCCTCTTGCATTTTCTAGTAATGCTAAAATATTGTTTGTATTTGCTAGAGTTAAACTGATGAGACAACTCTGTTACTTGGCAATTAGTACATTGGCTTTAGAGAATGACAACTGTGTTACTTGAGCAGCAGCAACAACAAAAGATTTTCCTCTGCCCCTTGTGCCAGTTTGTGTTGTGCATAAATATGTTACTCTCAGCTGCCTTGCCACCAGCCTGGGACTGGGATTGCGCCTGGTATTGAGTGACTCGCCCTCACTAGCTCTGTCAGGGCTTTGCTTAAAAGTAAGGGTGTCAATGATTTAGGCAAACAAGAATTTAGGGCCTTATTGTCCCAGGCAGATCCGATCTGTATCCATGGCACCGGAGTCATCTTCCTTGGAACGCCACAAGGCTGGGGATTATTGGGCTGGAATGAGTAGGCAGGGGGCAGCGTCTCTTTCAAACAATGCAGAATTTTACGGCTACTGTCCGTCATATGTTGTGGATGCTCCTGTCATAGGAGATTCCTAGGGTGACCCTTTTGGGTCAATAATGCTCTATCAGCAGAACTGCTCTGTTGAGGAGCCGGATTGAGGTGGGGGAGGGAGGAATATAAGGCCTATGTGTGGATGGCCTGGACCTCCTGCTTGTCCCTTATGCTTGGTGGTCGGAACAGGTATTCATTCTGTGTATTGGATGGAGAGAGCGGTGGGAATTAACTTTGTCTTTCCCCTCCCTGCTGTGTTACAGTTTGGGGATGGCTCTGTCAAGGGGAGAGATCTCAGGCCCTTCTTTTGGCTTCCTCTTAAAAGAAGCCACATTTGGCGACCCGAATGTGAATATAATTTGAGATATTTTATTTGAAGTTTAAAATGTCCCTGAATATAGGTTCTAGAGGGACTGAAGCAGTCCCTTGCAGCATTCAAAACCCAGTCTGGAAGTGAAACCAAGTGGCTGCATGTCACTGCTCAAGTTGGTTTTGGGAGCTGGGCTTCTCACTGCTCTGTGTACCTTTTGAAAGTCACCCTTAAAACTCCTTCTGTCTTACTATGCTAAAATGTTTTTGTTGCCATAGAGATGAAGGCACTTTTTTTTTTTTAAAAAAAATAAGATTTCTATTTTGGCAATGTCTCTTCTGAAATTGCTTTTAGATTTCCATTGCTGCGTGACGCTCCTTCTCAAGCAGGTGCTTTCGGGGAAAGGTTTGCAAGATGCTGCATGTGCTTATTGTCTTGAAAGCAGACATGGACTCTTTTCATGAAGATGCCAATTGTACTGTCTGTTATGAAGAATACGTTTGGTTATCCTTCGCAAACCCGTCCTGGTTTTCTTCCGATGCCTTTGTAAGGATTTGTAGAATAGTTTGGGATGAATGCTCTTTGGAAGATGGGTTATTCGTTATATGTTTGCTATGTAGTGTAGTGTAGGGTAGGTGGGTGGTAGTCTAATTCATGTGGAATTGTTTCTGCTTTCTAAGAAGATGACTTAAATTCCTTTAAACAGGGAGCATTTAACAAAGAATGCACTTTCTGGTCCACTCTTTCAGACTAATGGTATTTCAGTTAAAACTCTTGACACTTTCTAGAGCCATTAAAGTTTTCACAAATATCTGGTAGTTTTTGGAATACTTTGAAATAACTAATAGTCTGACGCTCAGCCTTGGTCTACACTACAAACTTACGTTAATGTAACTGCATCATTCAGCTGAGCAATGCAGTGAGACTGACGAAATTCCCAGTGCTATGTTGGTGGGAAGTCTTCCCACATAGTTACCGCCTCTTGGGGAGGTTGAGTACAGAAGCTCTCCCGTCGGTGTACATAGTGTCTTCGCTAAGCGCTACAGCTGTGCCTCTGCAGAGCTGCACGTGTGGACAAGCCCCCAGAATCATAGGAAACTAAATTGGGACTTTTTATTATCAAATCTGGTAGGTTTGTTTTGTAAACTTTTTTGATCCGCTCTGCATAGAGCTTCCTGTTATTGACACAATGCAAAACGTTCAGGGCTTCATGCTTTCCACTTAAAAGTCCTCTTTGACATGATCTCAGATCAGTAAGCCATAGAAGTTACAGAATAGGCAACAAGGATGAATGGGGAAATCCAGTGTGCTAACGATACCTTTCCCTTCCCTTTAAGGGTATGTCTTCACTGCAGGCTTAACCTGGGCTTTCGCTTGGGTGTTGCTATAACCCATCAACACACACAAACCTCTGAGCTGAGTTTAGCGGTGGTTTCAACCCTGGCTAACTGGCCTGGCCTGGTGTATCAGTTAAAACTCGGGTGTTGTTTTCACATGAGCTGGTCACGTGCCCATTTTGCAGTGAGGACACGGGCTAAATTACTTGAGTGCTAATAGTCATCCAGTGCCTTCCCACAATTCCCATGTGCCCAGAAGAACAGATAAATTCTCACAAAGGGAAAGAAACATAGAGTGGCTCAACTTACTGCTGTACAAAGAAACCTTGGATGTGACACACAGGTGCATGCAGCACCAGTGAAGACCTTGTAAATCAGGTGGGTGTGGCTGATTACACCTGGGCTAGGCTAAGGGCATGGTTACACTTACAAGATTATAGCGCTATTGGTTATAGCGGTCCCCTTATACAGTAATATGAATAGCGCTATTGTATGTCCACACTGAGACGCTCCAGCGTTATAGCATGGCCACATTTGCGGCACTTAATGCGGCATTAAGAGCAGCGCATTAGGGCATGTATCCCACGGTACACCTCTTCCCGATCTGGCGCAATGCTTTGTGGTAGCGGGGGTGTCACTTGCAGGGCATTCTGTATCCTGTTTCAACTACCCATGATGCTTTTTGGCATATCCCAGCAATCCCTGTGTTTCCTTCCACCTCCGGCGCCATCTTTCAATGGTTTCAGCAAGGCGCGCTCCGTCTTCCATTGTCGTGTGCCGCAATGAATTGAGAACTGCTGAGGAACATGCTGACGACTGTCGCCAGCACATCTCTGTGTGCAGTGGAGTTAATCCTTGACATGCAGGATGACAGTGACGAGTCTGAAGACGAGATCGAAGCGGTGAATACGTTTGACACAAAGCTTCTTGTCTCATTAACGGACATGCTCACAGCCGTTGAACGCCGCTTCTGGGCACGGGAAACGAGCACTGAGCGGTGGGATCGCATCGTCATGCAAGTCTGGGACGACGAGCAGTGGCTGCAAAACTTTCACATGAGAAAAGCCACTTTCATGGCACTGTGTGCTGAACTCACCCCTGCCCTGCGGCGCAAGGACACCAGATTGAGAGCTGCCCTCCTGGTGGAGAAGCGGATGGCTATCGCGATTTGGAAGCTGGCTACACCAGACAGCTACCGATCGGTGGCCAACCAGTTTGGGGTTGGAAAGTCGACCGTTGGAGTTGTGCTGATGCAAGTGTGCAAGGCCATTAATCGCATCCTGCTACGAAAAATCGTGACTCTGGGTAACGTGCATGACATTGTTGCTGGCTTTGAAGAAATGGGTTTCCCTAACTGTGGAGGGGCGATAGATGGGACCCATATACCTATTCTGGCGCCCGCCCACCTAGCAGACGAGTACTTTAACCGAAAGGGGTACTTCTCCATGGTTCTCCAGGCACTTGTGGATCACCGTGGGCGTTTTACTGACATTAACGCTGGCTGGTCTGGAAAGGTGCATGACGCACGCATCTTCCGCAACACTGGCCTGTTCGTGAAGCTGCAAGCCGGGACTTTTTTCCCAGACCAGAGGATCCCCGTGGGGGAAGTGGAAATGCCCACAGTGATTCTTGGCGACCCCGCTTACCCTTTAATGCCCTGGCTCATGAAACTCTACACAGGGAGCCTGGACAGCAGTCAGGAAAGGTTCAACTACAGGCTTAGACAGTGTTGAATGACTGTGGAGTGTGCTTTTGGGCGTCTCAAGGCGTGCTGGCGCTGTCTTTATGGGAGGCTAGACTTGACCGAGGGTAGTATCTCCGCAGTTATTTCCGCATGCTGTGCCCTACATAATCTTTGTGAGTGGAAGGGCGAAGGCTTCACTCAGGCATGGTCCTCGGAGGTTCAACGCCTGGAGGCTGCATACGCCCAGCCAGAGAGCAGGGTTCTTAGAGGGGACCAGCGTGAGGCTGTTAGGATCAGGGAAGCCTTGAGGGAGCATTTTGAGGCTGAAAGCCAGTTCTAAAGTGAGGTGCAGACGGAGGGAGGGAGGGAGCATTCTTTTAGTAGGAACAGGCATTTGCTTTTCTGTAGCCTGTAATAATGTATGTACACTTAATAAAGAAACCCATTTATTAAGAAGACAATTCATTTATTGAACAGGTACTTCGGTTGCTGAAAGAAAATATTGTGATGCGTGTGAGGGGGAAGCCAGGGGAGGTGCAGTGGGGGTGGCATGGGGTCAGTCAGAGATCGGAGTCAGAGATGGGGTCTCTGAGTCTCCAGTGCCCTCACAGTGGCCATGTCCCCCGAACCCCATTTGCGGAGGGCAGTAAGGCATGTTATTAGGGGTTGACTGCAGTGGATAATGGGCCGGGGTTTGGGGGTTGTTCGGTGAAGACAGAGGGGTTGGAGGCAGCTGTGGATGGTGATAACCATATAGTTGATGATAGTGGCCTGGAGGATACTGAGGCACAGAAGAGGAAGGGATTTGGGGCAAATGATAATTGGGGTGGAGAGCGTGGTGCTTCTCCTCCTGAAGGGTGACAATCCACTGCATAGTCTCCAATTGAAGCTGCAGTAATGAGAACAGCTTATCAGTGCTTTTCCGGCAGTGAATCGCATTCTCCTTCCGCGCCTTCTCCCTCCACCTCTGTGCAACTCGATTCTCCGTTACAGCCTGTTGCATTACTTGCTGTACAAGATCCTCTTTGCTCCTTTGTGGCCGCTTCCTCAGTCGCCTCAGCCTCTCTGCTGTTGATAAGAGCGATGGCACAGGGCTCAAGGACGACCCTTCTAAAATAAAAAGATACATTTAACAGTGGTTCCCTTGTAAAGAGCAGACATGCCTATGATTCCCCCGCATTCCCTGTTTGCCTGTCCCACAGAGAGCACAGATACAGCAACGGAGCCCCTGCCATGGTGAGTGCACTCCAGAGGCAAGGGAAATGATTTTTTCCCTGCCCCAGAAAAGCTGTACCGGGGGAGGGGGTGGGAAGTGCCGGTAAGTTGCAGGAGCCCCACTCTGAGCAGCAGGCAGGGGGAAGGATTTCTTCCCTGCCCTGAAAAGCTGTGGCGGGGTCGGGGGGGAAGTGCCGGGAAGTGGCAGGAGCCCTATTCTGAACACTGTTCCAACATTCTCCGTAGGTTTGTCCTGGAAGATATCTTGTTGCTTCGAGTCACTGAGGAAGAAAGGGAAGGGATTTTAATGAGATGCGGCTTCCGCCCAGGGCCATATGCAGCTTGCCTATGTGCAGCAATGCTCCCCCCACCCATTGTAGCACAGTGGCGGGGACTAGTGACCGTGACCGGGACGGGGGCCACGCTGGCTCTCCCGGGAAACCTGCACAGGCGCATTGCAAGCGCTCTTATTGAGACCTTTGAAGAGATTACTGATGATGTCTACCGCGAGGTGACAGACTACATCAATGCTCTATTCCACATGTAGGCAAGCATGCAAGCATCCCTTTCCACCCCAAGCTGTCTGCCTTCCCCACAGAAAAACAACTTTACCTCCGCAATCCGCTGCTGAGCTGGCCCCTGCAACCGCCGGATGCTGTGGCTGGCCGCCCTCCTCCTGGCTTTAGAGGAGAGCTCCTGGC
>ML677377.1:21312240-21462694 GCA_007922305.1 Dermatemys mawii | reverse complement strand
CAAGCTGCCAGCCTTCCCCATAGAAAAGCAGCTTTACCTCTGCAATCTGCTGCTGAGCTGGCCCCTGCAACCACTGGATGCTGTGGCTGGCTGCCCTCCTGGGTTGAGAAGAGCTCCTGGCTGCATGCGTCCAGGGACTCCTCCGTGCCCTGGGTCGTTGCCGCCTCATCCTCATTCTCCTCCGCTTCTTCATCCTCCTGCTCTTTGTCCTCCTCCTCACCCCCCCTTCACTGGTGGGCTGGGAAGTGTCCATGGTGGTCGATGGAGTGACCGTAGGATCACCACCAAGTATCGTGTGCAGCTCCTTATAAAATCTGCAAGTCACCGGGGCTGCCCTGGAGTGGCCGTTTGCCTCGCGGGCTTTGCAATATGCATTCCTAAGCTCCTTTACCTTAACACGGCACTGCAGAGTGTCCCGCTCATGGCCTCTTTCCGCCAACACCCGTGATATCTGCCCATAGGTATCAAAATTCCTGCGGCTAGACCACAGCTGAGACTGAACAGCCTCTTCCCCCCAACAGCTGATGAGGTCCAGCACCTCGCTATTGCTCCATGCTGGGGATCACCTATTGCGAGGAGGCATGGCACGTGGAGTCATGACGATCAATGAGAATGATCACCTGCAAGGATTCCCTGAGAGCACGCCACGCTTGGCTGGAGCAAACAGGAAGGGGATTTTCAAATTTCCCTGGAACTTTAAAGGGCGGGTCTGACGTGTGGTCACCTGAGGACAGGACAAAAGAGTTTGCAAGTGATGACCAGAGTGGCTCAAACGGGAATTATGGGACGGGCTGGAGGCCAGTTAATGCGCAGTGGGTGTCCACATTCTTGCTGTAGCGCTACAGCAGCTGCGCTACAGCCCTTATTCCCCATGCGGAGGTGGATTAACAATAGCGCTATAACTCCGTGCTTATAGCGCTCTACGTGCCTTGCCAGTGTAGACGGGGAGGAGGTTATAGCGCTTGTGGGGGCTTTATAGCGCTATAAAGTGCCAGTGTAACCAAGCCCTAAGCCAGGTGCCGATCACCCAACTGAACTCTGCAGTGAAGATTTGCCTGTAAACACAGAGTTTTGTTGGACATGATTGGTGGTTGTTCCGGAAACAGATTCTACTCGTGAGTTTTCGTGATTCACAGTAATAAATGTGAAAGTAGTAAAAATGTAAACACCTCATGAGAGATTGCATAAATATTATGGACTCTGGGACTCCCTGAGAGACACACCGTGACACTTTTACTTGTTTGCTGCTTTGTCCAATGTTGCTGGGCCTCCAGTGGTAAGTTATGAAAAGTGCAGAAAGGTAGATGAAAAATACTGAGAGCCAAGAATGAAATTCTAGCCCTTCTGAAGTTAGTGGAAATTTTTCCATTGACTGTTAGGAGTCAGGATTTCACCCCAAGTTTTCAGAGTCCTGAGTCCGGATTCTAATTTTGTGTCTGCTGTGCATTCTGCCCCCAGATGATAGAATCTAGACACGTCCGAATTGAGAGTGCAGGCAGGTAGCTAGATATCTAAACAGTCCCATTTGTGCTTGCAACTGATTGCAGCTGCAATTGCCTATAGACAGAATTAGAGGCCATTAAAAAAAATCTAATTTAAGATCCAGAGGTCATTTGACCCTAAGTGTTTAAATGCATATTGTCAACTACCGCTCATTTCCTTTTGTTGTGTGTCCTAGAATTTGAATGATGAGCTTTTACAGCCCCGCTAGTGACAAAGGAAGTGGGCTTCTGTGTTGCTTGCCGTGATTGTGAAATGAATTCTCTCTCTATGTAATGAAGCACTGATTATCTAAATTAAAAAAACTCAAAACAATGTTGTTGTCCCTTTTGGTAGAAGGCGAGAGATTGTGTGGACAACTGAAATCTTGCTTACAGGCAATCTGTGACCCACTCAATGCTTTTCTTATGCTAATGTGAGAATGGGTATCCCGGGCACCATCTGCTGTCCCCAAGGTCCTGGCCTTGGGCATTCAGAATAGGTTTGCTTTATTAGTGTTAGGCCATCCAGAACAGTCGTGGTGCAGTCATTATTTTCCATAATATCAGAAGTTCTAATTGTACAAACCCGGAGATAATTGTCACTTTTAATAAAGCAGTAAAAGGTGATAGCTACCAATTATAGACAAAGGTGCCGTCTTCCAAGCTGCAGCTGGTTTGAGCAAATTCGTGAAGAGCCTTTCTAGATTTTTGTGAAAATGTTTCTCTGTTTGTCCTACAAAGGACATTTCATTCCATCTAGAATGAATTTATTTGATTACTGTGTGTTTTAACTTTTGTAAAAGCCCCCCAGAGGAATGAAAGGATATTTTGAGATGAATCAAAATTAATAAATAAATTATATGCTATGATTATTTTTAGAAGTGCCAAAGGGAGCAGGCTGGTTAAACCAGTTGAGGTTTAAAGGACACAATCATCAGCTTTATCTAATCTTCTTGGCAAATCAAATGGCTAAATTCTCAATTGTGAGTAACTTAATAAAGCCTTTTCTAACATTAATTATACTTGCACTTATTAGTTCATTGCACTTTAATTATAAAATAGTTCCTTCCATCCAAGGATTTTATTACTTTGATGGGTGATAATTAAGCCTCACAATATCCCTGTCATAAAGTATAATCCCATTTTGTGATGTGAGAAGTACTATCCCATTTTACAGATGGCAAAATCGAGGGAAGGCTATTATGTATTATTTCAGTAACACCCAGGCACTCTAGCCATGGAGCAGCCTATTGTGCTAGACACTGTACATACATATGCCTCGATGAGCCTACAATCCAAACATAGGAAAAAAGACAGTAGGTGTATATAAACATTGGGAGTACAAGGAAATAAGATACTATTGGCAGGGCTGGTGCAACCACTAGGCAAACTAGGCGGTCGCCTAGGGCACCAAGATTTGGGGATGCCAAAAAGTGGTGCCCTGCCTGGGGCGCGAGCCTGGTTCCGGCCTCCCCGTTCTCTGCCTGGGGCACCGAGTGGCCCCTGCTGCACCGTGGCTTCCCAGGTGGCCGGCCTGGAGGAGCCATGGAGTCCCGGCCATGGAGTAGCCAGCGTGGTACACGCAGGGGGCAGCAGCCCTGCAAAAGTGGTGGCGCCACTAGCGGGAAGCTGCTGCACCCCCCAAAGCCCAGATCGCCAGCCGGGCCACTTGCATCGGGGCCTCCGGAAGCTCTAGAGCGCCTCCCCTCCCCTCTTCTTTTCCCCTCCTCCCCCCTCCCCTGCAGCCCAGCGCGTCAGAGGCTGGGCTGTGTGATCGGCTGGGGGGTTGGAGAAGGGGCAAGGGGTCTCTGGAGGGGGCAGTCAAGGGACAGGGAGCGGAGTGGGGGTTGGATGGGTTTGGGGTTCTGGGAGGGCCTGTCAGGGGAAGGGTGTGTGGAGAGGGGTCAGGACAGTCAGGGAGCAGGGGGATTGGATGGGCTGGTTTATGATGAACGAGGGAAGCCAGTAATTGGGCCAGAACTGACATGTGTTAGAAAGAAGAGTTAGTATTTAGATAGATCAATATTTTTGACCCTAATGTGCTTCTACCATTCCAGAAGCTGGAAAAATAATCTCCTTTGTTGTGACATTTCTTGAAGGAGGTGTAGGGATATCTGCCATGACCCGTTGAGAGCTGTTGCTTTGAGAAGTTTCCAAGGAACATTTCTGCAGAGGACAGGAATACACTTGCAGAAACTGCAGTGCTGCTAGTTTTTCAAGCCATTTATCACGATGCTAGCAGTCTCCGTTTTCAAGGAAGTCACCATAAAACATGGAACAGAGAGAGTTCATCTGTGTCTAGAGAACATAAGAGGAAAAACACATTAGAAGTGGGATCACTGTGGCTGTTAAATTTGGTTCCCTGTGTGCAAGTCTCTCTGGAGTAAGATCTTGAGTTTGGAAATGCTAATGTAATTGTCTACATATTGGAGTATTCATCATCCTATTTATTATCATCTGATCTAGCCTCATTTATTACCACGTCATGGATTTCCAGAATCTGTGCTATGCCCTAGCCTGTAATTAGCCTCTTTCAGTGTGCCAGACCCTCAACGGGTCACCCTGTTCCACATGTGTAGGTCACATGGCCTCAAAGCCTCTCAGACTGAGCCCCCAGGTTCCAGCCCTCCTGTTCCTCACTGTGAGCTCTGCCCAGTGAATCTGACTGAAGCAGACCCCTGGTCATAGACTTTTCACCCCGTTGGGGATCAATGCGTTTCAGCAAGTACCTGCAGTAACTCCATGAAGCCGTGTCAAACCAGAGTAGGGTTTATTAGTCAAATGGGGTACAGCACCAGGCAATCCTTAGACTGGTGTAGAGAAGCCAAGGTTAAGACAGAGTTTAGATTGGCCAACACCAAGGACCTACCAAACTGCTGTGGAATCCACCTTGGCTGTGCCTGTCTCTTTCTGTCCCTCTGTCTTGGTCCCAGGTGAGCTCTGCTCTGTCTGTGAGCCCAGTTCTTACCATGGCCTCCTATCTCCCCTCAGTCTACTGTCTGCTTGCTGCAAAGCTATGCTGAATTCAAGTGCCACCTGCTGGGGGGCCTCCCGATGTTAAATTTCAGTGGTTCAGTCATTGGGGTGCCCATATTCTTTCCAGCTCCTCCACTGGGTTCCAGTCCGTTCTTAATGACATGTTTATATCACCTCAGACAGCCACAAACACTGCATGTCTCCTTCTGTTGCCCAGGAGCAGCATTTTAACCCTACTGTGCCCACTGGTGCAGAGTGATACAGATAGCTCATACAAACATTACAGAAAATTCCCATATTCATCCCAGTGCACCATACGCTGTTGGTTCCTTTCTTAACTGGCACTATTCTGTTCTCTTTGATCTGGGAAGAAGAGGTACCAGGAAGGCCAGAGGGGGAAAATGGTCTAATGGTTAAGACGCTAGACTTGGACAGACTTGGATTCAATTCCTCTCTCAGCCACAGACTTCATGTGTGACTTTGTCTTAATCTATCCTGGGCCTCAGTTTCTCATCTGTAAAATGTAGATGGTACTTCCATGGCTCACCAGGAATAAATCCATCATTGATTGTGAAGTGCTCAGATACCGTGATGATGAGGGTCATATAAGTAGTTACATAGACAGAACTTCTCTGGTGGCAGTGATTATTTATTATTTGCCCAGTCAGAGATCAGGGTCCCACTGTGCTGGGCACTGTAAACACATGTATACACATGTTATAAAAAGACATTCCCTGCCCTACGTAGACTAGAATTGTAGCATTTGATTAGAGACCACAAACTATGTAATCCCTGTAGCAGAGGTAGCACCTAGTTTGCTACATGGCAGAACTAGAAGAGATCAGCACCTTTGCCAGAATTTAGGCTGAAAAGATCTGGCCGTGTTTGGATGGCTCTCATTCAGAAAATTAACCATACAGTCAGTCCTCCCTAGTTGTTAGATTTCTGCTTTATGATATTATTAGGTGATCACTTTCAACCCTACAGATTTAGAAATGCATCTAGTTTTCTGGCATGATTCACATCCTTCCATTCTTGGATCATTATGCCACCTAAAAGAGAGGCTTCTACTGGAATACAGAGAACAAAACAACACCAGTGCACTTTGGGGGTCTTTGTCCTCATTTTGGTTCATGGACTTTCTGCTTGTTACCACTGCTACCAGAACAAGTCCCCCTTGCACACAGCGGGGAGCTGTACTCAGTTAGTAGTAGTTCTTGGCTGTGTGTGTGTGTGTGTGTATGTGTGTATATGTGTGTGTGTGTGTATATATATATATATGGCAATTGATTTGCAAAGCCTAATTTAAACTGGTAGTTTGAGACGCTTGCAGCTCACTGTGCACTTCCTCTGGAGAAAGGCATGTGTTCTCATTCCTGTCTTTTTTCATATTTCACAGCTGAAGTGCACAGTTTGTCATTTTCTTTTTTTTTCTGCCTAAGGCCCAGTAAATGTTGAGCTGCACAAGGGTTTAAAGGATTATATATTTTGGTGCATTGATGCTTGCTTTGAAAAGCCGTGTATATTTAGTTTGTTTTACAGAGGGCCGTTGACTGTAGCAGTTTGGGAATTTTTGGCGGGGAAGGGAAGGGAGGTTGTCAATATGCATGCCTCTTCAAAATATGCTGTATAAAGACAGGCCTTTCAAATTATGTTAAGCAGGACGGATCACTGTGGCTTTTGCTCTGGGTTCATTTTTCTTTCTGCCTGGCTCTACCTCTCTCTCTCTCTCTGACTTATTAATACATTATCTGCAATTGTGTTGCCGACTGCATCTGTCCAGGTTGCCTCACATACTTGTGTCTTGCAGAAGAACTGTGGTTTGGGCTCTAAAGATACAGCAGGGAAGAATTTGGTCCTTTATCTCCATTCACTTGGGTGTGACTCTAGCCTGAAACATGTAGGGGCTGCTCTTGCAACGCTGATGAATACGATTATCCCTGTTTGTGCTGGCAGTTATGAGACAGGTGTTTGGGATAGGGCCCTTAATTATCTCCGTGCTCCTAGTGGTGCACTTCCACACAGAGCTCTTCCCCCCACCCCCGAAGTACGAAGTTTAAAACATTTTGATCTACCAGTTTATATTAAGCCTTGCAAATTAGGGTTTATAGTCAGGGCAAGGATCAGGCTGAAGGGCAGAGACAAATCCGGGTTCAGGCTGAGGGTCAGTACTGGGTATGGGGCCTGTGAGTGTATTCTGAGGTTCAAGCAGGAGTCAAAGTCCAAGTCAGAGCTGAGGTCAATACTGGCAGTTCAGGAACAGAGAATGCAAGGTGGTTGTGGCAGCTAGCTAGTGATCCACATTGTTGCCTCGATGCTTCTTGGAATGCCCTTGAGTTTATATAGGACAGGGAGGCAATCAGGCGCCATGAGGGTGTTGTCTGTTGAACTACTTGATGCAGAACTTCCTGTGGCAGTGTGGAGGTGTTTGTTGCCTAGCAACTCTGTAGGCCTCAATTTGGGACCCACTGGGCCTTACGTTTATTTTACATTTTTATCAGTGACCTGGAAGAAAAAATAAAAATCATCACCAATAAAATTTGCAGATGACACAAACACTGGGGGAGTGGTAAATAATGAAGAGAACAGGTCACTGATACAGAGCAATCTGGTAAATTTGATGCGAGCAAACAATGTGTTTTAATATATGTAAATGCAGGTGGTGTTGTTGCAGCCATGTAGGTCCAGGGTATTAGAGAGACAAAATGGGTAAGGTCATATCTTTTATTGGACCAACTTCTGCAGGTCAGAGAGACAAGTTTCAATGTACACAGAGCTCTTCTTCAGGTCCAGTACATTTCTTACAAAAAATAACATGACCAGATGACTACCCAAGTTACCATAGACAGTAAAGAGGAAGGAATGCAGATCAATTTGAATCAATTCAAGTCAGTGGGGCTTGATGCTATTCACCCCAGGTTATTGAAGAAATTAGCTGAAGAAATCTCAGAGCAATAATAGTTGCAAACTTCTGGATGACAAGTGAGGTCCCAGAAGAGTGTCCATTGTTAAAAAGGGAAAAAAGGAAGAGCTGGGGAATCATAGACCAGTCAACCTGACTTCAATACCTGGGAAGTTACTAGAACAATGTATAAAACATTCAGTTTTCAAAAACCTGGAAGACGAAGGTTAATCACAAGCAACCAGCATGGATGTATAATGGAATGATGTCAGATTGGAGGGAAGTCTCAAGATAGGTTCCACAGGGATCTGGTGGTGTTTAACATCTTTAACTATCTGGATATAGGAATAGAGAGCATGCTGATAAAGTCTGAAGATGACACAAAGCTAGGAGGGTTGCCAGTGGTTTGGAGGATAGAGCTATAATTCAGAGGGATCTTGATACATTGGAGAACTGGGCTATAGACAACAAAATGAAATTCAACAAAGACAAATAAAAGGTGCTACACTTAGGGAGGAAAAACCAAATGCACAAATACAGAATGGGAAATAACTGGCTTGGCAGCAGCACTGTTGAGAAGGATCAGGAGTTGTGGTGGATCACAACCTCGACTTGAGTCAACAATACGATGCAGTTGCAAACAAAGCAAATACAATTCTAGGTTGCATTAACAGAGGCATATCATGCAAGTCCCTGGACATTATAGTCCCACTCTACTTGGTACTGGTTAGGTTTCAACTCAAGTACTGTGTCCTAGGGGTGCTGGAACAATGTATGTAGTGGAGGTGCTGCTGAGAGCCCTTGAACTAAACTATAAACCCTGGATATAATGGAAACCACTTCAAGACAGGAGGTGTGGCAGCATCCCCAGCACCCCTAGTTCCAGCACCTATGGTATGTCCAGTTTTGGTCACCAATGTATAGAAAGGATGTAGAGAAACTGGAAAAAGCAAGCGACAAAGATGATCAAAGGGCTGGAATGCAGGCTATATGAGCAAAGGCTGAAGGAACTGGGTATGTTAACTTTAGTTTGGAAGAAGAGACTCAGGGGGGAAGGAGGGCATTAAGAAAGATAGAGAAAAGTTGTTCTCTTTTGCCACAGAGGGCAGGGCAAGAGGCAATGGGTTCAAACTACAGCATAGCAGATTTAGATTAAATCTCAGGAACAGCTTCCTAACTGTAAGAGGAGGGACAATAGAACAGACTGCCTATGGTGCTTGTACAAGCTCCTTCACTGAAGGTTTTCAAAAGGAGGCTGGATAAAAACCACCCAAGACAGATGGCTAGACACAACAAGTCCTGCATCTTGGCAAGGGGTTAGACTGGATGACCATTGCGGTCCCTTCTTACCCTATGGATTGGACTGCAAAGCTTTTGGATCTGTCAGGGTAAAGAGCTGAAACTGGTAAATAACAGGCTCCACAAAGAGATTCCTAATGTCTCTTTTTATTATGTATTTATTTATTATTTGAATTAGCATATTGGCTAGGTACCCTGTAAGGGGCCAGGACCCCATTGGACTAGGTACTGCATGGACACAGAAGAAAAAGATGATCCCTGCCCTGTTACATTAGAGGTCTTTAAAAGCAGGTTAGACAAATACTTGTCAGGGATGGTCTAGATAATACTTAATCCTGCCTTGAGTGCAGGCGGCTGGACTAGATGACCTCTCAAGATCCCTTCCAGTTCTATGATTCTATGAATCAAAGTAAAAGGCAAGAGACAATGAATTAATACAGACAGGGAATACAAGGAAATAATGGTCCAGACTAACGATTTTTGAATGCCTGGGGTTTGAAGACAAAAGGCCTGATGTTCATAAGTGCTGAGCACTTACAACTCCAATTACTGCTCAGCACCTTGCAAAAATCAATCCCAAAGCCATACAAAGAGACCTGAATACATTTTGAGGGGGTAAAAAAGAAATGCAGATACTGTGCTAGAGTATATGCAGTATGTCATGTTAAGTCCTAACAAGCATGATCTGCTCCAGAGCAGTTGCATGAAGTAACGAGAGAGGCACGTGCAACCTTTCAGGTCTTTTAAAATTTAAAATATTATAAGTGACGCTTTAGCTTATGAGCTAGTTTGGAAATCTGCATAACCAAGATTTACATGTAAGGAACAAACTAGGCAAGGAAGAGGGGAAGAAATTGGTAAAAGAAAAGAATATGTCTCAGAGGAAGCCAGAAATCATCATTGCAAAGAATTCTCTAAAATGGAATAATACAGGGTTTTTGTCTTCACTGAAAAAAAGATGTGGTTTTTACATGGAGGTTACTTGATATAAAATCCTTTTGGAGTCAAGGCAAGGTATTGTCAGCTCTCATGCTTTTGCCATGAGGCTCACAATATTTGATGGTTTTCTGAAAGCCTCAGTTCCTGGATACCTGTGACTAGGTGAGAATTTCAGCTTTCATTAAAAATAAATAAATCTAACTCTCATGGTTTCAGAGAAAAGCCTGAAAACATGGCTCAACTGAACCCTAAAGGCTCAGAAACCAGAAAACAAATAAAATAAGACTGACATATGTTTTAAAAATCTCATAATTTTTAAGCCAGTCTTCTTATTTTTTATGCCTGACTCATGAGTTTTGAATGCTTGGGGTTGGCAATACTGTAGTTTTTAATCTCAGTGCAGCTGGTGGAGGTCAACCTTAAACTCTCCTCCCTGGAATTTACCCTGGCCAGCTACGCTAAGGTCAGTGCTCCGTCTACACTTCAATTTTACATCAGGATAATAACCTCAATGTAAAAACATAAAGCTATTTTGCAGTGAATACATAGTTTAGTTTCACACTGCAACAAGCTGAGTGGAGTGCAACAAAGGCAAATAAACAGCCTGAACAGTAAAATAAAACATTGAAAATGATCTTAAAGTTCTTTAATCCAGATCATGAGAGAAATCACATTAAACAGATCCTAGGAGTCAGTTTTGCATGAAGCATGTCAGTCTCCCCTGGGCTTGTTAACAACAAATTCAGGACTCACTAACTCCACTCTTCATTTTTGATACAACCTTATTGGGTTTTTTAAAAGGCTTTTCCAGCAGGGATTGACATGTTCTGGGCGGCTTGGTTGGGAAGCGGAGATGAGAAATCGAGTTGTGTGTGACGGACAGAGGAAAGGAGACCCCTTAACACTGGTATGTGATAAATACTGTAGCTGCTCTTTATCAAATAAACATATACACACTGAAAACAAAGCCCATCTATGTTCAGAGTACAGTCAAACCTTTCTAAAAGGGCCCTATCCCAGCCTGCTGAAAGGGCTCCTTTAATTCCATGACCCTACTTTGCCATTGAGTTAAATAGGCAAACACTATACCCTAGACGCTTTCCTATATTAGTGGCCCTTTTCTAATCAGTCATCAGTGTAGAGGCAGACTGCACCCTGCACGCAGTAAAGTAATGCCCCCTCAGAAGACAAGTTGCCTTTTCATAGCACGCTGTGAAATATACATAATGTAGTTGCTCACCAGTGTAAAACAAAAGTGGCGCTTTTCTTTAGGTTATTCAAAGGAGTTGGGGTTAAATTGGGTTAATTAACATTGATCTTATTAAAGTGATGAGGGATGAGCGTGTTTGATTGTGTGGGGGAAAGTTAAAGACTTAAATGTATTTGCTGGAACTCTTTTTAGATTCATTTAGTCTTTTTTATTTATTTTGTTCCCTGAACAGTCAATGAAGCCTGACGAATAAAGCAGCTGTTTGCCCCACAATCAGCCAGCTGGTTTGAAATTCAGGCTGAGCCACAGAGCCTATTACACATTCAAAACAGAGTGAACATTAGGCCCCTTTAATAGTGGCATCCCTCCCTGCTCCTTAGAATAAGGATTTGCAACCTGGGGTCATGAACAGGTGTTTGGGACGCAAGACCATCCTCCCCTTCCTGTGCTGCTAACTGAGATGGTAGCCACAGCTAATGGGAGAAGGATCCAGGAGAGGCAGGAGAAATGAGATATGCTCAGTATAGAAAAGGTGGTTGCTATATGGAAAAGGTTCTCAGAAGAAGCATGGCGGGGGTGGGGGTGACTGCATTCTGGAGATCTCACCCTTGTGTACTGGATTCATTTGGAAAAGTCAAGCTCATACCAAGTGCCATGGGCTGAACCAAAATGAAGTTTAAATTAGGGCGAGGCTCAAGTCGCAAAGTTTGGAAACATTCCCAAAGTTTGCAACTCTTCAGATCCAACATTTTGGTTAGAGCCTATCTCTGGTTGGAACCAGAGAAAAGCAAACCAAAAAATACCAGTTTTTATGATTTGACCAATCATCCAATGGCCTGGCTGCCTCCTCTGAACCTCTTGGCTTTGCACTATCGCTCAGGTGGTTTCAAGAAGATGAATTTTCTCACAAGAATTCTTGAACGTCTTGGTTTCAGTGAGGCTTTTGTGGTGGTGTTGAGGAAACCTGTCGCGAATATAGTTCAGCTTCTGGCCAAAAATAGAGGTCTAGTGAAAATGAAAGATAATAAAGGGGAAATATGCCAGAGTTTTTTAGAACCTCAGAAATGATTTGAAGAAAAGGTGATTTCTCCTGCTCCTAGTTCAAACACGCTAGTGGTATGCGGTTAAAGTATAACTATTGCAAGAAAATAAATAAATCTGTGGTGAATAGAGTCAGCCTTCTCTGGTCCTGTTGAAGAGGTAAAACTGATAGCAAAGGAGGACATTTGGAATTAGCTACTCAGAGTGACATCAGGTTGTCCTAAAACAAATGTTATAAACAACGGAATAGCTCTTCTAACCATCCTTCCAAAATAAGAATTCAGGATTCAGACTGAAATTCAACCCCATGCTTATGCCAACTGCTTCAGAGATGGGGGGCCCAGTTTGTACTCCAATTTTTCGCTGAGTTTATGACCGCTTTTAGCATGGCTAACTCTAAATACCATTTGTGTCTGGACACCACAAGGTTAAAGCACTCTAAGGATCAGTGGCAGGTAACCACACTACTCCCCACCAAGCACTGTGTTAGATACAATTGTCCTATAGTTGTTTTGCTGTGACGTGGACAAGACCCCTTAAGCAGGCTTGTGTAGTTCCAGCTATTGCGGGGAGAGTATGGCAGATTTCCCCAGCACCTAGTTCAGATATTTGGGCAGGGAGCAGGCCCGTAAATTCAGAATGTAATGCAGTGAAATAGCTTTCTGATAAGTTATTTACTAAGACTCTATTTAAGTTTGATTATTCAGTCTCTCCCTAACCAGGTCCACAACCTTGCTGATAAGCCATGGTACTTCAAAGCACAATGTACATATTTACTTGCTGCTCCCACTCTTCACTGGAGATATTGCCTCTTGGCGTCCTTTATCAGTTCTTCTTCTTGCGATATAATCAGGCGGCAGCAAGGAGTGAAGTATTATTAGTGTCACTAGTAGCTGTCAGATCACTGGGGGTGGGTTTGTTCTCTCTGTTCTGCCATGTTACAGTGCAAACCTGCATTTCCACAGGAATAAAGGTATTACAGCTGCAATAAAACTCCTTGAAGGATGGGTGATGATGAATTAGCAGATTGCTGAAGGGGGCTGTTTTTCCATGGAGGCAAAATATTGTCATTTTTAATTCTTATGTAATCTACACTACATAATGGGTTTCAGTACCCATCTATGGGGTAGATTTTACTCTCTATTTGGAAAGGTAACATGAACAAGGTCCCTGCAGGAACTACATTAGGAAAAATTGCAGAGTAATTTGAAATGTGGGTCCAGTGTCTGGAGAAAACTGCAGAAAATGGACAAGCAGCGGTAGATTTTCACTGTGAGCTTTTAAGGGTTGCAGGGATTGTGGAGGTTTGGGGAGCAGAGAGAGCATGAAGGGGTTTGACCGAGGTACGTAAGAGTATAATAAAGACTGGTCCATCTCTGTTCCTTTTCTTTACATTGAGAGGCCATGGGGAAACGTGAGCTGTGAATGTACTAAAGGAAATTCTTCATGAAAAAGTGTGTAGCTGACCCGTGGAATCTACAGCCACAAGGCGTCATCTATGCAGCAAGATTTGAGGAACGGACTGGAAAACATTATGAGTGCCAATAGCTTTAGCATCTTTGCAAGTTACGACCATGGTAAAGGAAATCACAGCTCATGTTTCAGGGTGTAAGAAGGAATTCCCCTCTACACACATACCATTCCATATAACACTTAACAATTAGCAAGGGGCCTGATCTTGCAACCTTTATTTATGAGAGTAATCCTCCCTTTGATGAAAAATTTCATTTACTTTCAACGGAAACACTCATCAGAGTGAAGCTGACAGGGTTTGGCCCTAGGTTTACTTGGGAGGTTGGTGATGGTTGCTTCCTCTACGTCAGGGGTCCCAAAACTTTTCAGAGTCACACCCTCCCTCACTCCTGTCTTGAGAATTTTCATAGGTCAGGAAAATCATTTTCCGTCCAGGTCTAGTGGGAAGGTCTGACTAAGAGCCAAAGGTCAGGGTCATGGGGTTTTGGTTTGGCCTATTTAATAATAAGTGAATTCTGATTGTAAACTAGTATTATATTGAGCAATCATTTTGCAGCTGTCCTCTGGACCCTTCTTGTCTGCAGACTTGTGATTCACACCCTCTCTCCTCTCTCCGTGCTGGCCCAAGACTTTGTGATGAAAGCAGTCCAATTACAATGCTTCTCTGGTCCTCTAATGTTAAATAAATGTGTAAGTCTAGCTCTGCAGTGCCTGCTGTGAGAGAAACTACACAGTGTCCTCAGTTCCTGTGGCGGGAGACGTGTGTTCACAGTGTCACAGAATGGGAAGCTTACAGACGAGATCAGGGGACGCTGATGGGACCCTTGAGTCAGCTGTGTACATTTAATGGGAAAGGGACCCAGAGAGCGGAAGGTGTTCATTTAATTTTGCGATTATGTCTGGCAAGGCATTTTCCTCCTTGTTCGTGCTGCGAGGCGGCTTCCCTTCCCTGATCATTATTCAACTGCTGTGCTTTGTCCTCTTGCTATTTTCTCCCTGATGGAAAAAGAAGTCCCCAGAAATTCCATCTGCCAGGAAATGTGAATTTCACGTGAGAGCATCAGTACAAACATTCTTGGAAATTACTTTCTGACTCTGGCGTGGGAGTGTGGGAGACTGTCCTCTCCCACTTGTCACAGATTTTTTTCTTTGACAAAAGCAAGCCAGATATGTATCCAGGGTCACTGGCTACTGGAAGGGATTTTACCAAAGGAAAAGTGAACTGCTAGGGACACACAGCCACCCTCTAAGATTTAATTGCAAATGTATTTATTTTTCTGTCATCTGTTTCTCTCCAAGGTGCATGCTTCTTTTTTGCCTGCCTTATTGATACACTTGGTTGTCTGGAAATCTTGCCCTGGGTACAGTTTCACCGATAAGACCTAAGCACAGAAGGTCACAATGGGGATATTATAGAGTTCTATAAAATCATGAGTGGTATAGAGAAATAAATAAGGAAGTGTTATTTATTCCTTCTCATAATACAAGAACAAGGGGCCACCAAATGAAATTTAAAAGGTAGTAGGTTTAAAACAAACATGTGAAAGTATTTTTTTCACACAACACACTGTCAACCTCTAGAACTCCTTGCCAGAGGGTGTTGTGAAAGCCAATACTATAACTTGGTTCAAAAAGGAGCTAGGTAGATTCATGGAAGATAGATCCATCAATGCCTATTAGCCAGGATGGGCAGGAATGGTGTCCCTAGCCTCTGTTTGCCAGAAGCTGGGACTGGGTGACAGGGCATGGATCACTTCATTATAACCTGTCTGTTTATTCCCTTTGGGGCACCTGCCATTGGCCACCGTCAGAGGACAGGATACTGGGCTTGATGGACCTTTGGTCTGACCCAGTATGGCCATTCTTGCATTTAACTTACATCTATATTAGATGCAGAAAGACAGCAGAGAGCTAAAGAAGCAGTTGTGATTGTGACCCTGGGAGAAAGCGGAGAGACAGAGCTTCTTGGGCACAGAATTCTCTGGAGAAGCAGACTTGGGGATTTCTGAGCAAGGAAATCTCCTGCTGTTGCTTGGAGGCAAAGATGAATTTTTGTTCATTCTTTGTAAATAAACAAGGTTGCACCAAAAATATATTGGACTTGCATCATGAATTTCTTCTCCTAACAGAAACAACCCTGCACAATCCTTTCCACTGGCTAACTGCTGAGGCTCAAGGGACAACGGCATATTTCTCTTCCTTAATTGGATCTGGATAACTTCTGGAATCAACTCTCCCGCGGAAATACTCACCATCACAAATGTGAATTCTGCTATTCTGAAAATTTCAGCAAATATTCTTGCCAAGAAACTTGTTTGCTAGGAGATGCAAGGAAAGTGAAGGCTGAAGTGATGTGGATACAGCCCAACTGAATGGTTTTAAAATTGAAATGAATATTAACAGAACTGCGTTTTGGAGCATTTTGCCCCGCTGTAAAGTGTGGGCATTAAGAACTAGAGCCAGTACTCAGCATTTCTCAGAAAAAACTCGTTTTGTTTAACTTAAGATTTGGTTTTAGAAGTTTTATCGGACAGTAGATGTGTAAACAGGATAGGCCAAAATTGAAACCATTTATCTACCTTCCTCTCCTATCCCCCACATGGTGGAATATCAGCTAGAATAGGACCTGGATCAAAACCAGCCCCCACTTTTGCCCTTCTCTAGTAATAGATATGAGTGAACGGGGCACATCTTCTGTAATTTAATATATTATTTTTTACGAGGGGAAACTATCAAATGAACAGATCCTTTATTAGCAGAAAACATGTATCTTCATCTCACACCCCTGACATTAGTTTACAGCTCTCAAGCTTGGGCCTGGTCAAATAATAAACCAAAAGCATTGGAGGAGGGCTCCTGCCCTTGGAGATCTTCCTCACTTTCCCTCAGTTGCTGTTTCCAGTTCTTTTTCCTTCCTCAGCTGTGGTTACTGTCGAACTTTGTTGCCCTTCAACCTGAAATCTGAGAGACCGTCATGATTTTCCAGAGTCTATGGTTTACAGGGCTGAGTCCTGTGAAGGGCTGATAATTTGATGTGCCTAATAGCAAAAATGATCTTGTTGTATAGCTGGGCTGTGTCCATGACCTAGCTATGTAACATCAAGGCATGAAGATAGCGAACATCATGGTACAATTATTTATCCTTTCGAACAGATCCAGGTGTGTGGGATTAGCAAAAGCAGAGGCAGTTTTCATGCAGTGGGTTGGTTCATCCTCACTGACTGTAATGCTCTCAACTGAATCTTGGAAGTCAGCCTTGTCAGGGAAAATAAGTAAGTGTCTAGCTAACCTACAGTATATACAGACTGGCACGGGTTTCCCAGCTTATTAGGCTCATTTTAAAAGAAAGCTGCACCTGTTTTGCTGGCATAGCACTCTGAAATCCATGTGATTCTTACTGATAAGGTTTTATTTAAAATTGGCCTCTTTTCCGTTTCAGAACACGAGTACACTAAGGGCTGGTGGAAGGTGCTGGCTTCTACAGCAGGAGGAGCAGCAAAACCTTTTCCTGCTGCCCCACAGAGACTCCAACACTGTTTTGTTGGGACTGACTCAAAAGATAAAAAGGGATTTTCAGTCTCCCTGACTCCTGTTTTGGCCTATTTGCTAAGACAATTGCTTAGTGTCAATAGTGGTCCCTCAAATCATTTCAAATATGAACTGGCAATAGATTAGTAACTTTTGGTCACCATCTACTGTACCTGGATCACACTTGAACCAGTGAATGGTGTGAAATTATCTGCATCATTTTCATTCTCTGTCATCAAGTTTTGGTTGAGTCAGTGGTTCTCAACCTTTCCAGACTCCTGTATCCCTTTCAGGAGTCTGATTTGTTCTGCATACACTGTCACCTCACTTAAACTACTTGCTTGCGAAATCAGACCTAAAAATACAAAAGTGTCACAGCATACCATGACTGACAAATTGCTGACTTTCTCATTGTGACCACATAACTATACAATAAATCAATTGGAATATAAATATTGTACTTACATTTCAGTGTATAGTATATAGAGCAGTATAAACAAGTCAATGTCTGTATGAAATTTTAGTTTGTACTGACTTTGTTAGTGCTTTTTATGTAGCCTGTTGTACAATTAGGCAAATATCTAGATGAGTTGATGTACCCTTGAAAGACCTCAGCGTACCCTCAGGGTTATGCGTTTCCTTAGTTGAGAACCACTGAGTTAATAAAGGTATTTTACAGACCCAGTAACCGCAAAGAGCCTAGATTATCATTCTGTGGTTCTTCATATAATGTTACTATGAAAAAGCTTAGCTTAAAACTGAAGTTATATGCATGAACATTCTAGAGAAAAACCCCAAATAGGACACACTATTTTTCTTAAGTTAAATTTATGATGCGACCTTTAAAAGTCTGTGTTTACCATTCCAGTTCTGACATTTAATTTTCAGCAGTTCTTATGTTACCCCCATTGCTACACATTTTAATCATTAAAAAAAGAACTGTAAAAATCAGGTGAGGCCTCTAACAAGGGAAAGCAGAACTATACAAATTAGTAAAGCAAACGTAAGTGGACGATCTTCAGTATCTCCCAGGAGTCTCCCTTGCCATGCAACATGAACCATGATTCCACAAATAACATTAATGTATTACTCCAGTGACTGCCAGTGGCTACCTGATTTATCAGACAGGTCATGAAAGATAGGCTTAAAAACACAGTGAGCCTGATTCTGATCTGACTGCCTCAGGTTTTCCACGGATGAAACTCCAGTGGCTACAATGGAGTTACTCCTGGATTTACACAAGACTAAGGAAGACCAGAATTTTCACCATAAGGACTCAGTGATAGCCCCCAAAGGCAATGGCATGCTGAAGTGAAAGGGTAGGAAGAAGGTACAGCGCCAAAGTGGTGATTGCAGAACGCATTACGTTTTTACAGAGCACGATGCCACTAGATGTGCTGAAGAAACACGGCGAACAATCTTTGCTCCCTATAGAATAAAGAGTACACAGAAGACCAGATTTCACGGTCCTTGATGCGATTTTCATGTCCTTGTATTTGGTGCATCCCTTATTAATTCTTTGGGGGCAGGGATTCTTTCTGTTCTGTTTGCATAGCAACTAGCACAATGGGGTTCTGGTCCATGACTGGGGCTTCTAGGTGTTCCAAAATACAAATAAATTATAGGTCCAAGTCCCTCTTTGTGTTCAGGGAGTATGGGCCACTTTCTGATGGCTGCATTCTGTGCTGAAGCAGTGGGCATTGATGAGGTAGAGGGAAGGGCTCTTTGCAACTGCACCCCCGTCCTCCCGCATACCCACACTGGACAATGATAATTTGGCCCTAAAATCTGGGAATCAAAGCCCAAAGAAGAGAAGTGAGACTCTTCTTTTCCCCCTATTCCTTGGGCCTTCCAAGCATTCTCTCCTCAATGGCACTGATCTAAATAGAACTGTCCAACTATTGTCAGAGATCTTTCCTGGGCAGTCCACGCTTAAGTGCAGTACCTTGTTTGCCAGTTCACAGCCGACTACGTCCTTTTGCGAGTGAGTCACCCATGGTATATAAATGAGAGGTGACAATGTATAGGCAGAGAGTGAGAAGCGAAGAGTGAAATAATTAATCATAGCGAGAAATGATAGACTGTATTTGGGAAAGTGGAATCCGTATTGCAAGCCTTAAAGCAGGATTGTACTGAAATGATTATTTCCATTTGCAAACTTATTTCCCTGAGAGAGTTTGTGTTTTCTGACCCATAAATTAATCTCCATGCAGCTGTGCTACCTTAAACTGCGCTTTGTCAGCATTCGCAAGTTAAACAGGGTTTGGTACAGCTCAGGTGAGCATTTGGATCGGAACTCTCTAAGGAACAGCCGAGTGCCTTGGGTACTGTCACTTTTCCCTCTGAGCGAATACTGTATGGTGATTGCGGGATGAGGAGGGATTTTGCTGCTGCAGGTGCTGATTTTATGGAAGACCTTGACCACTGAGCCTCTTAAAAGTCTGTTATTATGAGAGTAGGACTATGGAACCTGGTGTCTTGGCATTACATTTTGCCTATTGAAATTCCCCAGCTGGTAGCAGCTGGATACGGTGTTCTTCACTTCTGTTAGAATGTTGTGCTTTGTTACATAGGTGCTGTTTCACAATGAAGGTGGCTGCACTTCCATGGTAGCTCAAAGTGATTCTTGTATTTGTTTTGTGTATGTGTTTATAGTGGACTTTGGCATAAGAGTTACTATATAAAGCTGGGATTTGCAAGAAACCTAAGGGAGTTAGCTGTCCAAAGCCCATTAAAATGCAATATAATTATATGGTTGTGTGTGTATCTGGCTGGGTGGGGTGCGCAGAAAATTTTGCACGCCGCTCCCTTTGTTAAAGGGATACTGCCACAAAGTGCTGAAAATTAACCATATGTTCTTTCTGATTTAACAGCACACATTTTAAACATGTAATTTACAAAAAAAATCCTATTGCAATAATCCCTTTCTCTGCTGATACATCCAAAAATCCTTGATCTGACTGAGAAGACAAATTTTTTCCTAAGATAAACAAATCAGACTGGTAGGTAGTTGGGAATCTTAAAGTGAAATGAAAAAAGGGACCTCGTGAATGAGGTGACGGAAGATAAATGGAGGATTATCTGGCAGAGCTTGTCATATCTGCTTCCTGCTGCTTTCGCTCCTAATTCAATAAATGTAATTGAGCTCCACAATGATAAGCCAAGCAAAAGAGGGACACAAACGTTTACTGGTAACAATGGAGCTGCAGTGGTGAAACTGAGAAGAGAATTTTGCCCATTTTAAAATGGCCCCTGGGGGAACTAGCTTATTATTTTGCCCTCCTTCCCTTATGGAAATGTGAAGCAAGAAGGGAAAAAAACTCTGATCAAGCGTTTAAAGGTAGCAAAGGCCTTTATTGATGCTTCAGGCTAGAGATGACCCTCGGGCATGTTCCAGTTCCTTGGTAAAATGTTAACATCCAGACTGACCCAAAACAATGAAGCTTCAATGAATTGTGATCCATCTGTGTCCTGCAGCATTTTATTTGTGCATGATTAGTTGTGACAGATTGTCAATCAGACTCCAGTAGTGCAAGTGTGTGGATTTTCTTGTGTGTGTGTTTGGGTTTTTTTCCCCAAGAAGAATCTTGTGGCTTTTTTTTTAAAAAAAAGAGCAAGCAAGAGTGGTGTGTTTCAGGTTAGAAGACACTGAAGTTACCAAAGAGGTAGGAGATGGAGCATTTGGCCACATCACAAAAAACATGATTAATACTCTGTTCAGGAACGGGTACATGGGATTACATAGAGTGTAGCAGTTTCCACCCAAGTTAACAACTAACAAAACTCATTGCCCCTCCCAGATTTAACTCCTTGAAAGTGGCTTTAATATTGTTCATTAACATTAATGTCTGTCTTTGTTCACTTGGAGCTTTGGAATTGCCTCATTTGCTGGCAGGCAGTGGGTTGTACTGAATTATATGTAGAGTAAGAAAGATCCCATCCTTCTACTTGGATATGATCGAGCCATGCTGCTGTCCGTGTGCGAGAGTGCTGTTGCCTGGCTACTTGCCAGTGAATAGCAAATGCTCCTTAATACATTTTCCGCTTCATGATGACAGTCCTGTGATAGCCTGATCAATTTTATGATTGCCACTTGTGTGAAAGCCTCCTGCTGCTTGGCTCCGGAGGAGGCGGAGAAAAATCTCTGAGCCATCAACACCTCATTAGCTTCTGGGGCGGTTAGGGATGTGGCAGGAACTTCTTTTCTGATTCCTCCCCTCTCCCCTTTTATTTCATGTCATTTTACAGGATCAAAATCTCTCGAAAGAATTTCTGTGACAACTTTAAATGCATAAGTTAGAAACCACCGTCAATTCCCTGGATACCGAAAAGTAATGTGCATAATTTCACCTCCTACTTCATAAAACTAATTTAAAAAAGGTGTATTATGCACACCCACACCCTTATTTCAACACTGAACGTTTGTTTTGTGGAGTGTGGATAAATATTTTAAGTATAGGTATCAAGTTACTCGTGTGGGAGTGACTATATCAGTGAGGTGATATATTGTTAATCGTCGAGTGACTCTGCTAACACTTGTGAAGTCTCCGAATGGGCTCACTTTCTGGAAGCCAAAGCAGACTCAGGTTGGCATGAGTCCTTGTGCAGTTAACGCAAACCGTTGTGATCTTTCCAAACAAAGCTTAATCCCAATTGCTTTTATGTGTTTATAGATGGGGAGTACACTCAGTGCTTCAACAGCAGATTAATGATTAGATGTTAGTTATTTAACTTCTCTCCAGTTCCCATTGGAAAAGGAATAGTGCTATACTATACCAGCACAGCACGCCTAGTGTGGACACAGCTTATACCGGCAAAGTTGTGTTTCTTCTGGAATATCTTCTTCCAACACCACCACAATCCCCAAGCAAAACAAGCTATCTCAGTAAAAACCCCACTTTGCCGGTGTTACTGCTTCTATACTATGGCTTCTGCCAGCGCAACTATGGTTATGTCTATGTCTATACTATCACTTATGTCAGTGTGACGTTCCCCTCCAATGTTATTCGGACCGGTAATCTGCTAGGTCACCTCAATCCTTAACTCTGGGAGCCAGCCTTACCCTGCTCTGCTGTGAGAACCCCCCCAGCTGGGCTATTCACACGCAGCCTCTGGCATATAGACTGCTCCTTGGATTGTGCAATCGAATGACAGTAGCCAATACCTCCGGTCCCAGACACAACACTAGGAACCTCCATCTTGCAGTGTCCAGTTATGCCTGCTGGACACTGCAGACTTATATGAGTTCATCAATTTAACAAAGTAATTGATATGCACCAGGCTTGATATGCACCAGTCTCTGATACGCTTCAAACCAAACACACTGCTTCAGGTAGAATAAATAATCAGATTTATTAAATATAAAGATAGATTTTAAGTGATCATAAATCAAACCATAACGAGTCAGATTTGGTCAAATGAAATAAAAGCAAAACACATTCTAAGCTGATCTGAACACTTTCAATGTCCTTATAAATGTAAATGTTCTCACCACAGGTTGGCTGGTTGATCTTCAGCCAGGCTATCCCTTTTGATCAGCACTTGAGTCGCTTCGTGAGTATGTCTGTAGTTGTAGGTGGAAGAGAGAGTAAGAGCATGGCAAACAGCTTTTATAATGATCTTTCTTCTCTCTTGGCTTTGCCCCCACCCCTTCAGAGTCAGGTGAGCATTACCTCATCACAGTCCCAAACTGACCAAAGGAACAAGGGGATGGTTCACTTGAGAGTCCAACAGATCCTATTGTTGCTGTCTAGGCCAGTGCCCTTTGTTCCTGTGAGGCTGGGCTGGGTTTGTCTCATACATGCCCCAATGAGGTGTGAACTGCCCCTCTGCTCTCTGGAGAGTTTTTGCCTGGGCTTGTTTTAAGCCATGAAGACACATTTTCAGTCTCATAACTATATACATGAAATTATAATCTATAACATTACTATAACAACAATTACTATAATATCACTATAACAACAATGCTCAGTGCATCATGAGCCTTCCGAAGACATACGACATGACAAACTTTGCATTGGATACCACACAGTCATATTATAAGGAGAACATGGGGGTGCAAGGTGCTCCCACGAGGTACAGAATGTCACAGTCAGCAAAACTTATGTTGCTCATTGGGGGTTTAATTATGTCCACGGGAGCATAGAGCGACTACACAAGAGATCTTACAGCAGCACTGTTGTAAGCTCTCTAGTGTAGATATAGCCTATGTCAGCCCAGGATCACACCTCTTCACACACCTGACCAACACAGGTAGGCCAGCAGAAGTCTGTAGCTTAGACATGGCCTAAGTCTCCGAAGATTGTAAAATGTCATTGCTGATATTGAATGAATGGTTCTTATCATACTGAAATAGGAAAAGACTAAAGGGGATACCTATATTGTAGATACTTTTGTACAGTCGACCTGCTCAATATATTGAGTGAAAGCTCTACTATCATCCTACCCCTCCCAGATCAGGATTGAGGCATGTTGGTGGAGTGGTGCACAGGAAACTTGCTCTTTGTGTGTTGTACATGCTCTGTGGATGATGAGAGGGCTTTAAGGCTGTCCACTCTGCCATCTCCCAGTGGCATGAAATTCTCTCAAATGCAACTGTAGAAATTTAGAGAGAGTACCTCCCGCCCACCCTAAATTATCCTTCAGTCCAGTGGTTAGAGCATTCACTTGTGAAGTCCTTGCTTTTCCTGATTCACTGCCTTTCCTGCCACACTATAAACTCAGTCTCTCTCTCCATCTCTTCATCTGGAACTGTCCTACTTTGTATGACTTAAATATTCATTGGACCAGAGGGAGAGAGACTTGTACCTTCTTTCTGGTTTTGATCAGAAATTCCAGTCTGGACCTTAAAAATTTCCATCCCAGGTTTTGGGAGGAAATTATTAAAGAGATTTATCTTATAACAAAATGCCAACTTTCCAGAGATCCCCTGACCTGCTTACTTACTGCTTCATTCAGTACAGGATCTACATTTTCAGCAGAACAACAGATTCTTTTTTTTTTTTTTGCAGTTGGCAGAAAGACTTTGTATGGCAAATTATTGGAAAAATGTAACTTTTCCTGTGGAATTGTGGTATAATAAAATATGGACTGTGCTTGTAATGGAAAAGCTTTCACATCAAGTACGTACACAAGAGAAGTGCCAGAAAGAGGATCGGCATTTAGAAAGGTGGTCACCTTTTTTAGTGTCCTCAAAAGAAGAGGGCTCCCCAGCCAGCAAGCCAAAGCCTTTACCAGCTCCTCACTAAGAACTGTACAATGTAGTATGTTAACATTTTATTGTATCTTTGCCTTGGCTTAAAAGGAAGTTAAAAACCCTGATACATTTCCATGAAAAGTTTTAGTTTTGACAAATGGGCATATTCTGATGAAAAAAGTTCCATTGAAAACATTCCAAGTTAGTTTTATTTAAATGTAAAGGGACAAAAAAATCAGGCCAATTTATTTGTGATACTTGTCCCTACAGCAGACAGAACTCTTTGAAAGGGCTTTTTGAATTGTTTCTTGGCTGGCACTCTATCTGTTTCTTTATATATCCATTAGGATTGTTTACATGAGTGGAACAGCATTGTAGAAAAAGCGGCATCTTAGATCAATTCAAATGAGCGTCGCTGCTGAATTAAATAAATGCAAAGGTCAGACAGTGATTCATGTACAGCGCTAATCAACTTCATGTCTGCCAAATTGTAGACGATTCTAGCATCGTTTTTTTCATTGCCACACTGCAACATGAAAGCTGCAATCTAAGGTTAGACTGGGGATTGGTATTTACATTTGAAATTCACTGGGAATCAAGGTGTATCTATTTAGAAGAGGAAAGCTCCACTAATTGCACCTAAATCCCTTTAATTGGATACACTTGCCTAGAATCTTTGTGTGAAGATTTCTATAGCACCTATGTTTTTGCACTGGATAATTCAGGACTGGCAGAGGTTTTGCTCCTAAACAGGTGGAGAACTATTTGTAATATAGAGGCATAAATTGAGAGCCTTAGTTGTGATTTTTGAATGTGTCGTTGAATCTTAAAAACTCTGAACTACCAAGTATCTCAGAACTAGGGGGCCACATTCTGGAGCTAAGCAAATAGGTCCCCAAAATACATGCAAACATACAGTGCAGAAGCAGCACTGATGTGTTACCTGTGTTCCGAGCAGCAGTACAGCTCCCTGAGTAATCCTACCACACTCTTCAAAGGCACCTTCGAGTTTGGTATCAAAACAGCAGAAGCAGGAATAATCTGCACCGGGGACTGTGTGAAGAGGCTGGGTCCTGGGGTGTAATCTTTGATCCCTTGCAGGCCCACTGTATTCCCCTATACCTTTATACTCCTGTTGTGCAACTCGCTGTGCTCTGCCAGGGCTGCCTCTATGCCACCCATTTTCTTCTCTCATTCCTGTCCCTGCGCTCCCCTCTCAGTGGTTAGCCAAGTCACACCACCTTGTCCTTTGATCCCTCCAATATCCTACTATTCTGGTGATACTCTCAAGGGGTGAGTTAGCCTGCTAGGCTCTTACTCACATTATATATGTGTATGTAAACTAATGGCACTGAAAGAGATGCCCATCCCCCAAAGTGGATAACCTCAAGAGCCCATCCTTCCTGCCTTCTGTTACTCTCACTCACTTAGATGTGACAAAAGACTTTGGGGTGGGCATCATGTCGTCTTCTCTCTCCAATGCACCTTCCACATTTTTTGGATACTGTATAATAGTACTGATGATGTATAGCAGGGGTGGGCAAACTACGGACCGCGGGCCACATCTGGCACGTGGGCCCCTTCTGGCCAGCCCCTGAGCTGGAGAGGCTCCCTGTGGCCCCTCCCCCGCTTTCCCCCCTCTCCTGCAGCCTCAGCGTGCTACACGGGCACGCTCTGGCCCATAGCTCCTGCCGGCAGCTTTAGCGGCGCTCCGTGCTCCTATGGGGCAGCATGTTGAGCTGCCATAGGCTGCATGGAGGGGGCCAGGGCCGGGTGATTGGATAAGGGACAGGTGCTCCCAGGGGCAGTCAGCAGGGACAGGGAGTGGTTGGATGGGGGGTGTTGTATAGGGCATGGGAGTCCCGGGGGTCTCTCAGGCAGCAGGGGGGTGGATAGGAGTCGGGGCAGTCAGGGGCAGAGAACAGGGGGACAGATAGGCGGTGGGGTCCCGGGAGGGTGGTTAGTAGCGGGGGATCTCTGGAGCAGGTGGTCAGGGGACAAGGAGAAGGGGAGTTGGATGAATTGAGAGTTCTGAGGGGGGCAGTCAGGGGGCAGAAAGTGGGAGGGGGTTGGATAGGGGGCAGAGCCAGGCTGTTTGGGGAGGTACAGCCTTCCCTACCCATCCCTCCATACAATTTTGGAACCCTGATGTGTCCCTCGGGTCAAAAAGTTTGCCCACCCTGATGTATAGGGACCGCAGTGCTGGTTCTCTGGTTCCATTCTGGGATGCTCCTTTCTGACTCCTATCACGTAGGCTCTGCAAAGCAACCTGTCTGTAAGCTTTGGTGAACGCTGGAACAGGAGAAACCCAGCTTCATCTCTGGGCTAGGCATGGGCATTCATAGCTAGCTAGTGTACTCTCTCGTACTACTTCCATTTCTGTAGTGTCTGAGCAGCTCACAGTCATTGTAGTGGATTTATCCTCACAACACTCCATGCAGTAGAGAAGTACTAGCACCACCGTTTTATAGACAGGGACCTGAGGTGCGGAGATGCAGATAGATGCTGTTGGATTGAGGTTCACTTACTCAGCAGATGGGTCTAACAAATATTTATTAAGGCAAAACACTCAGAGTAGTGATCAATTACTCACAAGTGATCAATTACTCAGGACGATCTCATCAGTCACCTCCAGCACTGGACACTGCAGCTTATGTCTCCCTTTGTTACACACAATTATTTATAACTTTTTGTTATCTTATATATACGTTTTAGTCTTTCATTTCCATGTTAGCTTTCCTCCCCTGGCAGTACAGGCTTAATGTTAGTCCAAACCCATCTTGTCTAGCTTTTTTAGTTACACTAGCTGTACTTGTTCTCCCAGACACGATTACTCTGCAATTTCGTACACATACACAGGACTGCTTCTGCTTCTGCTGTTAAATGTTATCAGAGCAGATTGCTAAAATCCACAACAGGCTTCTGTCTGGTTGAAATATGCCTTTGCTCCCAGCAGCTGCCTAAATACCTTTAAAAATCTGATTGACCCAAGTCACATAGGGAATCGATGATGGAGCAGGAAACAGATCCCACATGTCCCAGGCTAGAATCGAACCTCCAGGCTGTCATTCCATATGATGGGGCTGGCAGGATTTGACCCTGTGCTTTGACTTATGGCTCTTTCCGTGGGGCTCAGGAGTTAGGGGCACTAGCTGTAAAAAAACTGATTGATGTGGAAGTCAGACACAGATTTTAAAATCCCTGTGGCCTGTTGACAAAGCACCCGGTTGAAATAGCCTCAGTGAAAATCACCCTCACTGAAATGTTTTGATTTATCCATCCTTACTTCACACTTACAATGTGAGTGTCTGATTTAGCGATGCTGAAGCTCTGCCATTAAGGTATTGGGGCTATAAATCCTGGCAGGCGTGTTTTAAGCTTGGGTTTATACACCCTGATCAGCTTTTCTGTATCTGTTTCTACCATGCAGGAGTTGTTTTGAAATGAGCACCCTAAAAGGTTTCTCATTGTATGTGCTACAGTCTGATTAGGGGATGCTCTTTACAGAACCTTACCGAGAGATGGATTCTCTCATCCACCCTTATGATACTTTACACTCCAGAGTCTGGAGGTCCAATCAATAACCCTTTGCCTGTCTGCCTCATTTGTAAATCAGCAGAGAGGAGACTGGAAGGTTGGAGGAGGACTGAGCTATTGGGCTAGGTAATGGTGCTGGATTTTAGGTATCTGTGATGCAGATCGGTTCTTTCCTTACCCACTGCTTTATGGCAAGGAGTCATAGTAGCTCAGTGTGGGGTGCGGGGAGAGTGAGAGGCACAAGATTCAGAAAGGACCACTCTGATCATCTCATCAGCCCTCCTGTATGATTCAAATCATAGAATTTCACCCAATAATTCCTCCGCTCAGCCTGATAACTTTTGACCAAACTAGAAATGAAGGAAACAATTTTTTTACTTTGGAGTCTGTGCCATACAGAGTAAATTTTGTGAGAGATAAAATCTGTTCTTCACTCAACAGCAAAGAGTTCCCCCTCTCCTATTTGGTCTTAGGTCAGTAATGCAGCCTAAGGAGAGAGACTCAGGTGGTACAGTATATAGGATGCACATAATCTTGCCTTTCATATACTAACCTATTCGTGGTTCTTCATGAGCAAGACCAGTATGCGGAAGGTACTGGAATGTGGCAGTGGCTATTGTGTCCACTTCTGCCAAACGAGCTTTGAAATGAAATCATTTAGCAAATTGAATGAACTTTAAACCAGAAACTCAGGGTCTGATTCTCCACTCGCTGACTGGTTTTGAGCCGGTGTGACTGCATTGTCTTCAGTGATTTACAGCACTGTATATGAGAAGAAGATCAGGACTATAATTGTGGGGAGATTGGTTAACTCTCAGTTATAGCTGGGCATTGAAACGCTTTTCAAATGCAAACAGCCTTCAGCTGCTGAAACAAAGCGAAATTTTAATTTGATCAGTAGTAAAACAAGACTACCCCCGATACGCTTTTCACTGTCCTAGGTAATGTGAAAGATACCTTGGTGTTTTGGCTGTGAAAACATTATAACACACATAATGATGGTTTAAAAATGACCTTCTGCACACTGAGATCTATTGAGTTATTAACATTTCTGCAGAGTCTGGCTTAATAGATCATAAACAGAACTGCAGGAGAGTTAAGGAAACTATCAGAGTTGAGTGTTCTCCTGAGAGCTACAGCTGGGCAGGTTGACAGGATTTCTGTGCCTTAATGACCAACGTTCCCATTAGCCTGCAGTCTGACCCTGTGTGTATGAAATACTAGCATGTGGGTATCTATGCAAACCACTTGGTATGTATGAATATAGATGGAAGCAGTCCAAGTCATACACCCTCCTCTCCCTACAGAAGGTGATCCAGTGTTCCACAAAACCAAGCCCCTCTATTTAATGCTTACAGGTGTAAATGGAGAGAACTGTAGGTAATATCAAGAAACTTTGCTTCTTAAATCCACTAGGAATATGTAACTCCTGCATCCTGAGATGATACTGTAGCCCTTATTGTTGTGTGCTGGACCAGTGAAAAGAGCAAGTCTTGGAGAGCTGGGAATCCAGTATAAATTCAGATATCTCCAGGCCGAGTGAACAGGAACAATAATCTAAAAAGTGGTGATGAGTCTAACTGTGACATGTTTCATTGACCCCAAATGTTTCCTCTCTTGATTTCTGTGCATTATGTTTTCATGATGCAATGGTCCTGCAGGAGTCCATTTCTGAATGGTTACAATGAAATGTCTTCAACAGATGAAGGAATGGTTAGGTTGACTAGAGGTAGCAGAAAAAGATCCATGAAGTACATGGAGTGCAAAAGATAATGTAAACTATAGCACGGCCCAAATGATGTATACCTAGAAATCATTCAAAGAGTCACAGTTTAGTAATATCTGTGAGAACATGCTATAATTAGCATGATGCTGGATATTCAGGATTTACAGAACAATAGTGATTTAATGACCAAAATGCTTCGGCTATTGCACCAGCCTCTCAGGAAAAATGTAGGGTGAATTTACATGTAGATATAAATCATAAACTCCTGCTAAACCATTTCCCCAAACTGAGGCAGACACTTGCTGGGTCAAGTTCATCTCTGATGTAACTCCATAAACTAGGGTAGCCAGATGTCCTGATTTTATAGGGACAGTCCTGAATTTTGGGTCTTTTTCTTATATAGGCTCCTATTACTCTCTACTCCCTGTCCCGATTTTTCACATTTTCCATCTGGTCAGCCTACCATAGACTACATATTTGAACAGCATATGTTTTTACCAGCACAAACTAAACCTTGACATGAAGTTTTCCATTAGGGTTACACTAAGTATTCTTAGTCTTGAAGTTCTACTTTGCCTAAATACTTTTTTATTGAAACAATTGTTGCCAGCCATGATCTACATAACAGAGATATGGGCGCTCACCAGGAAGATAATTCAGAAGCCAAAATCTGGACATCGAAGAAGACAAATATGGGTGCTAGGTTCAGATTGGCAAAGGCACAAAGAGAGGAAGATGCCTAGTGGAATTTTCCAATTTGCTTAAAAGGTTAGGCACCTGTCTCCCACTGAAGTCCCATTATGTGCCTAGACACCTTTGTAAAGCTGGCCCTTTGTGTACTGCATTGTGTATGTGGGAGCTAGGAGAACAAAAATACAGATAAGAAAGCAAACCAGGATCAAGATCATCTTCTCTTGATGACTGTGTAGAAGATAAACTAGTAATGGCTTGGAAATATCACAAGGACAAGCCAAGAAATAATGATTACATGCACACGGTATAATGGAGCCCAAATGAATAGTAAGGACAACAGAGCAGATGGAGATAGAATAGGAATTTTTGCAGAGCCATCTTAGCTATGTCAGGGATGTGTAGTGGCACCACGGGGGAAGCTTTCAACTTCCAAGGGACGGAAAAAAGATGGGCTGGATAAGTGTCACAAATTATACCATTTCCCTAGTGTTCCTGTTTGGCTTCCAGAAGGCCTAAAGGAAGCCCATAATGTGTTGCTCTACCAAAAGGAAGCTCTGCAAAATACAAGCTATGAAGGTATAAAAACTATCATTATGTCAGAGACTGTCCCTCTGTTAACTGTATCTCTTTACTGAGGTGTCATTTATGTCACTGAATACTTTCATAAATGCATTTGCTGAAAGTATCCATTTGCAGCCCATACAAAAGTATTTTCCTTCCTGGTTTTATTTCTTCGAATTGTAGGCATGGTTGCAAGTGGCATCATTTCCTAGGCTCAGAAATGACACTACTATTCTGTTTAGAAACCAAGAGGAAATCTTTAATGGTCCAAACCAAAACCTGGTTAGGATGCCAGGCCTTTACTAGTGGCAATATTAAAACATTATGAGTGAAATCCTGGCTCTGCTGAAATCAATAGAAAAACTTCCATTGGCTTTATAGGGCCAGGATTTCACCCTTAATACACAATTGTTATTTATGGAGAAATGGCCCACGTGTAGGATTCACAATTTCAGGCTAATCTTTATGCCAGGAAATAATTTAAATTAAACTACAACTTCTTTGGGTTTCATTAGCATCTATAGTCACCACAGAGATTGAGACCCTATTATGCTGGGTGCTATACAAGTATATAATCAATCATTCCTGTTCCAAAGAGTTCACAATCTAAAATCACAATTTAGCAAGATATTTAAAGGTGTGGTTAAGTTTTAAGTATGTGAATAGCTTCAGAGGCTTAACTTTAGGCATGTGCTAAAGTATCTTTCTGAATCAAGGCCTAAGTACTGACAATCTTTTTTCCCATTTCCCCACGTTTTTCTCTGTTCTCATACCCCATGCCCTGCTCCCACTTCATAATACTCCATAGTGCATGCATTGACCTACACAGAAGCTGTTGCCTACAGTGTTTCATTAATACGTTAGGCTAAGGCAACTATATTCTAGTGAACAGGCTGCCTCAATACTCAAAAAAGGTAGGGTGTCCAAGCCACGCACGATACCCTGTGATTCACTACTGTTCTCAGCAATCAGGAATAAACAACAGCATTGTAGAAATGGGCACTCAATTGGAATCCTATTTTGTGAACTGTTGTAAACAATAACCGTTCTGTACAGTTCATAAGATTATAGTGATCTCTGTTTGAAGTGGCCAATGAAAATGGTCATGGCTTTTATTATAAAAAGGTAGAGCAGAATTGTACTTCAAAATTTGGGGATAACTTATAGGAGTGTCATGAGAGAGCCTGATGTATGTAGCTGTGCCTCTTATTTTTCTATCTGCACCTATCCATATGTCTGGATTCATCTGTTGGCAGGGACAGCTATTGTGGGAGACAGAGATGATATAGTATGTGCCATCTCATGGAGACTGCTTTTGTTTTTCTTGTTTTGTTGCTTCTATTAATCTTAAAATCAAAGCCATTCAGATTAAAAGTACCTGGCTACACTTTGCGTATAGAAGACTTAACCAAAAAGTAGTTGACTCTAATCTTTTGTTTCTAGTTTTGGTTGCTGCTTGTGGAAAAATCAAATAAGCTTCTCCTTTAAGGCTCTTTACCATTTAACCCTGCCTTGTCTATTAGATCTATAAATAAACCAAGAGCCTTGTCTTTGCACTGCCAATGAGGACAGTAAAATTAAGGTAGTGAACATCTTAAAATTCCTCCTTCAACCCTGTCTCTGCTCGGATGCCTAAAAATTGCTACTCCCTGATATCGATCAGGCAAGTGCTGAGCTTCACTTGTGCTTTTGTTAGCTCAGCTTCCAATCCCACTACTGCCCCTCTTTGTTTGTTTTGCCCAGCTGTCCAATCCTGTGTAACATGCAGATTGTCAGCTCTGTGGGGCAGGGACTCTTGTCTTTGTTGCTTGTCTGTATAGCCCCTAACACAATGAGGACCTGACTCTTGATTGGGGTTCCTAGGCACCAATACAATACAAATAATACCACTACCAACCCCTCTCTTGGGTGGGTTCTTCCCTTGGGCAGTAGTGCAATGGATTACAAGTACCAGTGACTCCTTCAGAGGATTTTTCCAATATGCTTTGACAATGCATCATGATGTGGCAGGAATGTGTAAACTATATTTCCAATGAGTGGGATGGAGGAGGCCAGTAGCCTCAGACAGATAACCTGTGGTGGAAGAGAAATGATGAACCTTCACATTTTAGCTTGGACTCAGCTGTGTCCAAGTAACCATTTGCAACTGAACACTGCGAGCTTCTCTGTGTGCGTCCTTTGTCCTCAAGTATATTCGTAGTAAGGTCTCACTGCATTTGGAAAACTTGAACTTTGCTCCCTGGGCAAACCCCTGGTGACGCCCAACCAATTTGTAAAATGACAAAAAGGGATTGCAGAATCTTGACTGCACTGTTCGGTGTGCCCTCTGTTTAGTCATCTTTGCACGCTGATGGTGGGAACCCAAAGTCTTGTACCCTGCAGCGGGCCAGCTGGCTTCCGACCAGCTAGCGTTGTCTTCCACATCACTCTAGGGTCCTCTAACCAATGTGTGTTTTATTCTGTATCCTTTGGAAATTGCTTGAGGGGGAAGACAAAAGTGGGGAGTGAGAGGAAAGAAAATCAGAGGAGAACAGAAAGTGTCACTGGAAGGGAACATAAATTGAATCTAATGAGTACATTCTTTCAATACATGTTTGATACAAATGCTTCCATTTTTAAAAAGGCATTGAGGGAAAAGCAGTATAATAATAAAGTGAGGTACAGAATACATTTGGGATTCAGTTTGGCAGCTTGAGGTTGGTTTGAAGGGCTATTGTTCTCTGTGTTGAATTTCTCCCAGGAACCCTGTGTTTTAAAATGCTTTACCTAATTTCTTGACCCCTCCCCCCGTTTTCCTTTTTTCTTTACATTAGGGAGCATATCAAAAACATCAAAGTGAGTTCCTTGCATTCAAGAAGAGAAGAATTGGGTCCTCTGGTGTTTTTAGTCATGATTAATGGCCATTTGCTTACTATAAGAGTAAAGAGATGTACTTGCTAAGGAATCACAGTGTCTTTCAAGAGAATACCTACATGGCAGTTTGTACCTCTGACTTTTCTCACCTGGAGCATTGAATAAATAACTGAATTATGAATTAGATGTTTTTTTTTAAAGACAACTCTATATATTTCCCCAGAGACAGAGTCAGATTAAAAAAAAATTAAAACAAATTTTATTTCTGTATTTGTGCTTTTTGCTTACTTTTTGCATTTCACATATCTTGGATAAGGAAAATGACTATTATTTATTTCTTTAGAAAGTGCTGCACCATAGAATGCCCATCCAGAGCTCTGAGCTTTGACATAAATGTGCAACATAATAAAGACACACAATATTAGTCAGTTACTTTTATTTCTAGTCAATTTCATGTTTTGGTTCTCATATAACATTGCAGGAAAATTTTGGAAAGAAGCCGGTTTCCACTGAAATTGTAAAAAATAATAATGGAAACATTTCTCTTGCCCCTCAGATCCTGTAAACTCCAATTTTTATAGAACTGAAATTTTGAGTCTAATTTGATCTGACTGCATCCCTTTTAACCATTTGTTTAACAGTAAAAGTGTCCTTTTTGGTACAGTAATGGCAATTGCTTTGACAGGAAATCTCATAAACCCTTACTTACTCTAGACACACTACAGAAAAATCCTAAATAACAATTTATCCATGAGAGCAACTGTGAGCATGTCTTTTGTATTTGTGATGGTGAGAGAGACAAATGATCAGAAAGACTGAATTAATTTAGATGCTAGTTTTTACTTTAGGCATTCTGATTCAGATTTGCACAGAGCTTGTTATGTTTGTGGCCAAGATTTAATGAGAGAACTTTTGACAGCTCTGGTGAGTGTTGACTTTTTCCCCCCCTGTTTGTTTGCTTTGAGTTGATCAAGATTCATATTGTATCTTGGAACCTCACAAACCTGGATTTCACTCACAAAATTCTCAGCTGAGCCCAATAACCTCAGAATGGAGCTGAGCAGCAGACCCACAAAGTAGGATGAGAGGCACTTGTTTCATGATCCTGGCAGAACAAAACAGGTGCAACATGGACATAATAAACTAATTAGCCCCACCGTGCCCTGTCAATTCACCTCAGTCCAGACCTGGAGGAATGTCTCCCAGGGTGGTTAAATTCTGCAGTTGATTCTTTATTGCCCATTCAGTCCTTGGCATCTCCAAGGAGATTGCCAATAAACTCATGCTTTTGATTACAGCTGAGCAAATAATTCATGTTTTGGTTCCTTGAAAGAACCAACAAATCCAAAAAGAAATTGATTAATTTTGAACCACAATTGAAATATGTTTTTCTTGCAGAAATGAAAAACTAAAATAATTTTTGTTTTGGATCAAAGAAAATATTTTGTTTGAGATGAACCATATATGTATTTTTCTTCATTTCTTCATGTTTTTTGGGTGTTTTTTACCCTTGTAACATATTTAAACAAATCTAGCTAATATGAAACATCAGTTTAAAATTGAAAGTCATTTTGTTTAAAAAATGTTGAAACAAATAGTTTTGAATTTTTAAATAAATACAAATATTCAGCTGAAACTGTTCGCTCTATTTGACCTGAATTTGCAGATTGTTTTAGCCACCCTAAAACTGTCTTTTCCAGCAAATGGACTATTCATCTGAAAAATTTCTTACAGTTTTGGTTTTGTAGCATGTGCATGCGTCCACACATATACATCTTATTCAGACTGCTGTGTATAGTATATCAGAAGCACATGAAACTAACTAATTAAATAATAATAATGGCCTGTCTTGGTATTCAGCTGGAATCATGCGGCAGGAACAGAAGCGTGTGCTTTGAAAATAGACACACAAACAATTCTTGTATTCTTATTGATTGCCTTTAGGCACTTGGCCTATTAAAATGTCTTAGTTCTTCTCATGAATCACATGTGATTTTTATTAAATACTTTTTTCTTTTAGAAAATTAGCTATGCATCTAGTGCAAGAGATAATTATCTTTTGAGCAAGAAGCAAGAATTGCACAGTTCTTCCACGTAGCTAAGGAGGGGAATGCGTGCAGGGATATCTTAGCCCTCTCTAACTGAACAAGGAAAGTAAGACTAACTTTCCTTGCTCAGTTAGAGAGGGCTAAAGTTGGTCACTACCATTGCTCCTTGATAATGTAGTTGTTATCTCTTAGGTTACTAGAGATCTCCTTAAATCAAGGCACTGATGTTCAGTAGAGAGACTTATAAAGATGAGCTTTATTGATAGTATCTGCACTTTGAGTATTCGCACAATGCTGCCAAAGCACCTAAAATCCTGTCTGGGTGTAAAATATGTTAATGATTCTGTAGGAGAAGCGGAGTTTTTTTGATTTCTGGAGGTATTCCCGGGCCATTACAAGCAGGAGGCTAGCTTAGGTAGCATTAGGTATAAAAGACTTGGTACAACTAACAATAGTGGGGTAAATCCTCAGCTAGTATGAATATTGAAATCATCAGTAGTGTGGCATGGACTTACTCCAGCTGAAAACTGGGCTTGAGATTTGATTTTAAAAAAGAAAAAAATTCACTCAGTCTTACAGTACTGATGGAGGACAAAGACCAAGACAGATTTAATGCTCGCTCAGTTAATTGCCCAGTGGCCATTCTTTCATCACAGAGCCGCGTATGTGTGCCAGAATAATTTGTGTGACATAGGAGATCTGACTTACAGAAGGGACTGGGCAGTCATTTTTGGAGGCTTGGAGAAAGCAGGTCATCTCCTCCCTGCCTTGTGGTTCTGGAACTGGACACATCTTTTAGAGATAGGTGTGACCTCAGTGTGACCTGAGATGCCCCTACTTATCAGCATGTAGTTTTCACCTCTGCAGCCCCTATCAATTTGGCCCAGAGTCTCCAGAGACTATCCTTAATAGATTAAGTACAGGTATGCTGTGTCTGTCATATAGTTTCTATAACATATTTGATTTTAACAGAGCTAAGATTTAAATAAGATGATTGTCTCGCTGCAGTAAGGTTAACATAATAGAAATCTAATGCATACCTTCTCCCACCAAGTGCAGCTGAATAATGTTTTGTGATGACAGAGAAATCATGCAGTAAAATCAGACCCTGCTCTTTGGGAGATGAATGAAGATCAAGTGAAGTTCAGATCAGCCATGTTAATCTGAAGCAAATAGGATTGTGGGGTTGGGGAAAAGGGGAGGCCCTTTTATACATGAAAATTCGATAGCTTAGAGGCTTAAAAACACTTTAGTAAACATTAGTGAAACCTCCATATCATTACCATTTATAGGAGCCAATTCAGTTTAGTATTTCATTTCTTGCAGGTCTTTCATTCTAGGGCATATGCAAATCTTGCTGGGTGGCAGTGTCTCATACAAATAGGTCTGAAATGCAAAAACAGCCATGCAAATTAAATGTCTTCACCTCCTGACTGTAGCCATAACTAGGCTTTTATCGAAGACTGAAGGGAGAGAGAGAGAGTCTGATTTTTAAAGAAGCAACAGGAAGACAGATGAAAACACAGGAAACCAGGACTGCCAGAGTATTGTAAAATGATCCAACTAACTGAGAAAGTGCTGCACCTATATTGCAGCAACACCCTGTATCTGTATGACCTTTCTGCAGGTGGAAGTTGAAATTGACAAGGGCCTTCCAGGCAGCCAGGCAGCTGTCATTTTGATTTTCCTGATGAGTTTTTCTTCATAATTGAAATGAAAAGGGCTTTTTCAATCTGGAAGTCATTGCAACTAAAATTTCCCAGCCAGCTTTAAATAAAAGGCCTGTACATACCTTTTTCTAACCTAGAGGTTTGCTAGCCCTTGGCAGAGACCTTAGGCAGGGCCCTCTTTACTCCAGAGTCCTGGCCTGTGGGGTAGGTGCCCAAGCAACCTACTTCTCATCAGCAACTTCCAACAACTTCTCCTATGCCTTCAAGAATGACACTTTTGTTCCTCTCCCCTTACCCCAAAGCACTTTATATTAGAGCTGGCCTACACATGGAGTTATTCAGGAACAGCTGTTCTTGAATTGCTGTCTGTGTGGACACACTTATCCTGGATTGAGAGTGTCTTGTTCCAATTTAGCTTACCCCACTTTGAAGGCACAGGAACAAGGAGTTCTTATTCCAGAATTAGAGTGTTCACTCTTATAGCTATTTTGGAATAGTGATGGCACTTTAAATTCATACCCCACCTTAATCTGAGACAATTGTCAAGTGTAGATAAACCCTTGGTTTTAGGGGCTGTTTGGATCTCTTGCATTTACAAAGTGGGATTCCCTACCTTGACAAATGAGTCTAGCAAGCTTGATGGGGGGATTGGTGGGTGGTGTCAGAGAAGGTGCATCAAAGCGAAGGGGTCTAGTATTGTCCCTCAAGTGTAGGTAAATGACTGGCTATCTGAAGTTATTGTTCTCTTTGCTGCATAATTGTACCCAACCTCTGCTTGAATTAACCCCTTGAATTCATACAGGACCCCCTTACAACAGTCAGATAGTATGGGTAATATCCATAAGTTATTACAGAGCAGCTCCTTATCTGTCATGAGCATCACAGGGCCTTTTCCCTCTTGCTCTTTGACCTTACTTTAGCACTGAGCAACATGTAGCATGACTGCAGTGTGACACCATGTCTGGGCTTTGTTGTCATGCCTGAAAATTAACTACATCCTCGGCTTCAGTCTGTCTGGGCTGTCTCATACGAAAAACCCAGAGACTTCCAATTTCCATGTGATTCTGAAGCAGGGTGCTGCTGAGCTCCCCTGCCATGCAAACAGAGAAATCCTCTGTCTTTATGTTGATCCTTTATTGCTGCAAATGCTCCCAGGGAAAATGGCTGAATCAGAAATAACTGACTGGCTTTTAACTTTAACTCCTTCTTACACCCCGTTTTCTTTTCAAAGCACTATTCCTTTGCAGCTTTGGCAACAGCCAGCCAGAATCTCCTTGCAGTGTCGTTGGGCATCACTGTTGACTTGGAAACGTATTGTTACTTGGTTTGAAATGTTCGTCTTTTACCTTCAGAGTTGAGACTTTTTTTTCCCCCTTCTTGTCTGCCAAATGCTTATGCAACTCAGCACTGGAGTTGTCTGCTTCCCGAGGGTGTCTGGGCTGGCAGAGGATTATCTTGGACATGCAGCCTGTGCAGTGCAGCCCTGGGCATATATTCAACATTCTGGACCAGTTTCTCAGTCCATCCCAGAGCAGTTCCCTGTATCGTTTTTAGCATTTCACCTCTGCTCACTCGTGAACTCATGCTAACGTTTGAAATAACAACTTAATACCTTGCAATTTGGTTTTTATACCTATATTTCAATTTCAACCACATGTTTAGATTACAGCTTTGGTTGAATTCCTTTCTTTAGTGTTTCTTGTCTGTAAGCCTTTCTCTACTCTTCCTTGCCTGTCAGAATACAGAATGTGTCCTACATGCACACACTAGTTAATGATTTTCTATGTAGAATCTACACTTCAAAATAATAGAGAAATTGACAACAGTGTTCCTTTTTTTCCCTAGTTGATTCCTGATCATAACCCTGAAACTGCAAGACAGTTGTAGGCTTAAGCAAGTAAAATTTATGTTTATGGTGTCTGTGCACAATGATTTCACTGAACCATAGAATTTAGAGATGGAAATGACCTACTAGATCATCCTGTCTAGTCCCTACCCCCTAAAAAACAATCTGTAGTCTAAAAGATGCATTAATTTCTGCCATTTTTTTTCCAGTTGTTACGTGTTCTTTGTATTGGCCCTGACAACAAGGAATGAGAGAGATAATCATGTCATAAATAATGCCATTGGTCTGCTGGCCCCATTGCAGAGCAGAGTATATTGAGATTGTCACTTGCTTTTAGAATCATTTTTGGTAGGGAATGGAATTTAACTACAGACATTGAACCTGAGTGTTGGACCGAAGTGACACATTTACAGTTAAATGTCCGTCAGTCACCAACAAACTAAACCTTGATTTTCAGAGGTAGTAAAATCCGGCAGCTCCCATTGTCTGCAGCTGGAATTGAGTGGAATTCCAGTACTTCTGAAAAATTAGGCCAATCCTGGCTAGGGAGGAGGTGTGGTTGGAGATTAGAGAATGAGTCAAAAGTTCTAGGTTCTAGTCCTGGCTCTGCCAGTGACTCATTGTGGTACCCGGGGCAAATCACTCTGGTTTTTGCCCTTACATTCCTCATTTGTATATGAGAGATAAAAGTGCTTCCCTAAGCCACACAGGTGTGTTGCAAGGTACAAATAGTTAATACGTGGAAAGCCTGTGGTTCTGGGAGAAAAGGAGAGTATAGAGCATAGTTACAGCAATACAAATAATATACATGATAGTGCAGAAGCTTCTGAAAATGTTGTTACCTGCTGTGGGGTGCTATGAACTGTGCCTCGTGTACATTCCTGTATTATCTACATCAGGATTCTTTTTAGTATTTGTAGTGTGATGTTGGAGGAAATCCTGTGTAGCGGTTAAATAAATTCAGCAACTTAAAAATACTACCTTGCGGTATTATGTGGGGGAGCTATCACACCACATACTGCTACCTCTCCTGTACCTACCTGTTCATTGGTTAAATGTTTCCAGGCTCCAATGTTGTCATTCTGGCATTTTTCATAAGCTCCACCAAAGCTTTGTGATCCTAGATTCACAGATTTTAAGATCAGAGAGTTTGTTATGATCAGTTCGTCTGACCACAAGCCGTAGAATTCACCGAGAGGCTCCAGCATCAAGCCCAATAATTTTTGGTGGGGCTCGGTTTTTAGAAAGACATCCAGTCTTGACTTCAAGCGATGGAGAATCCAACACATCCTTAAGTAAGTTATTCCAATAGTTAACTACCTTTACTGGCAAAATTTTGCACCTTATTTCCAAATTATTGCACCTTATAGTCTAAATTTATTTAGCTTCAGCTTCCAGCCAGTGCATCTTTTATGCCTCTGTCTGCCAGATTAAAATACTATCAGAAATCCGTTCCCCATGGAGGTATTTATAACCCATGATCATGTCACCTCTTAACCTTTTATTTGTTTAATTTGGTAGATTGAGTTTCTTTAGTCTCTTGCTTCAGACCCCAAAGCATTCTTGTAGCTCTTTCCTGAACCCTATCCAACCTGCCAACATCCTTTTTAAAGTATGGACACCAGATCTGCTGGTGTTAATCGACATCAATGGCAGTTCATGTTTGTACTGAGGGTGGAACTTAGTCCTTGGTGTTTTACTGAAAACAGTGTAAACTCATGGTAGTTGATAGACTGGAGTCAAATTGGGGACATGGGAGAAGGTAGTGGTGGTCTTTCAAACTCCTCCCACAGAATAAACTTCACCCATGTGAACTGCCAGAATGAGACCACTCATAGTACATTGTGCAGATATTCAAATAATGGTGGTGTGTGCTACCTGGCTCCTGTTCAATGGGCCTTGAATATGCTCATAGGCTGTGTTGCTCTCATTGGTCTTGTTTCCTTCTTGACTGGGGAGACAATAAGTGGTGGTATCTCACAGCCACCACCCACCTGTGACACTAAAATGAGACAACGCTTACGGTAAATAGTGGAAATCTGTGATTTCTCCCCTTTCCTTTTTTATATGAGAAATGTAGTAGTTAGCAGTGTTGACATGTAAATGATCATCATTGTATCTGAGTTAACACCTCACTGAGATGAATGGGGCCGTTCACTCCTTTCAGAGCTTTAGTTCCAGGCTCTCTGCAGACTAAGGGCTGGTCTTCACTAGGGCGGTGGATCGACTGCAGATACACAACTTCAGCTACGTGAATCACGTAGCTGAAGCTTGCGTATCTGCAGCCGACTTATCTCCCGTCCTCACGGCGAGGGCAGTCGGCGGCGCGCTCCCCTGTTGACTCCGGCTTACTCCTCTGGGGGAGCTGGAGTTCCGGAGTCGACGGGCACAGCGCTGGTGATTGATTTATCGCGTCCTCACAAGACGCGATAAATCAATCGCCATAAAATCGATCTTTCCCTGCGATAGTGAAGACAAGCCCTAAGACAGGCATCTGTGCATCCAGTTTGGGGGATTTTCTTTGCAACCGTAACAGCTACAGACTGACATAAAGAAAGAAAAGAAAGCTGAGATTCTGGAGAAGAGAACAGTAGTTCCAGGGAGGTGCCAACATGGCATATGAATGTACCAGCTGGTTACAAGCTCTCACACTAGACTGCACATTTTGCTCATAAATGATCATGTTATTCCAGTAGCAGGAGCAACAATGGAGTTCTCATATATTTCAGATGTTTCCTTAAAGATCATCCTCACAAATATGCCTATAAAACCAGTTTGTTTTATTAACTGTTTCTTGGGACAGATTAAGGATGGAGATGAATACAGTTGATTTATTTGTCTGTGGTAGATGTGAATTGATACGGTGAGAAACTGGAAAAGGGGTTAGGTTTTATTTTTACCACAGTGGTTTGTTTTCTGTAAACAGGTATCAAGTTCACATCACACAACTCGCTTCTCACATGGGCTTGGTTATGAATTCCATCCAGCAGAAACCAGTGGGGTACAGCCACACTGCTACAAGAGTGTTCTATAAGAAAAATGCCTGTTTATGTGTAAGCACTTAGTAGATAAAATGCCAGTAGATGGCACCCAGGACACATTTTCACTTGTAGTCCATCACATGTCAGTAATTTAGATTCAGGCCATGGAGGTCAGGAGGTCATTTCCTCCTATGTTACCCTATCTCCTTTTATCTGTAACCTCATCGCTTTCTGTTAAGAAGATCCACTGCTGTTGTGTGTGAACTGACATTTGAGTGGGCTGCTGGCACATAAATAGTTCTGTGCGTGAGTGGCTGAAAGGCAAGTATCCAGTACACTAAAGCAAGTGGATAGCTTTCATCTCAAAGCTTTCTATGTGAGTGATGAGAGATGGGTTTCACTTAGGGTCAGTTCACCTGTTGCCTTTCTAAGTCTGCTGGCCAGGGTCGTTATCTGTTTCCACTCAGAGCAGCTCACCTAAATAGGGTTTATCTACACAATGAAATTGACCAGAATAGCTGTTCCAGAATAGCTCCCCTTTGGACTCTCTATTCTGAAATTCAAATGACTTTTACTCTGGAATCAAATCACTTCTGTTCTGGAATAGTCTACATAAGAGGAGCTATTCCAGAATAGCTAAATTATACCAGAACTACTCCGTAATAGTTTGCCAATCAATTTCCGCCATGAACACAAGTCCTGTCTAGCTTCTCTCTCCCTCTTTATCTGCACCAGACTTGGGAAGATCTCAAAAAGGTATTTAGTGCTGGCAAAAGGTGCTGGACTATTAGCACTGAAAACTGAATATCATCTTTTTTTTATCGACAGAATAAATAGAGCATGGGTAGTAGTGATGCAAAGTTTTCAGGCTGTCTCAAAATGACTGCACTGGACTCTGTTCGTGAAGATCTTAGTTCACATTAACGAACTCTTTGCTATCAGTGCTGAGTGGTGAGATCTAGCTCTTGATTATGGTGGCATTTACACCTGATGGGAGAAAATGGTGTCACTAAATTCCCATTAGACTCCAGAGAAGAGAGCGCTTTCTGACATCATCGGCTACTTGATGGCTCACTTCAGTAGCCACAGATGAGGGAGGAGAATTGCTTCTCTTCTGACTTGGAAGAGTGTGTTCTGCCTGTCAAAGGCTATCATCACAGAGTAGGGTAAGTGAGGCAAAAGGAATGACCAAGGAGTTCCTCTTTCTTGGATCAGGGAGGACAAGCTGGTAAGTGATTTATTATTCAGCAGGGAGATAATTGGCTGTAGTAGCATGAAGCAATGTGCACATGGGTGTGCCAATCCCTTTTGTCATAGTGGTTGTCCCTGCATTTTGCTCACAATTGTAATTTACCTTGCAGTGAAATCAATGTGTTCCAGCGCATGCATCGTTTCTGAGAGAGCCGGGTTGCCAGATGAAATTAAGTGGAATAGCCCAAAGACCTAGGCTGGGATGTTTCTGAGTAATTTGGGCATCGCATGACCTGTGAGAATAGGAGACAAATCCAGGTTGCTGCTGGAAGGCAGAGGGGAGACAGCACAAGCGAGGCAGGCAATGAGGGGAACAGATCTCCAAATAGGAGTGACAGCATCTCTTTCTCCCCCTCCTCCCTTCTCTGGGTGGAACATCTGTCAGGGTTCCCTCTCCACTCTGAATTCTGGGCTACAGATGTGGGGACCCGCATGAAAGGCCCCCTAAGCTTATTTCTACCAGCTTAGGTTAAAAACTCCCCCAAGGCACAAATTCCTTGTCCCTGAACAGTATCGTTGCCACCATCAAGTGATTTAGACAGAGAATCAGGGAAAGGACCACTTGGAGTTCCCCCCAAACATCTCCCCAAGTCCTACACCCCCTTTCCTGGGAAGGCTTGAGAATAATATCCTAACCAATTAGTTACAAAGTGAGCACAGACCCAAACCCCTGCGTCTTTAGGACACTGAAAAATCAAACAGGTTCTTAAATGAAGAATTTTATTTAAAGAAAAGATAAAAGAATCACCTCTGTAAAATCAGAATAGAAGATAACTTTACAGGCTAACAAAAGATTCAAAAACACAGAGGAACTCCCTCTAGGCTTAATTTCAAAGTTCCAAAAAATCAGGGATAAACCTCCCTCCAACATAGGGAAAATTCACAAGCTGATAAAAAAGATTTTAAAAAAGCCCTTTCCTGGCTTTACTTGCTATCTTAGTAATATTAGAGAATTGTTTCCGGATGGTCTGTTGGAGAAGGACTTTTCTGCCTGGTCCTGAGAGAGAACACCAGCAAAGAGCACAAACAAAGCCTCTCCCCTCCCCTCCAGATTTGAAAGTATCTTCGTTCTCCATTGGTCCTTTTGGTCAGGTGCCAATTAGGTTATTTGAGCTTCTTGATCCCTTACAAGTAAACCCTCTGGCCAGGAGGGATTTTATATTACTGCCTACATAAGGGTGGTTATCCTTCCCTTTACTTTTATGACAGCAGCTAACCTAGTGTGACCAGCATGTCTTCCTGTCTCCGGTTTCTTTTTCTTGGAGTATTTTGGAGTTTCTCTCGTGTCCACAGTGTCAGAGCATTGCCCATCCTCCATGAGCATGTCTGGACTGGGTGATTTCACTTACTTGGCAAATTCGAATTACTTTGTGGACTCAGCCCCTCAAAATTGGAAGCCTGGCTTGTCAGCCTTAGATCAGTCACAAACTCTTTGATGGTTTCACCTTCTTTTCGTGCTCTGCTCTAAACCTAACTCTCAAGTTTGATTTTCCCATGCAGTTGTACGCCCCACATTTCTGTGCTATGGTTTCGTAGTTAGCCTCCTCCACCTGAGTTAACTGAAGACAGTTAAATGCAGCAAGTGCTTCAGAATCAGCTAGTGTCGGACATAACTGGCTGGCATCCATTGCTCGCATGTACCCAGTGAAAAGCTCTTTAAACTTCCTGTTGTCTTCCATCTTTCCAGAGCATTTCAACTCTGGTAGAGCTTTTATCTGTTCCATTCTTCCACTCAGCTGGTTTTTCCCCATGTGGGTTTGAGTAATCACTCCAAGCCAAGGACCGACCAAGGTCTGCTTCATTCAGTACCTGAGGTCCAACTGAGCAGCACCGAGCCTCTACAGAACAACCAGCTCCAACTGGGTCTTGCCAGAGTCTCTTAAAGGTACAACTCCCTATGGCGGGGAGATGGGCCTGAGCCACAGAACTGGAGTCCAGAACTAGTTTTCAGACACCTCAGAGTTTGATGATGTTTGGCTCTGTGGCTTTCGCTGAAGCTGGGTGTATAGCCCATCAGCTGCTTACAAACCCATGTGGATCCTGACTGGGGCCAGGTCTCCGTCTCTGTTCATGAGCTGCAGGCGCTATATCCATCCTGGGGCTGAGTGAGACTCTCTCAGAGCGCAGCTTCCCAGCTCACTGCCTGAGAGCTCTCCCCTGAAACTGGTCCTTTGCTACTGCTCTATAGGGCCACGTACCTCCTCCGTGCAACTGTAATTGTCAATGAAAAACACCCACTTCACTTACCGTGATGCCAAGGAACACACACAGCATTTCTTCCCTGTTTTTCACAGACTTTTTGAGCTTTTTTCCATGTTACCCCTGGGCGAAGGGAAATCACTCATTCTCTTTGAAACAAGTACTGTCTTGTCTCTCACTTCTCCGGGAGCTGGTTGGAGCCAATTAGCCCCTTTCTCCTTGTTTGGAACTGAATGGCCGTGTGGGCAGCTAACGGGAAGCAGACAGGACAGGAACTAGCTTTTTTCTCTTTATAAAAACAAAACAAAACAAATGAGGCAAAACTTGGTGCCATTGGCTGCATTCTGCTTTGAGATTTTGAGTTTGCTTGAACTCGAATCTCTGGAGTGTGCAAACCTGAGTGACTGGAACCAAAATCCAATCCAATTGCGTGAAGCCACCATGGAACAAAACCCTCTGGTTCCTCTTGTGTTCAGAGAGGGAGAGGAGCTAGCACGTCATGTTGGCTGGGTCGGACTTGCAGCCGATTAGATGGGAGGTACACCCTGATCAACACCCTGGAGTTCCCCTTTAAACTAGCATAGCGGATGGAGTGCCAGTGAGAATGCTCAGCACTAATAACTCGGCAGCCAGCACTGGCAGCAGGGTGAGTGATTCCCAGTCCAGCTCCATGCCCGCACAATGCTCCCATTAAGAGACTGTTCAGAATTTTCCTCCTGGACCCTGGGAATGTCCTGAAAGGGAAGCTCATCATAGAGGGAATTTGGATGCCACCCGCTGAGTAGAAAGGTGGATTGCAGCTGACCAGAAGTCATAGGCTTCACTTCTCTATGTTGGGTGCAAACACATTCTTCCATTGCATTGCAAGGAGTCTGAACCAAAACCGTGATTCCGAACCCACATGATCTTTGGATGCAGATCCATGCCTTGCCGCTCGGGCCCTTCACCAGCTGCTGGAACCATATCAGGAGAACACCCAGGATGCTACAGATTGACCTTTGCTCAGCTGTGTTCTCCTCCCTGAATGGCGGTATAAACTGGACAATCCCTTTCACTGTAACAGTCCTGCCACTCCCTAGTAACTAGATCTCCCCATTTTAAGAACAAGGGGGTAGGACAGGTAGTGATGTGGGTCAGCAGTGTTTCTGAAGTGAACCAGCCCCACTAGCTAACCAGTGGAGGTTAAATGAGATCCCCAACCTGTGTACTGTGAGGACAAGAGAAAAGGAGATGCAGTCTTCGTGGCTCTCATGATCCAGCATGTCGTTCTTGTCAGTTTTCTTTCAAGAAGAAAAACAAAATTTTTTTTAAATTGGATGTTGTGTTTTAAAGATGACTTTGCTTAGCTCGATTATGAGCCCATCGTGCTTCACAAAGCAACTCCACCGAGGGGCTGTTTTGTTGCCAGGCGCAGGGACAGCTGATGGCTGTCAGCCCAAGCCAGACACTTTCCTCTTATGCCATGAAGCCTTTTTTGGGGGTGGATATTTGTAGCAGGTGCTTATGCTGAGGCAGCTTTGCCCAGCATGGAAACTTGCAAGACAACTGCAAAGCTACTGTCAGGATAATGAAGGAAATTGGGACACAATCCCCCCTACCACCACCACACAGATTCACACAGACAGGCATTTTCCAGGGAGCTGAACTCCTCCCAGAAAGGCTCTTTCACACACAGCCACAAAAGGAGGTTGCTCCTCCTCTTACTTTCTGGGATGACCAAGAAACAATGAATCCCTAGGCTTTAGGTCTCACTGATACTATAAGAAACAAGCATCTTTCTGAAAATGTGTGTCAGTGAGACAGCTGGAGAGCAGTTGCAAGCTCGTAGCCTTCTGGGGGCTGCCAGGGTGTTACACACCACCTTCATGTGGTGTTACACATCTGCCGTGGTGTTACACACCACCTTCCTTTAAAGGGGGTAAAGGGTTTAAACTCCCTGTTTTGTACAATGTCCATTTGTCTATTGCAAAGGGAACTCTGACTCCTAGCACAGAGCATAGGAATGCCGGAGCAGATCAAATGATCCATCTAGTCACAAAATCTGCCTACCACAGGATCAATGCCAGACGCTTGCCTCAGAGGGATGCAGAACATTTCATATGATGGCAACCCCAATGAAATAATTAATTAGGTTCTGGGCGATTAATAGGGTGTGCATAACTGAGAGCTGAACTTGGCTCAATGAACCTAACAGTGTGATACCAAAAGGGGATCTCTTCCTGATCCCAGCTGTTGATCAGATGAGGCCCTGAAGTATGAAAATTAAGACAGGTGCTATTGTCTAAAACTCCTAACTTGCATGGCAAGAGCTGAGGACAGTCAGTACATTTGGAAATGTTGCTGATGTTTTAAATTCTGCACCTCCCTGATATGGAAGAGGTTTTTTTGTTTTTTTGTTTTGTTTTTTCCCAATACTTTGACCCTCTATCTTAAAAATAGCTATTGGCCTTGCCTGGGATGTGTCTAAGTGGGTGTTAACTTTCTCCATAGTATACATGATAAATCTACATGGCAAGTCTCTTTTCTTCCTCTTGGTGTTTGCAGCTGTTCATACATTTAGCAGAGTCAGGGCCCCCAAACTTCATTATTTCTTAATTAGTTCTCTTTGTGACTGAACAGAACAGGAAATAGCAAGCCAGACAGTACTGAAATAACCTGTGGCATTATTAAGTCTGCATGCTCTCACATTTTAGTTGGCCTCTGCTGCTAGGCAATATATTAAAACACAGACCTGTGCAGAGTTTAAGAAGAAGAAATGGGTGGATAGGTGGGGAATGTTATTCACAGAAGCCCTGATGGTACATGATAGGGGAATGTATAGATTTTGAAGAAATCCTCTGCCAAAGAAATGGGAAGACTGAGGATGTGTTGAGGGAAAGGGGAAGTGGATCAGCCTATTTTTAAGGCTTTTGTGTTTCCTCTTTCTGTGTACAGTTTAGGGGGTTTTTTTTTCCCTTGGACATTATCTATTTGACTAGTCAGCCAGTCAAATTCAGAAGTTCTCTTTTCTGGAATGAGCTGACAAAATCTTTTCTTTTTCTTCAGACCCAGACTGAAAACTGTCCTACAGGACTGGGGTGTCTGTCCTTTTCTTTGATTGATTGTTGTAAATAATTAACATCAGATATGCAGAGTCATCAGCTTGCTGGTTTAAGATGCTATTAATTATGTAAAGAAATGAAGTTTAGCCTTTTTGCATTATGAATCAGTTTGGGCTTCTGTTATTGGCTTAGAGCCTTTTCCCCCCTTCCATGCCAGAGATTCTTTAATCCAAAATCTAACACTAGTCTGACCACTCAACAACCTGCTTTTATACTTTGACATTCCAGCTTACAACTCCAGAGAACTCAGAAAAGGTAGTGAGTCAAATGAACCACATATTCCTGCTCCACATTTGTTGGCTCCATCTTACACACTGACGTTGAAGAGCCTATAGATTAGAGAGTAACCTAGGCAGAGATGACAGGAACCCATGCACAAAGCTTGAAAGGAATGGTAGTAAAATCCAGCTGAAGTGTAGTTTCCTCTCTGATAGATGTGCTGAGGGATGGTGGAAGAAGGAATGACTTTGCTGATCTGCAACTCATTGGCTCATGTTCATCCTGATATAGATTCCCTGAAGCCAACTGAGTTGCACCAGTGACAAATTTGAGCATTAATTCTGAGTCCACTCAACTCAAGAGAAATGTACTGCCATCTATTCTCTGTCTTTGGCACAGATGGGCCCAGAGTCAGCCCCACTGTGTTTTCCTAGCAAAGGATGGGGGAGTGAACGATGTATTATTTTAATCTGTAGAAGATAAATAGGTGCTGAAGGATTTATTATACTGAACCAATATAACCACACACCAGAAATAATCTAATTTCATGTTCACGAAGAATTAAACTTACGCTAGATCAACAGTTGATCCTGCATAAGATTAATTTCCAACCACCCACTCACATTACAAAATACTACCCCAGGCCTCATTGAAGTCAATGGAAATTTTGCCATTGACTTCAGTGGGGCTAGGATTTTACTCACAATGTCAGAGGATGGTGTTAGTTTTACAGTATGTATTTTCTTCCTTCTTTCCCTTCCACTTCTTTTATCCAGCCATGTATTAATGTGCGTTGGTCTTGTGGAAGAAGTGAATCTTCTGGAGAGAGTGAATGAGAAGGTGGAGCCCTGCCAAGCAGAAACAGGAAAGGCATGAAGGTGAGTTGGTGAAGGAAACAAAAGGCAGGTCTACGTTACGGCGGGGATTGATGCTGTGAAACTGATCTATCAGGGGTCCATTTATCGTGCCTAGTCTACACATGATAAATTGATCCCCGAGCACTCTCCCGTCAACTCCTTTGCTCCTCCTCCATGAGAGGTGCAGGTGGAATCGATGAGGGAGCGGCAGCAGTCGACTCACCGTCGTGAAGACGATGTGGTAAGTTGATCTAGGTACATCGACTTCAGCTACGTTATTCTCGTAGCTGAAGTTGCGTATCTTAGATCGATTGCCTCCCACCCTCAACTGTTTAGACCAGGGCAAAGGGAGAAGTGAAGCAGGATTTATTAGTGGAGAAAAGAGGAGGATGGAAAGTAAGTTTCCAGAACATCAGAGCTGTGGGCAGGGATAGAGCTGTGCCATTATCCTTGTCATTCCAACTGCTGTGAGGACACTATTAAGGCATAAATATATCCATATCCCTCTATGCTGAGAATAGGACCATGGTACCACAATCACTGCAGCAGATTTCTGAAGATCTAGAAAGCAAGGCCCTCAAATGCCACATCGTTTTTAATCTGTGAATTGTTAACTCGGATGTAAAGTGGTTGACTCTCCCAGGTAGGTGAGGCGTTTCCAAACTGAGGACTGACAGGTATATGACTGAATAGCCTGCTCATAGTACCTTGGATTCTAAAGATCATCCGCCAGTGTTCTCTCTTCTTAGTCCATGTAGTTCTCAAACTCTGGGCAGGGACAGGCAAGGTACAGGCAATAAATGAAGCAAACCTTTAAAAACTATTATCTTTATCAAGGATGGACTGGGGAGGGATGGCTGGTTCAGGGAACTGGTGATGGGCTATAGATGCTTTCACCTTTAGGTTGTCTCCTCAAATCCAGCCTTCTGATAACTGCTTGGTGGCCTGTGGGAGTTGGTGATCTCAGTCCATTTCTTAGTGGACAAACGTCCTCATCAGAGAAACCACTATCCCAGGTATCTCTAACTGACACCTTTAGCAGAGAGGTCTTGGACTGAATATACATGGAGACTGAAATACCTTCTTAGCCTGAGATAAGAGGGGGAGAATCCTGGCTCCGTTGAAGTCGGTGTGAGTTTTGCATTGATTTCCACGGGGTCAGACTTTTACCTGGCTTGTACAGAATATCATTGAGTAACAGTGGGGTAATAGGGTGGGTGAAGCTTGCATACCACATGTCCATGCTGGGTTTGTTCTGTGGCCAAACAGAAGACTTCGGTCTCCTGAGTTGTTGCTCCAGTACCTTCCCTTACTGCAAAGTTTGCTGAAGATAAAATGGTTGTGTGTATCCCCTTACAAGCCGTTCCTATTCATGAAGCAAAAGATGACCCCACTCAATGGACAGAGCTAAAGAGTAAGATTATTCTGCTTAAAACCCTCTGACACAGAGGCAGGCATTTAAAAAAATCATGGCTGCAAGGTAAAAGCTATTAATACCATTTCATTGTCTAAGAACCAGAGCAGCTTTAATTACACATAAAAGATTCATAAGACAAGAGTCAATATTGCTGTGGCCTTAAGAACCCTAGTGGGGACACTTTCTCAGTCTCCTAAGGGTGAGGCACCTGAGAAGCCCATGGGAGGAGGGCCTCATGTAAGGAAAGCTGCCATTCTGGTGCTGAATCAGTTGCAGGGGATTGACACGCTGCTGAGCGTAAGCTTTCTAGTTGTTGCGGGGATACTTTCCAGGGTGTCAGGCTTAGCGGCTGATGTATCTTGGGGGTTGTTGCTGTGGCTGTTGTCATCTCCAGTGAGGTTCCCACCTTAAATGTCTTGGGGGGGGGGAACTTTGAAAATCACGCAGTTTAGAAACCATTCTGCTGTTCTGCCCTGATGGTGATTTTCTCTCCCTTCTCCTCCCTTACTCCTGCTCTGAGGTAGTTAGAATTAAGGGTCTGATCCAAAGCCCACTGAAATCAATGAGGATCTCTACTGACTTGAATAGGCTTCAGATCAGAATCTTCATTCCGCCCAAAACTGTATGGAGGCCAAGTCCACATTAAAGTCATTTGAGAGTCACTCCGGATCACGACCAAAAGTCCAATTAGGAAGGGTGCCTCCGTTTTGGGGTACCAGCGTGAGATAACTTGGGGCTTACTTTCAGAAGTGCTGGGTACACAAGGCTGATTTCAGCGGCAGTTGTGGGTGCTCAGCACCTCTGAAAATCAGACCCGACTGATGATGTTGGACACTCAGTTTGGTTGGTCTCCTTTGAAAACATTGGCCTAAGTGTTCAGTAGTCAGTAACCACTGATTTAAGCAGCCCAGGGAGCTGTGGTATCACAAGGAGAAGGTTATGAATTCCTTTTCTGGTTAGCACTTTCATACCATGGTGCTTTCCAGCCAACCAGTATTTAATGTTCACACCTAAAAATGAACCTAAATTAACCAAATTGCAGCCGTGTTTGGATTTGGAGTTTTAAGTCTAAACCTCAAGTCTTGAGCCCATCTATGTGCAGCACTCCTGCGAGGCACTGGAGCCAGTATTCATATTCCCAGTTTTTGGAGAGAAAATGCAGATGTTTGTGAACATTTTTTGATGCTTTTTGAAACCTGTTTAGTTGAAACTTCAGCTTTTCTAAAAAAAGGGACCATTCTAGAACTGTTTATGAAACAGAAACTACTTTTGCACAAAAAAAGTGAATAATTTTTGCACAGGTATTTTCATGGAAGTTTGAAAATGTTCAGGTTAGCTCTAGCTACTCAACAGATGAGGAAACCGAGACACAGAGTGGGAGTCAATGAACTTCGGTGATTTTATGCCAGCACTCTGATACATTTTTGCTAGACGATGTGTTCCCAAACACTTCCCTACTTCCTCTTCTAATCACAAAAATGCTTAGCCCTCACACAGCACTCTTCATACCCAGATCTCAGAGTGTTTTCAAACATGAGTAAATACGACCATTTCCATAGATGGGGAAACTAGGGCCCACAGGAGCTAAGTGACATGCCCAGGTTCACACATTACGTCAATGTCAGAGCAAAGAATGATACCAACGTTGAGTGAAATCCTAGTCCCGTTGAAGTCAATGGGAGTTTTGCTGTCAGGGACTCACTCTCAAGTCCAGTGCCCTATTCACTAGGGGTGTGTTTATATTTGAGCTTGCGTAGATGTACCCTCGCTAGTTCCACTCAAACTAGCGCACTAAAAATAGCAGTGTCACTGGGGTAGCACAGTCAGTGATTGGGGCTAGCCACTCAAGTACATACCTGCCTAGACCCCTTGGGTGTGGATTCAGGCAGCTAGCCTAAGCCACCACCGACAGTACCCTGGCTTTTAGATCTCTGAGTAACTCCTCATTCTTTGATAGCTTTTTTAAAAAACAACTAAGCTAAAATTGTGTTTGCATAGTAAAGGCAAACTGCTCACTTTTGACTATGTGAATCTCTTGCACTAGTGCAATGCCATGATGGTTTGGGTTGCAAATATTGCAAGGCAATATATAAATCCAAACCAAACCCCTGTTTCCATTGCAATTTTTAAAAGAAACATTTTGAGTGGTGTTTGAATTTGTAAAAACCCACTGCAAAATTGTGAAGCAAAATTATCTCGTGGATGGTGCACAGGACAACGAGTTGGGGACGTTCTTGGTATGTTCCCGACTCTACCACTTAATTGATGGGCAGCACTGAGCCAGTCATGTTACCTATCTGCCTCACTTTCCCCATATGTAAAACTGGGCTAATACTGCTTCCCTACTGCACAAGTCTGTTGTGAGGGTTAATGAAGGCGCATGCAGTATTTAGAACATGCAGTGTGCAATGCGGTGTTATGCAGTATTGTCTCAGATCATTGTCTCAGATCATCCTTTCCTGAAGGAGTGGACTCTAGGACAGGGATCTTCTTCTGGATATCCCTACGCATTGCTCCTTTTAAGGGAGACAGGTTTTGAGAATCTAGGGTCCATTATGTGGCCCATTTTTATTCTGACATTTTTCTTCCTGCACCTCAGACCTTACCTTAGGGTTTTATACTGCTACCCATCACCTTAATATGTTAATACTCCATTTAGCGGTGCTAGTTATTGGATGTGGGTTAAATGCCAGTTGATTATTAACAACAGTTAGTGGGATTCAACAACTGCTTAATGAGGTGTAACAACTATATATTAAGATAGATCTCTATTAAACACTGCCTTAATAGTCAATTGGTGTTTAATTGACATATGTTAATTTTCTTATTACATCTCAATTAAATCCACAGTTGAAGCACTCAGTTTTGAGTATGACCAAATTATGATGAGAGGTAAAAACATAAACAAAAATATAATCACATAGGCTACAGCTGATCTTACATGCAAACACTTTATGAATATTCTTCTACCAATGAAAGAGTAGATTTGGGGTAGATACTTTTAAAAGCGGTGTAGGAAAGGGGGCAAAAATAATCATTCTGTCAATTAACTCTTGCAGTCAGGGATTAATGAATGGTTATTTACAGAGATAATTTCCACGATGTGCAACAGCAGCAACTGAGACAGCCAGGACATCTGTACAATTCATTCTTCTATTAAAGTTTGTTTTAGGGGGTGCAGCAATTTACAAAACTCAGTGATGGAATTTCCCCAAGTTCTGTGTGGATGACACACAAAGGTCTGGGACTGTGGACAGAGGTAAAAAGCATGTTACAATATAGGTCCCAACCTGCGCCCATTGCAGTGAATTGGAAAACTCTCATTGACTTCGGTCAATGTAGGATCAAGCCCATAAGGAGAATGAGGCAAAAGACTGGGTTATATTTAGTAAAGGAGGCAAAATAGGAATATATTGAATGTTTAGTGCCTGAGAGCAGATAGTGTCTGGCAGGGGGCTTTCCTTGGCTTCTCTCCCTGTGTATAAATGACTTCAGGCATTGAAAGTAGCAGCACTGAGAGGAGGGATTCTCTCTTCTAACTGGTCATCCACATCTTTGACCTGCTGGGATCTCTTGGCAGAGCTCGATCATGAGTCCTCCTCCTATGGAACTGCCCTTGCTACCAGCCACTTCCCTCAATAACTAGTAGTTAGGATTTATAATCCCTAGACTTCAAAACTCTCCACAGAAGTAGATAAATATAATCATATTATCTTTTCTACAGATGGGGTAAGCTGAGGCACAGAGATTGAGTGACTTACCCAAGGTCACAAAGGAAGTCAGTGGCAGAGCTAGGAGTAGCATCCAGGTCTCCTGATCCCTAATCCTGTGCCCTCTACCCTGGACCATGCTGTGTCATTGTCCACTGTGCAGGTTTTAACCACCTGGATACTGGATCATAGCTGGCTTGAGTCATTTCAGTTCAGTATTTGTGAATTCCTCTTGCTTCTCGTCTGCTTGGATTTCCATAGGTACCAGATCCCATAACTGGGCTTTTCTGACACACACACTGTCCTGGAACAACCCAACTGGTTTCCATAGCTGTGTGTTGTTAGGTGTTTCCTAGCTAATGAAGCACCTTTGCAGGGCAGGCTGGTCATGTGTGCCAGCAGCGACAAACGATCTCCCTACCTTTTCTGCTCCCACGTTTCCCTCAGATACATTAATGATCACTAAACCTTGCTGATGGAGGGACTCCTTTTGGTGACAACCTCATTATTCGGTTATCAGGAGCTGACACTATCCAGGTTGTCACGACAACAAGCCATGATTCAAAACTGCTCTGAAAGGTCTGAACCTCAGGCAAATAACCAGCCCTTAGCTCTCAGCAGATGCTCAACCCGTCAGCCAATCGTGGGGGAGCTGGGAAACCATGACATCATAGTCCAACCAGTCCAAAAAAATTAATTCTTAGTTTGCAGTGTTCCTCCTTGTCGCTTTTCCCCAAACCCCAGCTCAGCACATATTGTGGTAAAACCAGTCCGCAGTGTTACCATTTCAAACCACTTCACTGCTGACTTCAAAACTTCAAACTGGATGAGGGGTGAATGTGTAACCAGGCCCACAATTTTTTTTAAAAAAATACAGCATTTAAGTTAGCTAATTCAGGCTTGGTGAAAGCTATTGCAGAATGGTGATCAGTTACAATCCAGTCAGAAGGCTGGATGCTGCTATAACACTGACAGTCATGCAGTCAGGATCCAGATCAGTTATGTTGCTTGTTTTGTTTTTTTTGTTTTTAATGGTGGTGGTGGGGAATCCATAGCACTAATTTCCTCTGAAGTACAAAGTCACTTGCAGCACGCACTAATTACTGTAGATGGAGGAGGGAGAGGAAACCCACTGGCATCCAATTAATAGCCATGCTACATTGCAAAGAGTATGTCAGGTTTGCCAGGGAGGTGAGGTAAATGCTGTGGAATCAGTTCCATAACTATCAGAGGATACGTTTGTATATACTGTCTAATGTAAGCCAGCGAGGAAATTGCTCAGTGTCTCTAAGCCTTTGGCCTACCTGGACTGCTGTACCTAGAGCCATAGATTTGTTTAGGGTTGAATACATTTCAGTAATACTGATCTAAGGATTCCCAGCCGTGATGCTTCTGACATTTGGTTGCAGAGCTTTCCTGAATTCCTGCTCCTCTAAAAGTATTTCTGAATGACTGGTCTGTGAACTGGTGCCGGTCCCTGAGATCTCCATGACACAGTTAAGGAAGGCAATAAGCCAGTTCCTGGTATCTAAAAGGCTGAGAAACACTGCTCTAGAATTCATTGCCTGTAGAAATCAGCTTAAGCACAAACTGATCAACTTTTAGGAGAAGATTTGTCTCCTTGCCTGTGTGGCTATTCGAGCTGGTCTTCTGCGAATACTGGGGAGCACAGTATTTGGCCTCTTTTATTGAGGCCTCAGGGCTTGCAGATACCCAGTGGTGAGTACCAATAAATGATTGTGGCAAGTGCTAAGTCCTTTCAGGCTAGCCTGGGTATGCAGAGTTTACAGGTGCCAAGTATTATTATTACTTATTATCGCTGCCTGACGGTCTCTCTGATCAGATCTGAAAAGGGAGGTTTCAGCAGCTGCAATGACTTTAAACGTCCCCAGCCTGTTTCAGAAGAATAGGGGCTCATCCTTGCTGATATTCCCCTTTCCCCTTCCTGGTTATGCACTGGGTTGTCTCCCTCCCTCCAGCCCAGTGCATTTAAGTGGGGCTGTCCGGATATAGCTGTCAGGGGGAATTCATTCCTGCATCAGGGCCACTGTCTGCTGGCTATGCCTGCACAAAGTGACTGGGAAGCAGCCATTAGGCTCCCCCAAGGAGTATCCCACTGTAGGAGGTCTCTTCAGCAAACACGGACCAGCTCTATGCTTCCATAAGAGCCCTTGACACAGGAGATGTGTAAGAGGCAGGCCAGAGGCGGAAGGAGACGTGGTTGAATTTTGCCCTAGTTATTCCCAGCTGCTGCTATGGACCATAGGGGCTGTGGATCAAGGTAGGGAAGCTCCTGAAGCTACTCTAACATGGGCCAGGGGCTAAATTGGCCTCTAGCATTCACAAAATTGGGGCAGGAGGGAAGGGGGAGGGGGAAGGGAGGGCTCAGCTTGCCACCTCTCAGCTGGCACAGGGCTGAATTGGGTCTCTAAGATGCTTAGGGAAGGAAGGCGCTGTATAAATTCAAACTCTGATCTACACTTCAGATAAATGACAATTCAATACACTTATATTTTATGTAGCATTTTAAACGGGCTTTGGCACCAATGAGACTGCCAGATGAAATTAGCATCTAGCAGGGAGATATCCTCTCCTGTGCTCTGTAGGTAGGAGACAGAAATCTTGTGGTGACCCATTAAAGATTTGGGGGACCAGGTTAAGCAGGATTCTGCAGCAACATTAAAACCCATGTCTGTCCAAAGTGTCACACCAGCCAAGCAAGTCCAGCCTGAACTGCAGAATTTCAGAGCCCTTGGGCCTTCCGAATTCCATGGCCATGAAACCATTCCCTGTCAGTGGAAAGCAGTTAGCCCTTGAGAAAACGAAGAACAATGTTCCCTTCGTCAACATGCCTTGAAGCATACAGCGCACGCAGGACCCCTCACGTGTAGCCTCCAGTGCGCATGATTGGGGATCCACAGGGGATCCGCTCTCAGGCAGATTTCCCCAGTCAGAGGCAGAGTCCCAAACGCCAACAAAATGCCTTTTTTTTGTGGCTCCTTCCTCTTGCTTTCTCCTGTGCCATCTCCCTTCTCTAGAGTTCCCTGCCTCTCTGCTCCCTAAGGGGCTCCTTCTTTTCCCTACTGAGGAGGGGCTGCTCCTGAAGATGAGCCAGGGATGGTCCTGAAGGTGGGTGATGTTCCTTTCCCCCTTTTAGGGGAACTGCACAGATATGTTTGTGCTGAGCTTGGTCCCCATGTCTTTTACCTTCATCATGTCTTCTCTCTGTAGCTGAATAGGTTTTTCTACCAAGATCTACCGAGATTCTATTCTATTCTATTCTATTCTACATGGGTGGTTCTTATACCACAGTCGTCATCACAGGATCCCTTGTGGTTGGTGACCTCAGTGGCAAGTCAGAGGATAAGCTGGCTCGAATTCAGAGAGCCAGGTGATGGCTAGAGAGTAACATGTGGCAGCAGCCTGGAGACGGCTAGAGGGTCCTCGTAAACCCACAATCTAAAAGCCAAGGGTTTTGGGAGCCCCGAAAGCCCATGTTGGCAGTGGTACCAGGACCATTCAAAAGCCCCCCATGACTATTGAGATAAATCACTTGCCAAATGTCCTCCCAATGCTTTGGTGATATTTTGAAGGTTGTCTCTGCACCCGTGAGGGTTGCAACCTTAATGGAAACTGAGATTAAATAGTGCAGGGGGAGAATGAATCTCCTCTCTCCCTCCAACCTCTGATGCTGGCTTCTTTTCCTGCAGTCGCACAGTCATTTTTGTGCATTTTAACAGAACAAATAGGAGACTAAACTACCCCTTCGTGTGCTGTGCTGGCCTGGTCTTTGTGAAACACAGGCAGAGTCCCCGGGCCAGGCTCTTGCATATGTGTATCTATTTTTAAAAAATGCGTGTGATCAAGTCACATTATTAGTTTGATTTTTAAATGAATGAAGTTTATTCACCCACTGCTTCTGCCTCCTGACATGTACGCGTGTGTCTTGGGCAATGCTCTGACCAGCACTTGTCTCACGCCATGCGAGCCCCAGGGGATTTCAGACAGGACAAGTTTCTTATTCTTAAACGGGGGCTATAAAGATGTGGATTGTTTGTTAAACTGTGATTCAGAGTCTGAGATAGTCTGAATTATATTTATAAACTAATCCCTGCTCTTTGTAGATGACTGGCCCTGCTGTTCACTCACTCATCCAACAGTTGCTTCCAGTGCAAGCTCTTTGTGGGCAGTGGGATTTTCAAAAGCTCTCTGCATTGGTCTAATTTTGTTCCTATTGACTTCAAAGGGAGCAAAGATAGGGCATTGGATTTGAAAATCCCTTCCTACCTGACAAAAAAGAGAAATAATTCGCTGTCAGTTATTCACCCAGTGCTGGCTCTCATGATCCAGCACAACTCTCCTTGTGATAGGGGACCCAGTGTCCGTGATATATAAATTACCACTACAACCACTCCTGCTACCTGCTGCGTGGGGAGAGATTCCCTTCTTACACTCCGATGAGATGGCTGGGCAGGCTTGGTGAATATTGGCACTAAGTATTCAAGGTTACTAAACATCTCTCTGTAGGGCTGGGAACAGCCATGTCACCTTGCCATACACCAGGTACTGTGATCGTGGCAGATCTCACAAGCTAATCAGCATTAGATTAGAGAGGAGACCTTTGAGAAACCTCTGTGTGCCGCAGGAAGTGGTGATAGCAGTTCAGTGATGGCTGCTCTGAGTCAGTATTGATTCAGTGAGCCAGCATGATGTTGCTACTGGAGGAGCTATCTTTTGAATGAGTTGTACCATTCAGGCATGACTACATGTGGTCATTAAAGATCACATGGTGCTTTGAAGGATGGGGAGTGCTTGTTATCTTGGCCACATTTTGACTTGGGTAATTACATTCTGCTTGCGGGAATTTCTCCTGAAGTTTCAGCTAGGAAAAGGTATTCTTGCCCCAAGTGGTCGCGTATTGTGGCTGTTCTATTGTGCTTCATCCCAGAAGGCTCAGGCACTGTGCTTCATCCCAGACATTGGTACATTTTAATGGCTGCCAAAGTGATCTCACTGTATGGTTTTAAAGGGCTCAGTGTAAATGTAAGGTCATTATCATCAGTATTGTAACTAAAATGGGATGGTTTTCTGCTTTTCAAACCTATCTTGTCAGTAAGAATCCAACTTTTTGGTTTTGGTGAAGTGGGAAGATGGATCCGACTGTCTCAGAAGATTTAATTCTTCAAGCCAAAGTTCAGCTTTAAAATCCTAAACAGAAAGAAAAAACAAGAAAAATAATCTGAAAAGACAGCAGGGGAAATAGGAATCTCTTCAGACTAGTCCATGGCTCATTGCACAAGTGTCCTCTTTAGTCAGGACTGGCTGGAAGTTTTGTGCAGCAAAAGCACATAGAATTCAGCAACACATGGGGATGACATTTAGCAAAGTGGCTTATTGCGGAAACCTAAACAAGTTTCATGAATTTTTCACCTTCTCATTGGACAAAGAGAAACCAGTGGCATGAGCCAACCAGAACCTAGAGATGTAAGTCAGACATACCTTTAATATGATGAAGGCAAATGATTGGAAAAGCCCCGAAGACTGAACTATCCTCTTATCCCCACAGTTCTAGGTTGAGGTATATTGACAGGACAATGTTGGGGAAACTTGCAGTACTCCTGCCTGTGTGCAAGGTGTGTTCTATGGATAAATAGATGTCTTCATTGTCAATGGCTGTAAATCCAGGATCCTAAGCCAACACTGAATTCACAAGGGAAAAAAACAGGAAAAAATTGAATGCCTCAATATTCCCTCCTTTGCTGGGCTTAGGAAGTAGTTTTGTACAGCATCGGGATTCATTTATCCTTCAGAATAAACATATGAATGAGAGGGATGGTGTTGCATATAAAGATATGTGTGTGTGTGTGTGTGTGTGTGTGTGTGTATACATTTCTGGGTTGGGGCACCTGATTTTTTTTTTAACCTTCTGCAAGTGGGGAGATTCTTACACCATTCCTGTGTTATTTTATTCAAGTTTCTATTTTTCTGCTCCCACTTCAGCTTTCCCTGTGTTTCCTGCTTTGAAACAAAAGATTTGCCTATTCCAGCCCTCTCGGTGCTATTAGTAGTATTATTATCTGCTCTCTCTCCGCCAATGAGTGCAGCCAGAACCTGGTGACGACATGGGCTAGGGAACAGCAAGGAGGCAGTGAAGCATCCAAGCTACTAATGTTAGGATTGGAGGTCAAGAAGCTGCTCTCCACAGAGAATGGGAAGCTTGCAGATGGACTAAGCTTGGAGGGGAGGTTGCTTTTGATGACAATACCAGACCTTGAAGGTGGACAATCGGGTGCAGTATGACAGGACAGAGTGCAGGTAATGCATTTATTTTTGCTAGCAGGCTGTCAGTGCAATTGATGCCTTATCTTGTGCTGTTCAGCTGAGAGAGGAATGGCCTATGGTTGCTTTCTTAAAGCTGCCTGCAATGAACGTTACAAACAGCCATGTGTTCTGTTTCAATTTCCTTTAGTGTTGCCTAGACTGTATTTAAGGGAAGGAAACGCTTCAACACAATTGATGCTGTGTGGGGTATTTGACTGTGGGGAGAGGCTCTGGTGGTGTATTCTAGGCTTTGTGTATTTTTCCCCATTGTTGACACCTGTATTCTATTGCATCTGAATTTTTAAAAAATGGAGATTGACATGTTCTGGCAGATAACTTCCTGGTTAAATAAAAACCGTAAAGCTTGCATTGGCACTGAAGTTGTGTCAACACAGACACCAGCCGTAAAAGCTGTCTTGGTGTGTTTGAAATCAAATCCCAACAATGCAGTTTTCTAGGCTGTGCTTCTGCAGAAGAGTAAGAAAACCTATAGACTCGTTGTTGTTTATTCTTTTGTCATTTGCTGGCAAAGTGCATCTAATTCACCCCTTTTAAAACACTTTCTTGCTAAGTTTTCCCCAAATCGATTAAATGCAGCGATTTTGGTCTCTCTCATGCGCACACATGATGGTGGTTTGTGACACCACAATGAAGCCATCCCAGTGTTGGGTTGTTCCTTTGTCCCAGTATTGTACACTAGCCAACTGAGGAAGTGTTACAGCCCAGTGCCCTGCTGCTCCAGTCTCTTCTCCTCAGAGAGGGAGATGATTTCAACACTAGTGCCCCGAAGCCCATTCAACTTCTTTTAGAATCCAGTTTTTTCTGGTGCTAGACTTGAACCACATTTTGTAGGGCCACTCTCTTAAATATTATTCCATGTAAAGAAACATGGTGAGGAAAAGGGGACAGGCTGTTACTTCATATTGCAGTGTCTGGAACTGTCGAACGGGCCTGGGCTTGAGCTGTGAAGTGCAGATCTGGCTCTGGACTTGTATTTGGAACCACCAGAGGCTTGGGGTGTTTGTTTGAATCATCCCCATTCTTGTTACTAGGGAACTTTGATGCTAAACTTATCAGGAGTTAGCACTCCTTTGGAGAGTTTGGCAAACAAGTCTGTACCTTTCATTCCCTCTCTTTTGCGCCCCCCTGGCCAAACAAATGTTTAACCATCTGTAAGGAATATTTGGGGTTTGTTTTTATTTTTCCTAACTGACCAGTAAATGCTACTGCTAGTGCGGTAGCAGTGGGAAGTGGCGAGTTAGAGATCAAACTCCACTTGGCTGGGGGACTGGGTGCTGTTCTGACTCTTCCAGCATGATCAGCAGGACTTGCTGTCACAAGGGCGGGGGTGGGTTGGATAAGGGTTGCGGGCAAGGCAGCTGCTGGCCTGAGGGGGAGAGAAAAGAAAATGCTGGGGCCTGAGGGGAAGATGAAACAAAATGCTCCCCAGTGTCGCCTATCTCTTGTACGAGTTAACGTTCTACGCTGGGTTTCTGTGTATGGCTGGTGGGGGAGGAACCTGGAGGAGAAGGGAACGCGTGGGGACAGTGGGGAGTAGGGGATAGTGCTGTGATGAGAGAGGGGGTGTGGGCACAGTGAGGAGGATGGCAGAGAGGAACATGGGCTTGGTGTGCTGTGGGAGTGAGGGGAAGGGCAAAGGATGGTCAGGGTGGGCAGCTGGGAGGAAGGAAAGAGTGAGCAGGTTGAGACTCTGAGGGGAAGGTGGGCAAGGAGGCAGCGTGGGAGAAGACAGGTGGGAGGTTGAGGGCTTGGAAGAGGAACAGGAAGAGGCAGGGTGGGGTGTCTGGGAGGGAGTGCTGGAAGGGGAAAAGCAGAGGGTGAAGTCTGTAGTAGCAGGGTGAGCGAGCATGACGGGAGAGTGGAGGGTGAAAAATCTCCCTCGGTCAAGGCAGCAGTTTGGGGCTGGATAAGTTCAGGGGGAGAAGAGGATCAAGAGGCTGAGAGTTGGCAAATCTTCCATGCTTCTTGCCTAGGAGTCGTGATGGTAGAATTCCCTGTCGCTGGTCTTGTCGATTGATATTCAGCTTTTTTCTTATAGTTCCCACCATTGCTCCCAGTGGCTCTGTTCCACCAATGGCAGTAGAGGTGGGGGCACTCATATAGATGGGGCAAAGGTAGCTGCCACCTTGCCATCTAGACCTTTTGTGGGCAGGCATAGATAACATGGTCCTTACAGCACTACTGGGCCATCTACACTACTGCATTGATGGTAGCAACAGTGGGGGATTTTCCAAAAAAAGAGGTCCAGTGTAGACAAGGCCCTGATGCACTTATCTCATTCCTCATGGAACCCATCTGTGTTGTGTCGCGTGATGGAGACAGGCAAAGAGGAGAAGTGAAATGCAGTGATGAACCTACACATGCCTCAGAAGGTGAACAGAGAGTGGCAGTGACCCCAGTAATTTGGTCACTAGTTAGAATTTCTTTGCTAATAGAAATAGCAGTTAAAAATCAGGTGTACACTCAAAAGAGGCTCTGAGCCTGGGGAGTGCTTTGATAGGTTACCTCAGGATTGGGCAGGAAGGTTGCTTTGGGCATCCAGAGAAGAAATGGATAGATTGCTCTAGGTCTGGAAAGGATGAGTGAGTGGATTTCTTTAGGTCAGGTTGTCGCTATAGGAGTAGGAGGAAAAGGGATGTTTGAGGCCTGGACTAGTGGGTGAGATTACTGTATGTTTGGGTGGAAAGATGAAGAGGTTGCTATGGGCTTGGGAGGAAGGCTTGCTCTGGCTCTGGGCTGGTTGAAATCTGGGTAGGCTACTCCAGGACTGTGGAGGAAAGTTGCCCTGGGCTAGGAATGTGGTTCAGTTGGGGTAGGAGTGTGAGCAGTTGAGTTGAGTGGGCCAGGCCTGGGTGAGAGGATGAGACAGCTGCTCCAAGAGCAGGTCAGTGGGCTGCTCTGGGTCTTGGTAGCATCATGGGTAGCTGTAGATCTGTGTGTGCAGATATGCAAGAATTAGGCAGGCAGTCTGATCCTGGGAGAGGAGTTTCCCTAGACTTGGGCAGGTGGTTCTGGGTGGATGGCTGGTTGCACTAATCCTGGATTCACTCATTTAGTTACTCGTGTACACTAGAAGCATGTCTGAGCTGCACCTTTGCTCCTGTCGGCCATGAGAAGGATTCATAGTACCATGGACCCCTGTTTTCATCAGCAGCAAATTGTGAGAGCTGCAAAAGCACCTCTGACCCAGTGGGAGGCATTAACCAGGGCAATCTGCCTTTGTAATCATGGCTCTGGGCCCCATGCTCAGATATGTTTTCCCCTACTCCCTCACCGCAAGCCCCTTTTAACATCTTCACCAATGAAAGGATCCACCACCATCCTCCTTGCAATAACTATCTGGCAGATTCTCATAACTCCTACAGTGCTGGGTCTGGAGGGAGCTGTGGATCCACCTTCCTTTCAAATAGATGAACCCAAACAAACTCCCTGAGTGAAATCCTGGCCGCCCTGAAGTCTATAGGACTTTGGCTTCTCTGTCTATATTGGATGGAACCAAAATCCTGTATCCAAACAGTCCCTGAAAATGTGGGGAAGCTGGGCTCCAAATCCAAGCTTTGTGGCTTGGGCCCTTCTCCACAGAGCCGCTTGAAAAGCCTTGAGTAACAGGTGGTGACAGCCCAGTAAGGGGCACCACATGCTGTATCTTTGTCACCTGGTGCTTATACAGTAGTTACACATATACATGGGTGGTGCCCAGCTCAGTGATTAGCCTTGGTAGCCATCAGTTAGTCATGCTCCTGTAGGAAGATTTACCTTTGACACTCTCATTTCAATGCCTGTCCATGCCCCTGCAGCAAGACATCCTCACCTTTGCGCTATTTTTAGAGGTGGACCTAAACCACAAAGTTTGAGTCTGAATCTGAACTTTCTCAGAATTCAGTGGTGTCTGGATCCAGGCCCATTAAAGGGCCCGTTGAGAACTTCAGATTTGGCTCCAAAGGGTGAGGATTTTCAGATTTTGCTTTGGGATCCCCTCTTATTTTAGTCATGTTTTTGTGGACTTCTCAGGTCAAAAGGGGGATGCTGCCAGATCTGTCTTCCTTTATAGCTACCATGACCTTCTGGATGTTAGCACTGCTGCTGGTCTTGCCTTGACTCTCTTGGGATTTTTTGATTTCTGTTGCTTTATCCACTACACAGTGAGCAGTCAGGAACCCTCTGTGATCTTCCTTAATCTCCACCAGCTTTTACATCCTCAATAAAAGACTCCTGAAGTGTTTACTCGTTAGTTAGATTTCCAGGAATTTCATAGCAACTCCATCCCCACTACTCTGTTCTGCCATAATAAAACTTACTACCGCAGCTGTAATATTTTCCATTTATCTAGCACTTCCCATTTGAGGCTCTCCAACACCTTGCAGTTTATAAACACTAACTAATTAAGGCTCATAATGATCCTGTGAAGTAGGGAAATATAAGATTAGCTTTCAAAGAGAGGTAAAGCGAGGCACAGCTGAGATTTCCAGTTTGCTTGTTCTGTGTATGACACCAAACCAGTAATGATCTACAACTTCTAGTAAAATTACTACAGTCTGAGGCCACAGAATATTGCAGCGTTGCCCTAACAATCTTCTAATTTTATTGAGAAATTTTTCAGTGGTGCACTTTGTCTTTAGTACATGGGAAAACCATGAGAACCTCTAAATCTGGTCACTGTTCAGTTACCAGTGAGATAAGCAAGTATTTGGACATTTTGCCTCTGCCACTGTCGAATATTAGTCCAGACCAAGCATGATGGATTTAATGGAACTGTAAATACATTCTTTTGAGTAAGAAGCCAAGTAGGTAGGAGAGGGTACAGTATAAAACAAAACCAAGATGGTACCAGGTCTCGAAACCAAGTTGCAAGGAAAAGTTAAAGGAACAGGAACTCAATGGAAAAGACACCTTGAGTTTACCTGACCACAGTTTTCCAACCTTATGAAGACGTATTGTTCTTATTGGGAACAAAGTGTTGAAAGGAGAAAAAGAAATGAGTCATTGGGTAGGACCACTTCATATTAAACACATGGAATATGTTACTGGGAAAGATGAGTTCAAGAGACAGCAAGGGCTACTGTGTATGAAGAAGTATGAGAAGAAGTAGGAAAAATTAACACTGGGCAAAGGTTTGAGGCCGGATGGCATCTTCCAATTCTTAAATCTTCCATTTCTTCAGTCGTTACCTTTAATTTGCTTAATTTTTGAAAAGTCCTGTGACATGTAGAGTATTGTTAGGAAAGCACCTAAAACAAGTACATGGGATACGGGGTCCTCTCCACAGTACCCTAAAATCTGGGGAATGTCAGTTCCTATTCTAGATTTTAATTTCATGACATGAGCCTATCTCTAGCATATGATGGGGAAAATGGAGCTCTTTCTTCCTTCCCCTCCTCTCCAGCTAGTTGATTCCCTGCTAGGTAACTCTAAGAAGAAAATGAGAAAAATATTGCAAAAGTGTGTGGGTTTTGGTGTTGGTTTGTCCCCAGACTTTTAGCTTGGTGACCCTTTTCTAGTTGGATCGATGACCAAGCTGAATGATGTATGTCTGCAGATAGTACGCAGCAGATAGCAAAGCACTGTGGCACTGTTGTTTTGAGCAAAGTGGAGGGATTTTTTTGTTTCACAAGTAAGCAATGGTGAGAAGCAGCTTTCTGCTGTCACCAGCACCTAGTGACCTAACCCAGGAAGAATGCTCCATTTCTGCTGCATTACACAGAACTGCCATGTATAGATCAAAAAGATATTAGCTGGGATAAGAGGCAAGATAAGAGGTTATCTCAGAGTCTGTATAATTTTGATGGACTTTGAACATGTGGGTGTGTAAAGTAGGTAAGTGTGTCTAACTCTTGAAATATTGGCATCATCTGAGCAATGAGCTCATTTCACTGCCATAAATTTACCTGGCCCTTCACAGACAAAACAAGGCCCGGTCCCTACCCCTGCATGTTACCATCAGTCACATAGTAAAATAATCTGTCACAGCTGTCATGCTGCTGCTGCCTGAGTAGTACCTGGTATGTTTCAGGGAAGGCTTAGATGAGAAGGATCCTTAGAGAGAGAGAGTGCACAGCGTAAGGGTAGTTAAGAGCTGGAACAGGTTTCCATGTGGAGATGATAGAATCCCTGTCACTGGAAGATTTTAAGACCAGGTTGCACAAACAGTTGTCAGGGATGGTCTAGGTTTACCTGGTCCTGCCTCAACACAAGAGGTTGCACTTGATGACCTCTTGAGGGCCCTTCCATCCCTATATTTCTATGATTTGATGGTAATCAATAATAATAAATGCTGAAAACAACGTTAAAGCAATGTAAAGAGTGCAGACGTCAGGAAATCCCGAGTCAAGGTTGAATGCATCACTCTTTACTCTGTCCTTTGTCTGGACACATATGATATAGGCTTTAGTTAATACTGCGATTAGGGCTGAATTAAGGCAGTCTGGGGCATCAGGCACAACACAGCACCCTCATGGCACTGCCCCACCATCTGGAGTGATGGTGGTAGTGGGGCTCCCCCTCCAGCGAAGTAAGAGCAGTGGCATGGCCACTCCCAGAAGCAAGCAGCAGCAGACCCTCCCCACAATGCATCAGTCACATTTGCAAACTTTTCTTTACAACCACATGGGCTTGAAAGTTCAGTCAATTTAAAATGAAACAGAGTTTCTGATGCAATCCCAAGACTCCAGGACCTGCAGCACTGGAGTAGGCCTACAGTGTCTGTGCCTTGATCTGGCCCTGCAATCATGTATGGTTATTTATTAATGTAATAGACTGTACTCTACTGGTGTTTATAATCTTAAATACACATGTGTATCTAAAATAACCCGTGATTACAATATTACAGATTATGTCATGATGCTGACCTCTAAAGACTCAGTGTTAACTTTAACTTTTTTTTTATTTCCTTCTTACGTTCAGGATGCTAAAAATCCCCCTGGAATATTTGCAGGCTCACCCATTTGTTTGAACAGTTAGGTTCTTGTGTGTGCAAGCGTATCTTACATATGCGCCAATAATGCAGGTTTATTTGGGGGTGGGGACTTTTGAAAATGCATCTGTGTCTTACTGGTTGGTGGTGAAGGTCGTAATGTTTTCTGGGTTGTTTCCTCCTCTCTCTCTCTCCATAGTAAAAGAGAAAATCCTCTAGTCCTGAAACTGTCCAGTGATTTTCTGCAGTGACTCTTGACTGGACCTGTAGTGCCCAGGTACCAGCTCATATTTTTGCCAGCTCAGTCTTGACATAATGTGGTGCTGTTTGCTAGAACTGCGGCTGCAGTTGTACTATGGACCTGGTGGTGGGGATGCTAGTCACTTTGTTAAATTCCTGTACATAATTTGCTACAATGTTGCCATTCAGCCCTCCCGCACGTGTTCCCTGCATGATCCTCGACTTGGATTTGGGACGTCCTTGTACCATCACTTCTAAAGTTGTCAAAAAAGAGTATTTGTCCAGGTGGACGCATAGAAAATGCCTTTAATTCTGATTCTATTCTGTAAAACACAGACTATTGTGCTTTGAGCTGAGGTTCATTTGTCTCAGGTAGTGTCGCAGGGGTAGACACGGAGACCACTGCTCCTGTTGGTGCATGAATATTTTAACAATTGAAATGCTGTCTGCCTGCTCCAGAAAAGAGCTGTTCAGATCCTCATTTGATCCTTTAATGAACAGGCATCAGGCTGGCTCAGGTCAGCGTCCCGGTTAGTTCTCATAGTGTGGCTGATAATGACCGCAACTCTAGGGGTTGTGTTGTGACCTCCTCTTTGTCACCAGATCTGTGGGAGCTCAAAGTGGGGCAAAGTGAAGGGTTTCGAGGAAGACAATAAGGCAACAAGAATTCTTTCTTTGTACTGACGGTCCAGGGAGGCTCATTGCTTTTTTGGGGATGCTCAGTTCAAAAAGTTAAGGGGGAGGTTTTCATATAGTCAAGGTTGGGGGAGTCGAGACGATCCCTCCCTCTGTCTCTGTTCTTATGTCTTCCTACCCTGTATCTTACTCCTTATCCCCCTCCACATGTTCTCTGCAGACTCCTCCCTTTGTGCCCTTCTCCTACTCTTTGCTTTGTACCTTCTAATGCCATCCCCTTTGCTTGGATGAGCCTTTCAGTTCCCAGGTGCCAAGCTCCCGCCTCCCCACTTCTGGCCCTTCTTTTCTGAAGCTTCCATATAATGATCCCATTGCATGTCCTTCTCATGCTGGAACTCTTGTCCCAGGAATTGTACTTGTCTGCGTTAGGGCCAGACTGTGTCTAATGTGACAAGGGAATGACAAGAATTTCCTCTCCCTTTTGCAGCCCCAGGAGGGGCCAGTCAATATTCTAGTTCTTGAATCCAGGGAGCACACAGAGTCCTCTGGTTGCATTTCTCAGTGGCCTGCATGCAGCCACCAGTGGATTATTTTGTGGCCACGACAGCCTCCAAAGCCTGGGCAGAGATTGTCGGGGACAAAGTAGCGGCTGCCCCCCTTCAGCGCCCAGCTATTGCTCCTGAATAGCTGTTACAAGATGCACTGCCTCGGTGGACCGGTGTCCTGCCAGCACCTCTGAAGACACATGGGGATGTCAGTGAAGGAGGCTGCGGCGTTCAGTTGCCATGGTGCTCCCCTGGGCAGCTTCCCTACTCCCACCCAGCTGGGACACGGGGAGCCTGGGATTCTGCAGGTAGCTGGTGAGTTCCTGATCCTTCCCTGGGGCGGCCAGTGAGCTCCCCACCTTCCCCAGGACAAGCTCTCACTGAATGGCCGTTGGGAGGTGGGGACAGAGAGACAGGTCAGTGCTTCAGTCCACACTTGCTGTTTACAGTTGCTTTAGCTACCACAGCAGTTCAAAGGCTCCGGGCCGCTTGGCAGCTCCCTGACAGGGTGACGTGACACGCTCCGAGCACAAGAACAGGAGCAAAGTCTGGGTGTGCTGACTGGGGAGCTCTACTTCCTGCTGCCTTCCTACGACTTAAATAGATTACAGTGATTTGGACATGGACAAGTGCATGTTGATTTGTTTTCCCTAAAGTTAATTAAGTATTTTAAGAACAATGCCAGAGCGGCTACCAGCAAGAATTATGAGGCCACCAAAAATTTTGTTGTGCGAACCCAGTGCCACCGGTGATGTGGGTTGAGAGTGGATCCATAGCGTTGTCCTTACTGCACTGGTGAGCAGAGCTGGCCAAGGGGACAGGAGATGTGTTGGACCCTCCTTTTCAAGGGGTGTTGCAACAACAGCCATTCTTCCCTGTGCTCCCTGAGTTATTGTACGTGCCGCAGGCAGACTGCTTACAGCGGCTCACCCTGGGGGGCTGCGCCCCACCATTGTCCTCACCTTCTCTGCAGCCACTAACTTTATATCCACAACCTGGTCTTAGGGTTAGTGCTATTCAGGGTAGGGACCTTGTCTTTTTCCATATCCCGTAAAGCCCCCTGGACATTTATGGGGCACTCTACTTGCATAGTGATGATACAGATTTACCTGGATGTGAGGAATACTGGGCACAACATTTTTATTTGTAAGCAGAAGTGGTAGAAGGCTGTGAACGTATATCCTGGTAAGATGGTTCTCCAGTTCTTACTTCTGGGCATATCTGACCTGCCTCTCCCCTTGTCCAATGAGATCTTGCAGCAACTTCATGTGGATGGAGTTTTCCAGCCTATAGGTGGTGCCAGAAATCAACTACTGAATGCAGTTCGATCTTTGGTTCATTCTGTTAGCTCACTGCCGGAGTGAATGGCAGTGTTCGCCAGACTAAGGACTTATGTTCACAGAGAAATTTTCCAGCATAGCTGTCGTGATATTATTATAGTTATACTGGTATAAATCTCCATGTGGACACTCTGTTCTGGAACATGCAATTTTATTCTAATATACTTAGTCTGCTTGGAAAGTGGAGGACGTCTACTGGAATAAAGTCACTTTTATTCCAGAATAGTGTGTGCAAATGGGGAATTTCATTATAGGAGTAGATTTATACCAGTATAGCTATGCTGGGAAATGCAGCCATGTTGGCTTTTGTTCCTGGGCAAGGAAGGAAAAAATCTGTCCATACTTTTTCCCAGCTGCCCCCAAAGCACAAACATTTGTTAGAATGATCATTGGCTTTCTGGTGGAGCTAAGTAGCACAGGGACCCCCCTGTGATGGCTCTTGCTTCTGTCATATACTATCAGGGAGCATGAGAGGCTCCACAGTTTTATGGAGTGTGGGGATAAGATGACCAAACCTAACATTCAAGCTTGGCAGAATTCAGTCTTTTTATAATGTTGATGGATAATATTGAAGTTGGTTTTAATGTATTTTTTTAGATTTGTATTGATCTTAAATATTCACATTTGCAGGAAATTATTGGTGAGGCTCAGACAATAGGGGAAGTCAGACAATAATTATTTAATGACAATAGACAATGAGAATTCAAAAAGTTAAAGCTATGTAACGGTTAAAAAACCGTCAGAGTCACATGTCAAAATATACAAAATAAATATCTGTAAATCAAACTCTCATAAGTTCTCAAGCAGCGTTTGTCTTACTTTGCCTATCTGGACATTTCAATTATTATCAATGGAAATATTTTTTGTTGGTTTGTGTGTGTACGGTGAAATTGACGCTTACCGACATTTACTGATAGAAGTCTAATCTTTCTGAGCCTTCTTACCTTAGTCTCCCTTTCCTGCAGAAAGAGAGGCACAGCCAAAAGCTGGCTCCTCCCAAGTGCTTGGAAAGTTGTCACTGGAATGTATGATGTTGGCATCAGAAGGTTACGGATAGTAGGCATCTGAATCAAGCACTTTTTAGCAGTGGGTATATTCTGAGCTCTTGGGAGCGTAAATTGTATCTGCTTGTGAAGGCTGTATTAGAGGCTTGTCAAAATGGGTCAAATTTAGTTTGGAGTACCAGTATGATTAGTATTACGGTAGCGTCTTGTGCTAGGTATGGCAATTTCCTGTAATATCCTTAAAAAACCTTATTGCATTAAGTTTAAGTAACTTTAGAGTACATTGTATTAAATGCAAGGGTTATGTATTATTGTGGGTCAGGATAGGCAGGAGATGGGATGCAAATCGGGGAGCTGTTATGAACTTCAAAGGACTATATTGAACAATGTGCCAGACGAGAATGGACTTTTGGAACAAACAGTATCGAGTGTCGGCTTGGGGAATCTCTACAGGGAGATGAATGCAAATTCCCATCTTCGGTTTTGCAAAAGCCCAGCCTTTGAGCTAGGCCCTGGTGGAGGATTATTGCTGATTATTTATTCCCGAAGGTTTGAGATAAAAAGTTCAAAATGTCTAAAGAAACAGGCTGATCTGCCAGTCAGTGTGCGTTGGCTGAACTAGGCTGTTATGAACTTGCAACTACAGAAAACCCCCTTTGTGGAATTGCAGGACTGATTCCTACCAGAGCCCTTGTTGCAGTTGGGGATTGGAGATGTAACCTATGGTAAACTTATTAGCATGGGTGTATGTTCTTTTCTTGCTTGTAATAGATTTTCTGTGTAATGCTTTTACCTTAAGAATAAATGTGCTTGCTTAGAAAGAGCTGTGTGGGAACTTCTAACTGCTGACAATTACATTGTTCGTAAACTTCAAAGAGCAAGTGAAGTGTAGACCCTGGCTTGCTTAGACAGTCTGCCGTGTGGGATTATCACAGTATAAGCAATGAATTGTGCATCCTGGAAAAACTCCTGGTCAGGAGGGAGAGAGATGTGGGTCTCCAAAAGGGGCGACACCTGAGTTATGCTAGGCAGTGTACACACATCTTATCAGAGGCCATTCCTGCCTGAATAAACCTGTGCTGACAAATAAACCAACTATTTCTGCCCTGTAACAAAATGAAATCAGCTTGTGTTTTGAAAGTCTCTGGTGCCAATTCAGCCTCAGACCTTTTTGTGTTTGCTGTAGTATTTCCAGTGGAATGCCAAGGTTATGGTACAGTCGTCACCTAAAAACTTAGCATTCACCACCACAAGTCCTGCAGTGTTTTCCTATAGCTGCAGTAAGAGAGGCAGTGGCTACCATTAAAAGTCAATGTCAACTAGCATTGCCTAAAAAAACGAGTTGAGTGGCACCTTAAAGACTAACAGATTTATTTGGGTATAAGCTTTCATGGGTAAAAAACCCGTGAAAGCTTATGCCCAAATAAATCTGTTAGTCTTTAAGGTGCCACCGTCGGACTCCTTGTTATTTTTGTGGATACAGACTAACATGGTTACCCCAAATACTTGACACTAGCCTTGTCTGTTACTTCCTATTATTTCACTTGGGGAAAACTGTGGTATCTCTACCACAATGGTAATTTTTAGTAAGTACTGACTTTTTAAATGGTGATCACTATACCTCAGTAAAGCAACAGCATTGAGTGGAAAATGTAGAGTTTTGAATGGGGCATATTTAAGCCCTTCTGTTCTCCATTTAAACCGATCTTTACCAACAATATCCCAGGATTATCTGCTTTTTCCGATTTTCACCCTACTTTTGAATCATTCAAATATATAAAATATCATTGAATCATTCAAATATATATAAAATACCTTGTTTTATTAGGAAACTACAATACATTGCGTGAGATATATGTATTACTCTGGTGGGAATTCTGAGCTAAAAAATTAAAAATTCTGCGTATCTTATTTGTCAAAAAACCCACCATATAATCACCCCAGTTTCAACTACTGTGATAATTTATTTTAAAATACCTGTCAACAAGTATGTCAACAATACACACAACAGCAAAAGAGATTCCTCCAGGAGTAGACAGTTAAAGAAACTCCTATGGAAACCCAGTTCAGGTGAGAGGTGCTCAAGGGGACTGCTTGGGCCCCTCCCCAGAGCTGAGTCACCTGCACTCCACCCCCAAAAGAGCCCAGCTGTGTGACACCTCCAGAGCCCAGATACCTGCACCCTCTATCCCCCAGAGCCCAGCTGTGGGGCAACCCTGGCCCAGACACCTGCACCCCCAGAATCTTTACTCCCCCCCCCGCTTCTTTACTATCTCACCAGGGGGTGTGGTGTGGTGTGGTCCTATCCTTCCTCAGCCTTTGCCAGAACTGGGTCTCCAGGGCCCTCTCCTGTCCCGAGGAGAATGACGATCAAGCCAGGCAGCTAGAGGGTGCAGAGCCTTCATCCCCGCCAGGCGTGGTACTCCATGTGCTCTGCAGGGTCCCGCGGCGCCTAGTGGCAACCAGCAGCTCTGCAGCCCAAATTCTGTGGGAGAAACAAGGAATTCTGCAGAAATCCTGCATTACGCAGTGGCGTAGAATTCTCTCACAAGTAATGTATTACAATAATACATTAGTCTGTGTGTCCGTGCAAAGCTGCCTGTTGAAGTAAGGCTATGTATTCATCTAGAAGATACACACAGTAAACAAACAGGCACACACACAAGCTCTGGAGTACATGCACATCTGAACATGCTGATGAATCTCACACCCACCACGTAGACAATTTCAAGCTGTTAGCAGATAGCGGTTTAGAGATCTGACATGGTAAAATAGAAAGAAAAACAGAAATCTGTACAGAATACATTTCAGAACACAAGGAATTATTTGAATGTGTTAAGGAGTCAAAAACAGAAGAAAAGGATGAAGTTTTTGACTATACGCGCTGCAAATAGTGTGGCCCGATTATTAAATGTAAATATTTATGGGCTATTAGTTCTAAGTCTACAACAGTTAACTGTTTATTCAAATGAAAAGTTTTATTTGGGCATTAGAGATATATTGTTTTCTTAAACGCAGAGGTGGTATTGTGTTTTGAATTCTGTTTTATTTCTGCAGCAAACCACATAGAATTCCATTAATCAAAGCGTTCATCTACTGAATACTTCCCCCCGTCCTTCCGTCCACTAATATACATCCTGATATTTACCCAGAAAATTATTAATAGTTTTTTCCCACTGATTTTCACCTGTTTTTGTTGTTGTAGTAATAAACTCGGATAAATTCCTGGGAAAAATTAAATAAAATAAAACCCCAAAATGAAGGGCCCGAAGCATATTGTACTGGAACACTGGGATGGAGATCTATATAATTTACTTTAAAACATTTTAACTATAAATACTGTTTATCTTTTCATAGCACTGATAATTAACTAGAGCAAAAAGATAATTATAATAAGCTCAGTTTTACTGCAGTGGCACCCAGGAGCCCTAGTCATGGAAGAGCGACCCACTGTGCTTCTTGCTTTACAAACACAGAACAAAGAAACAGTCCCTGCTCCAAACGGTTTACAATCTAAGTAATTCCTTCTTGTTTCCCTTATATCCGGAGAACAAAAAATATCCCTTCATCTGTATGATCTTTAGGTTTAGGAAAGTGGCAAGGAAAAAACAATCCTGGGATCTCCATGGGAGAGAAACTCCAGTGACTATCTCTGCAACAATCTGCACCTGAAGTGAAACACAAAGTGGCCGCTGTCGCTGTCGCAGGTCCCTGTATAGCAGGACTCCCAACTGTTTAAAGGCACAGTACACAGAAAACCGAATGACGTCTGCTTTCAGTATCTAGCTACCTACACAGCACGCCTGCTCATTTGAGTCAATGTTTTTGTGTCTGTCTGGAGAGAGATTTTATATAGACCAATTTGGCTGAAGCTTGCTCTCTCTCTCTTTCCAGTTCACTGGACAAGTGTGTTACATTTTCTTCAGTTTAACTTTAAATGGCCATTGTTTTACCCTGTTCTGCAAAGGAGCTGATCTTTCTCAACTCACGCTGTCATGGAAGTAACCTTTTTCTTTTCTGAGCAAGGTCATTACATCAGGATGCAGTAATCCTTTGCCTTTAGGATAAAACAGTCACTCTTTGTCTCACACTCTTTTTTTCTGTGCCTTCTTAAAAAAGGAAAGCGGAGAAAAAAGTCCTGATTCTGGCCTGTTAAACTAGTCTGTTTTTAGTGAGAATAATGCATGGGCTGTGGGGTATTGAAGGGCTGGAGGCTCACAGAGATGTTCCTTTGACATCTCATCCACAAAGAGAAGCTCCACATTTTTAAGTCATAGAAGCCCTGGGGATGAGATTACACCTTTGCCAGGCTCTGACAGGGTAAATTTTAGAGTTGCAGGGAGAGCAAATTATCCAGACTGAATTGCAAAGGAGAGATTTTAAAAGGGTTTTAAAAAACATGCTGGGCAGATTAGATTTATTTATAAAAATACCTTGATCTTTGTATAGCACTTTTGATCCCCAAATCCAAAGTGATTTGCAAAGGAGGGCATGTATCATTCTTGTATTACCAATAGGGAAACTGAGGACAGATAAATTAAGTTACTTGCATGGCAGATCAGCAGGAGAGACAGAAATAGAACCCCAGTTTCCTGACACCCAGCCTGCTGCCCTGATCACTGGACTGCTTCTTTATCTGCTGATCTTGTTTTCAACATGTGAATGATTGTGGGTTTTTTTCCATGTCAGGTTACATCACCATATCATTTATAGCCAGTCTGAGGTACACCTGATGAGGCATCTGTCATAATGCAACCTGAGGTAATGCTGTTTAAGCTACATCAAGATGCAAGGGATGTAACTTCAAAATGTTTAGCCAACCCCCCACTGAAGTCAATGAGGCTACACAGGTGTAACTGAGGGCTGACTTGGGCCTGGTATGTTTCAGCCAGATAAAACACTGGGGATGGAAGGATTTGATCCAAAATTTGTTAGAGCAGAGAAGGTGGAACAAATGGGTTAGATCGTCAGTTCCTCTCCTGTTATACCTCATCTCTGAATGGAGCAGCAAACGTCCAGTCCCAGTTGTATATGATCTCATGCACTCTAACAGAAGTGCCTAATTTTGGTCATCAGATTGTGGTTTCGTCTCAAACTCCATTCAGATGTGGCAGGTCCTCATTTTGTGTTGATATTATAGTTGAAGGAATATACTACAAGTGATTTTAAACTATATTAGCACTTCAAAGTTACCGCTATGCCATACTCCCTGACCCTTTGGAACTTGGCATTGACAGAACTCAGATCCTCCTCATACCCAAAAGCGAGAAGACAATCTCCATTAGCAGTTAGCAGTGTTGCACCCATGACACACAGCCAAGCAGTTCTTATTCCATTCAACAGAGGGCAGTGGTGATACATAGGTAGTAGCTAGTTTCTTGAAATAATATTTTTGACTTGTAATGGTTCCTGACTCATATTCTGAAGCCAATTAATCCTTACAGGCATTGCCTTGCTAGCAGCTCTACTCTATTTGTAGAAGCTCAAATACTCCTGCTCATCTTAACTGTGGCCATATGTGTTTTTGTACAGTGCCTGAGTAGTGTAGTGGGGGAGGATAGTCTTATCAATGGCATGAAATTTATTATCTGTTATATGTTATTAAGGAAATCCCAGCAAACTGGTCTGTAGTGCTCCATCTGCACTGTTGTATTCACTTCTTTAATTCCTGCAGAACTACTTTCATGTAAAGTCAGGTTCTAGGGCTTGTCTTCACTAGAGCCGGGAGAGATCGATCTTATGGCAATCGATTTATCGCGTCTCGTCAAATGGCGCCCCCATCGACTCCGTAACTCCAGCTCGCCAAAAGGCGCAAGCTGGAGTCGACGGGGGAGCGCGCCGCCGCCGCCGTGAGGACAGCAGGTAAGTCGGCTGTAGATATGCCGATTTCAGCTACGTTATTAATGTAGCTGAAATTGCGTATCTACAGTCGATCCCCCGTGCTAGTGAAGACCAGCCCTTAGACTCCAAAGTTATTATTGAAGTTGTTGAAGCAGTAACATAGAACCAATAGGGATTGCTTAGCCTGTAGTGCAATAACTTTGGCTTCTGGTAGTTAGACAGGGAAACAATGATTTTACTTCTTTATATAACTTGGGATTTGCTAAGTTACAGCTGATGAGAGCTTTTTGATGTCCTTAGAGGGCCATTCTCTTTTTGTCTGTTGTGTTTGAAAACTGCAAAATCACAGCTTTAAAAAAGAAAAAGCCTCCCAACGTATATAATTTGAGTTTGGTGCCTTTTTTGCTTTTCTCTTGGTCTAAAAGCCAAATGTTATAAAACAACTTCCAAAGCTTTGATGTGAGCTCATAATTTTCTCAGTGATGCTATTAATATTGCATGCTTGCTTGCCCCTTGGTGGGCTCCAACACCCACTAGCAGCAGCCATCTGTGAGAGCAGAGCTCCTCCCCAGCACAGTGGAAAATTCAGGCCAGATATACGTGCTGGGGCCACGTCTTACTGGCTATTTCTCCAGATCCCTTTATTCCAGAGGCTGTGTTGTGAGCAATATTCCTGCTACCTGGGGATTCCAATGTTTAACCAATGTCTTTTCTCACTCCTGGTGACAAGAGGTAGAAGCCCAAGGGCACTCAAATCCAGCAGATCTCCATTAGAATAGTAGGAACTGATACTACTCAACATAGGGCATCCCCTGATTACATTACAATTACCTGTGAAATAGTGAAGGATAAAAATGAGGCCATTGTATCAGTTCTGACAAGACTGGAATACTGTAACCTACTCCACCTGCCCTATCACAGAATCTATGGATCTCAACCACACATGAATTGTGCCTGGGAACTTTTGTAATCCTATCAATGGGATTGGCACTGTACAGCGTAGAAAATCATGTTTGCTTTATTTCCCCAGAGCATTGGGAAGCCGAGATTCCCATTGCCTCCAGGCATAGCTCTTGGAAAGATAACCCTGTGAAAAACTGAAGAAAACCTGCAAGCTGGATCTCCGTTAAGAGCAAAATACTGGTGGTTGGTGAGATTTCTCACAGACTGTGTCATTTTGCAGTCAAGCTTCTGGGATTTCAATAGATTTAAAATCTAATGTCTGAGTTTGGTGCTGGGATTACTTTTAGCAAAAACTAAATCCGCTAGAACGGTTCTGATAGTCTGTGATTAGTTGTATTGTGACATGGATTGCAGTCCACTAGGAGCTGTTCATACAGAAAGTGTCCTGAGGGCCATATGTGACTGAGAATTATAATATAGCTCTGCTTAATGTAATGCAAAACCCTTGTCCTGATGTATAATGAGCACACAGATTACTATGGTTTCCCACTACACGTCCACTTAATCTGTGGTCTGCCAGTAGCTAACTCTCAACTTCTGCTTCCTCTCACAGGACAGCCTTTCTCAGACCCCAGAGATCTTGCGCTATGTTTGTTGTAGCTGACTCCTTTCACTACCCACTCATTCAAGAAGCGATTTGCATGCTGGAAGCTTCTCCTATTCAAGGCCGGGGCTGCTTCTAAACTAGGGTGGGAGCTGCAGTCCAAGGAGGCTGCTATTTTCTTCTTCCAGAAAGCCATTTGGGGCAATTATAGTTTGTTCTTTTGAGGTGGTGCAGGGCAAATGTAATTTTCATAGGGATTCTGTGTGTTATTCATCCCCATTGATACCCTCTACATGGCATCAGAATGATGACTCCATATTCACTGCACGTGCTTCATGATATAACACCCATGTATGTGAACCAGATCAAGGCACACAGTGTCTAATTAAAGAAATTATACTAGTGCTGCTGGCAATCTTTAAAATTGCGACTATGAAAATAGTAACTTTTCTGTCCAGATGTATCATGGCTGATATTATTGCTAGCTGTAGTAGCAGTAAATGGTTATAGTAACCCTCAAAGGCCCTGGTTGGGATGGAGCCTGATTGTACTGGGTGCTGTGGAAACACAGAAGACAGACAATCCCTGCTGAGGTTCTGAAAGTTGTAACAATTACCTATTTGTAAGGATCAGAGAGAGGAAGTAGGGAGAGCCTGGTTCTGCTACCCTTCCTGCGTCATCCCAGGGAGATCAGAGGAAGGTGATGTTCAGCTTGAGTAAGGGTGGCAAAACTGCATCCTTAATGGGGAATCTTTATTCTTCAGTACGGTCCAGGCCAGTAGTCACCGAAAATTCTGGCCATCTGATATCCTGTCAGTGGTCTGTTAAGTGAATGTAGCTCACAATCCATTTGCCAGGGCACTGATATCCACAAAACCAGTACAGCTGGCTCTGACTGGCAAACTTATTGGCAATCTTAGCTGAGAGGCCAGGGACCAAATGGGCCATAGAGACCCAAATATTGCCTCTCTCCTAGAGATGGTCCCTCCAGCTCAGAGAAGTTCACTTTAGCCGGGGGCAGAGAGCAGTGCGTGGACACCAGCACTGCCAATATCTGTGCAGCGCCAGTTCTGAGGATAACTACAACACTTTGTTCTCCAGAAGGCTGGTGAGGCACTTTAAAAAAAAAATCTTAGATTCACATGGAAATTTAAAATGAAGACTCTGCATTATTCTATGCCTTGGCCAGGTCAGCGGGATGGCAGGTATTAACCTATGCAAATGTGTGAAGTCAGTAACAAAATACACATTGCCATAACCCCTTCAGACAGGTTGGTGTTGCCAACTCAGCTCACGTGTCAAAGGGTAGAACCCAGGCAGATCAGACACCCTTGAGCTATGTAGGGCTTATCTGCCAGAAGTGGAGACTTGTGCAATAGGTATATATACTCTGCACTTACACCTTCTTCCCAAGTAGCTCAAGATCATTTGCAGACATTAGTGAAGGAAGCTGCAGAGCTCTTCACTACCCCAGTGCAGAACTATGCAGCTACCCCAGTGCGAACACCCTCATTTTATATATGGGGAAACTGAGGCACCAACTTGCCCCAGGTTATTCTGGAAGTCTCCGGCAAAGCTGGGAGCTAAATGCAGATCTTCTGACCCTCCGGACTATGCTTGAACCACAAGGCCGTCCTACCCCTTCAGGGGAAGCCCTGAGAGGACAAAGTGTAATTTCTTCTAAATGTAAACAATACAGAAACTGCTGAAAACATTTGTTTTTTGCAGCTGGGTAACACCTCGCTGCAGTCCTAATCCATGGCTTGGTCAAGAGGTCACTGTGATCTAATTTCTGCGTGCATATTGATATCATCCGTTGCTTTCTGTGTGCACAAGAAAACATGGGCCAGGTAGTCAACTTCAGTGTTCCCCTAGTTCATCGACTGACTTCAGTGGACCTATGATAATTTGCCTGAGTGGAGGCCCTGTGACTTTTGTGATGAGTTAGTTACTCAGTCGCAAGACCCCCATGGACTCGAATTAAGTAAGACGTGACCTTGGTTGGCAAGAAACTCTAGGACCAGGTATTGGCATCAAGGGGCTTTCCTGTGAGGGAGTTCAGACTGGATACAAGAGTGGTCTCACAGCTGGCGCTGGTTGAGAGGTGTGCAATCTTTGGAATGAGGCCGTTGGCTTCTCCAGCTCAGGTTAGAATTGATCTTCTAAATATAGATCATTCTAAACCAGCCACATCCTTCCAAGTTGACTGTGAGCCCTCTCCCCTTCTCTAATAGCAGATGCCATTTGTGCTTCCAACACAACAAGCCTAGCACAAATTGTGAACCACTGAGTGCAGGGTAAGGGGAGATTGAGAGTATTCTGATACTAAATAAAAATCAAACAACTGCGAGAGTATGATGGATAAGGAGGCAACATCCTCAGCAGCTGAGGCTCTGAAAAGTATTCACCCCAAGCAAAACGGTGAGCAATCTTAGCTAGAAAGACTATTGAACATTTCTAGGAGAAAACGAGATCTTTTATATTCTCTCTGTGTGCTTCAGTGCAGCGTCTAGATTTACCTAGGTATCATTTCTAATCAGTAGGCCCTTAGCCATTCTCTACCAGCATTGGTTGCAGCTTAATGACATATTATTATATCATTCTTTTATCACTCAACTTGCTAGGTCATTTATCTCTTGGAAGGACGGAGGAAGAGAAGAGTTATTGTTGCTTTTTCTCTTAAAGTTATATAAAGCAAATGCATATAGCCAGAGATTTGGGGGAAATGGTGCTATCTGAAATTGCACGCTGATTGAATACCTACAAACAGAGGTGCGTCATGCAGAACATACTGATAATCTAGCCAAGTATACTTAATACTCTGTTACCCTATATCCACTGAGTTCAGTAGAAAGATTAGTGAGCTAGCTGAATGATACAAAATACCGTGTGTATGTGTGTGTGTGTGTGCGCGCACGTGCCTGCACACACTGGGCTTTTCAACAGCTGTTGCTAGCAAGTTGTTGAGGGGGATTTTTCCCATGTGTGTAAGTGAAGTGAGGAGTAGAAGAGGAAAACTCTCTGCTCTCCAAATCAGTTGACTCGCCCTTCCCTGTTAGTAAGCAAGTCAAAGGACCAGCGATTGGAGACCATCTCATCAGTAAGGCACACAATTACAGAAAGCCCAGGCCTTGTTTGTTACACAAGTTGCACTGGTTTCATTCACTTTTAAATCATCTAGTTAAACTGGTGGAGAACCCTAATGTAGATGTAACCCACACACATGCTGGGTGTGGTGCTCTGTCCCATCTCACGGACATGAGACCATATCGAGAGAGAAATGCATGAATCTGCTCTACAGCCTTAGCTAATGGCTACATGGCTTTTATCTCATGCAGTTGAGGCTCATGTACTTAGCTCCAGAGGTTCCCAGGTTCAGTCCCGACGACCAGGGTCTGTCAGTGTTGCATAGACACACTAAATGTATGTTTACACTGCAATCAGATGGTGGAATGGGGAAAAGCTCTTTCGACTTCAGTTCCGACATGAAGATCTAGAACCATATTTTTAAAAGTACTTAACTCCCAGTGGCTCCCCTTAAGAACAATAGGAACTGCTGGGTGCTGATCTCTCAAAATCCAGCCACTTATTTTGGTATTTAAATGGGACCAAGGTATTTTGAAAATTTGGCCCCTTTTGCCTCAGTGAGTGTTGCAGAGAAGAGGACTAAATCAGCAACTTTCCCAGACGGCCAAACCAGCTGCCTATTGGAACAAAAGGAGCAAATCACAGCTCTGGGCAGCACAGCAGTTGACCTAGGATAGCGTGTTCTGATAAGAAATAGTCTCACATAATAAGGAACTTGAGAAAGAGACTGACTTGAGGAGAGAGCTTTGGATTCTTGTTACTCAGGTCAGCAGGAGGCTGGACATTTTGCAGAGGAGATACTGTCAATCCTGGCAGAAGGGCAGGGTTTTCAGCAAGTGACACTGCTGAGTACTCCTGCTCCCTGTGGCTAGAGGCAGGTGTTTAGATGTCAAAGCAACAGGGGACATGTAGCAAGAAGGAGGACCATGCTAGTTCTATAGAAATAAAAGAGGCCCGGGCATACTAGAGACACAGATCATGGCTCAGAGTGACAGGGTGGATGTTGGGAATCTCAGCTCTGCAGATAGACTGATCAATTTGCTGTGTAAATTTTATCTCTCAGATTGGCAAACTGCCTGACCATATTCTTTTGTTTGGACAGGGCTACACTGGCATGTACATGTGGCACAGGCAGTATTGCCAGCTATTGTAATTTTGTTGCAGATCTCATGTTTGATTTTTAAAAGCCCCAGCCCTTGGAGTCATGTGATTACATAAGAAATCTCAGATGCAAAAATGTAATGTGAAAGATGAGTCTCTTGGCTAGAATGCGCCTTCTGTTAGGATCATTTGCTCACTTTTGGATTACAGTGGACATTTTGCACACTGGAATTAAAAAATAACAATTTTTATATGCTAGACATTCTGTAAGCAACTGGCAGAGCAAAGACTCCTGGTTTCTACTCTGCACTGGCTGGAGTGTTTCCGAGAGGTTAGAGCAGGCAAGCCCTGGGAGCGGAGGCTCTGCAGTTCTATAAGCACTATTTAGAGCTAGGTGGTGATATAGCCTTTTTTCCCTTAGTTCCACTGACCCATCCTGGACAGGTCACTTGGACAGGTCAATTAACCCTCTCCTTGGCTCTATCTCTTCATCTTTACATTCATTGGTGTCATACTTGAATGACTTCCATTTAGCATCAGCTGCTCAGGGCGAGTTTTGACCACCTGGGGAGACAGAGTGTACCATGTACTGTGTGCAATGACCGCCTCTAGTGTCTGTTCTCATTCAGCTCAAGTGGCAGCAACGTGTTTTTGGAGCTGAAAGACCATGGTTCTGATTCTGACTCTGCAGACGAGTATGTGATTTGTTTAGTAACAGCACATTGGTTCATTCCAGAAGCACTTGGAGATTACAGGAGTTAAGACTGGGTAAATGTCAATATACCCATGTGGTATCATGGGGCTTAATTAATTAGTGGTGTAAAGGGATTTGTGAACCTGAGATAAAAGGTTCTGCAGGAGCATAAAATATCACTCTCCATACATCTGTCCCATGTAATAAGAAATACTTAAAAAAAAGAAAATATTGAAATAACTTCTCTAAAGTGCTATGCTTATCACAAGTGAATGCTCTTGCAAGTTGAGTTAAGTCTCAAGATGATGAAAATGTAATAAATGAGGATGTAATTGTCCAAAGTTTCAAACACATGCATATCAGAATGTATGTACATCTGCATTTAGACTCTCAAATCCTAGTGCAAATTTGGGTTGTGCATATATCTATGTGCAAGAACTAATATGCACCTAAACCAGGTGTATGCATACTTAAAAATAGGAGCCCAAAATGGCAGTGTAAGTTTGCAGTTACTTTTTTTGACATACCATCTAGATACTAACATTAAAAGCATACACAGGTACACTTTCCGAAGCTTTGCCCCAGTCTCTAACTTGTTCACTCCCACAACTTGTGCATTTAGCATTTGAACAGGTCACTTAGGCCAGAATTTTCAAACTTGGGTGCCTAAAGTTAGGAATCTAGACTAATTGTAAGGCTTCAGAATAAGCAGCCTGATAGTTCAGTGGTGCTGAACACCAGCAGCTCCTCTTCGCATCAGAGGGAGCTGAGAGTGCCTTGCAGGACTGGGCCCTCAATATATGAGTTTTCTAAATCTGTAAAATGGGGTTAACTTGTCTTCATCACAAAGGTTTGTGAGGCAAAATTAAATTTAGTTATTGAAAAAAATGTTGAGCTGCTCTAAGGGGGAGAGAAAGAGAGTGTGTGTGTGTGTGTGTGTGTGTGCGCGCGCATGTGTGTGTTACAATGTCCACTGGAGTCAGCGGGATTCTCTCCTTTGACTTTAAGCTTTGGATAAGACCCTAAGAGTGCAAACTATAATAATGATTAGATAAGTGTATCTAAAATACATCACAGGGGATGAGCCTTCCTTCATGCAAAATTATTACTTCTATTGGTAGAAGTCTCTGTAGCTAGAATATTAAGTTTGTTTTTTTATAGTATCTGCTATTGTTTAAGCCTAATGAATAATTTGTTGTTCCTGCTGACAGCTTTACCACTGAAGAGATCCAGTTTCATATTCTTTCTGGCAATAAGGTGTGTGGTTACAAGCAGTCTCAGCCTTCTCTCCTCCCCTCAGAATTTCCTCCTGTTACAGGTGTGCCTATACTTTGTGAAATGCAAGGCAATTTTTTTTAGGGGGGAGGGAGAAGAGGTATACCAAGGTGTAATATATTCAACCATTTTATATAGAAAAAAAAATTGCAGCTCTCAAACAGCAAAACTATAGCTAACCAGCAGCTCTTTCTACTGAATTCCAGAGAAGCCAGAGATACACACTGATGCAGGTTTATTCTAATTGTGTAAGACTTAGAAAAATATAGACACACGCCTGATACTGGATGGAAGGTACTGTATAGATAGGCTTATTTAGTACATAATATACACAATATCTCAGAGCTCAGTATGCACATAGTCCCTATTTGGTACAATCGTGCAACTCCTATGATTTCTGTGGGGTGCACAGGTGTAACTGAGCAGAATTTGACCCATCTCAATCAGTAGTAAACTATCTTTTTGCAATAAATATTTATAGACAAAGCTCCGTGAAAAGACCATTGCATCTTCAAGTTAATTTGCACCAACTGTAAATAACATGCTTAATGAGCTCTTAGAGATGTATGGCCATGAGTAATTGCAGGTATGTTAAGGCTAGAGATAATGAACAAGTGCTTTGCAAAGGGATAGATTTGGTCGTTTAAATTCCATAGGTCATGTCCTAGTCTTCACTTGAAAGCTCCAGAATGTCGTAAATAAATGCTATCAATTGAGTTTATATGCTGGGTCATAGATTATACCTGACTCCAATGCTCACCTTCCCACTGGCCTACAGCACTTGTACAACTGATGGAGGAGGTGAAGCCACAGGTGGGCTTAAGTCTTGCTCTTTTGGTTTCAACGCAAGCAGTGAGGCAGAGAGATGAAAGGGCCACTGTCCTACTTGAGACAGCAAAGTTCTGCTTCTACCACACTGCAGAGGAGGCCTGGGAAATGTAGCTGAAGCATTTTCCTTTTTTCAAGCAAAACAGACGATTGCTAGAAAAGTTCCCTAAAGTCAGAGTTATTAAAGGAAACAGTAAATAATTTTCCCTACTTTTGTTTTTAAACAATCCTCTTGAACATGAAATTGAAATCTCTTTTCCTCATTGCACTTGCACATCAGTTTATCATCAGTTTGTTATTAAAGAGCTGCTAGTGTGGGGCAGATGGCAATAACAAGATTTTAGAGTATTTGAGAGGGGAAAAGCCCTAATCCATTCCCAAGAACCCCCTTGGAAGTGCAGGCTATCCATTTAAAGAGATTGCAATTGATGGTGCTACTCTTGCTGGATGGTGTGTGCTGGTACATTGCTGTAGGTTGCTCATCAGTATTAGTCTGTTCATAGTTGTATTGTAGAATTGCTTATAACCGGGGATCATGTATTGGGGATCATAGATGTATTGTAGAATTGCTTATAATTGGGGCTCATATATTCCACAGTTCTGTGGCTGCAGAATTTACCAGGAATTTATGCCTTCCTGCAAAATTGTGCTCTATAATCACTTATTTTAAAGTTTCTAGCCCCTGGGGCTGCAGAGAGAATCTTGAAAATATGACTAGCATAAACAATACTGTTGTCTTCCTGAGTTTGCAAAGAGCCTGAAACAATAGCTCTGAGAGGTTTGAACTGCTGTTCACCTCAGTCACTGTCCTTTGGATTCTGCAATCATTAGGCCGTAGAATACACTATTTTTCCAAGAAGCTGAGAATTCAGTACTTCTGTTCTGGAATTTGCAGTTTTGCTGTAATGAGCACTGGACATTTAATTTTGTGTCTCTGTGCTGCTGGGTCCTGTCTTCAGGTGCCTCTTGTACTCCAAATTAGAGTTATACAGCATCTTCATGCAGCATTCCATACAACTAGGCAGCCAGGGGGTCAGTGGTCTAGAAATGGAGTCTATCTTGCAACCAAGAGTGGAGGAACCAGAAGTGTCGACTGGCTAATTGTGCTGCCTGGAGACTAGGGAGTCAGCCAGGCCCTAGATTTTTAAGGAGGTGAGTTGCTGAAGTTGGCTATATGCTCTTCACCTTCCCTGGCACTTAAAGAGATTCTGAGCCAGGACACAGGATAATATCATGGCTGCTGAAGCCCAGGGAGCCATGCCACCTGGAGGACATAGCAAATAACCAAAACCAAACATCCATTCTCAAAAACAATCACTGACAGAATAAACAACAAGGAATCTTATGCCAATGAGTCTTTTCATCTGTGATCAGAAGTGTGTGTATTTAAGAGTAGGAAGGGGAATAGGAGCGAAGGAGAGAGAATAAATAAACATTGCTGCAAAATTTAGGGGTACTTAACAAGGAATTTGGACTCATTATGTCATGGAAGTCATAGGGCCTTGTTTAGAATCAGTGGGATTTAATACCATTTTGTAATGAGAGGGTTTCCCCTGAGTGTTGAGCTATACACTCACTGGGTTATTGTCAGCATTATCGATGAGAGTAATTAAAGCATTGTTTTGAAAAGTAAACTCCACATGCAAAGAATTATGGCCTTTGCAAACGTAAGAAAATGGCTTTTGATCTTCGGGTCTTGTTAGTGTCTCTGAACAAATAGAAAATTGTTGGTAATTTTAACGGTGTCTGATTAGGAATGGTATAAGCATTTCCAATAGGCAGGAGAGATCTTTTAAAGTATGGACACACTCTGCAGTCCGATGGTGGAAATCGGAAGCTGGGTGTGGCAGTGCAAAGGAGCACTCACCTCCTGAGGGCCTCCAAGTAGCTGGGTACAGTACCACAGTCCTTTTCTTGCCCCGGTGCCTCCTGTAGGCTGCTGTCTGACCATTATGAGTCTTCAGTAGCTTGTCCCTCCAGCCCAGTCATAAAGTCCACTGAACCCCTTCCAGGGTACTAACCTGCGTATTTGTTGGACTCTGTTTCACTTTCTAGGGTCCTGAGCCCCAGCTCGGGGTCTCTTCAATTCAGCCCTTTATTTAGGCTCCCAATTAAGGCCTGTCCCCTTCTTGGGATTTATGCCACTTTACCTGCCCACTATTCCAGGTTTCAACCTAGGGCCTCCATCTACAGAAGCCACATACTGTTTACTTCAAACTATTGCTGCTGTTTTTCTGGGCCTCTTTTATCTCCAGCCTGTCTCAGAGCCAGCATCCTCAGGGTTTTCTCTAGCTGAAGGCTTCGCCCCTCCCATTCCAGCCAGGAACTGAACTTGCTAAGACCAGGCATCTCCTTTTATCTGAGCCTGGTGGGCTCTGATCGGATGCTTCCACGAGGCTTCTCTAGGCAGGCCTGGAGGACCCACTTTTGCTGCTTTTTTCCTGTCACTTTATTGCTTCCTGGGGTGATGTGCAGTAGGTCTGTGGGGCCTCCTGAAGGGAATTGCAAAGGCCAGACCCACCTTGTCACAGTTAATCTTCGTTCGTCTCAATCCAGTGCTGGATTGTGACATTTGAAATGTCAACGAAAAGGACAGCAAATGGGGCTCGAACAGGAAAAGTGTACATTTAAAGTGTCTCTGTGCACACTGCCTCCTGACTTGCTTTATTTTTCCTTCAGACACTTTTAGAAAGTTAATGTCAACCGTTAAACCTTTTAGACGATCACCCTTATTTGGTTTTGAAGTGAATAATTCTGCCGTGTACGGCTCTTGAAACCGAGCCTGAAGCAGCCCTGAGTAAAATCTTGTATTCCTTTCAAGATCTTGGAAACAGTTACATCACAGGCAAATTGCGCCAGAAACCATTAATAGTATTCTTTGTGGAAAGAAATCTCACGAGAGGGCTTATTTTAGCAAACTGGCATTGCTTACAAACAGATACAGTAACCGATACAGTTGTCCCCATTCTGTGGGAGAGCTGAAACTTTATACAGTGCAAAAGACTTCACAAAATAAACGTCTTTCTGTAACAAATTTAAAAAGCTGCCTCAGTGGCTTTATCATCTCTGTAATGCTAATGATCTCAGAGGATGAAAGTAGTCTTTGGCGCACAGAAAAGAATTTATAGCTGAGTTAACGATAAATAAATTTCTTTGAGTTTACTGTTGCCTTTAGCTCATAGTTTGTAAGAATTGTCGAAGGCCATGTGAGAAGGCATAAACCTCTTTGTCACAGAGCAAAATACTGTGGCTGGAAGCTGACTGACCCATTTATAATACATTAAGGGTCTGTCTACATCTACACTGCCATTAAAAATCTGTGGCTAGCCTGGGCTTGTGGGGCTCAGGGGATGCTCAGTTGCGACACAGAATGCTTGCAGCTTGAATCCTAGGACACTGCGAGCAGGGCTGTCTCTAGGGAGGTGTGGGGCCTGGGACATATCAGCCTCCCTGCTAGTCTCCTTGTTGCCTACCTGGCTGCCACTTGCCTCTTACCCCGCCACCATCTGCCAGTCGCTGATCCTCGCTGTCCGCCTGCTGAATGACTCTTCACCCATCTGCCCGCCCCTCCCTTTAGTCTCCTCACCATCTGTCCAGTGCGCCCCCTCACCCCATCCTCCCGACCACTGCTCTCCTCCTTGCCATTCACCCGGCCACCTGCCTTCTCACCCTACATGCCGCTCACCTCTCCATTCACCTCCTCACCCTACTTGCCTGCTCGCCGCCTACCTCACCTTCCCTCCCATCTTCCCACTTGAATATCGGGACAAATGGCGTGCCAATCATACAGCAGTCGGGACGTGGGACTAAATATTGGGACAGTCCCGATTTTATCAAAGTGTGGGGCCCCCAAAGAGCAGGGCCCAGGGCAGTCACCCTGATTCATCCTACCCAAGGAACGGCTCTACCTGCGAGGAAGAAGGGTCCTAGAGCTTGTGCTACATCCTGAGCCCAGACATCTACACCACAATTAAACAGCCCCTTCACCTGAGCTCCACAAGCCTGAGTCAGTTGGCAAAGGCCAGCCATGGGTGTAGACATACCCTAAGGCAGTGGTTCTCAACCAAGGGTACACATACCCCTGGGGGTACACAGAGGTCTTTCAAGGGCTACATCAACTGACCTAGATATTTGCCTACTTTTACAACAGGCTACATAAAAAGCACTAGCAAAGTCAGTACCAACTAAAATTTCATACAATGACATGTTATACTGCTGTGTATACTATACACTGAAATGTAAGTACAATATTTATATTCCAATTGATTTATTTTATAATTATATAGTAAAAATGAGAAAGTAATCAATTGCTCAGGAACAATGTGCTGTGATACTATTTTTGTAATTTTATATCTGATTTTGTAAGCAAGTAGTTTGTAAGTGAGGTGAAACTTGGGGTATACAAGACAAATCAGACTCCTGAAAGGGGTACAGTAGTCTGGGAAGGTTGAGAGCCACTGCCCTAAGGGATCAAACTGAAAAATATCTGGTGGATGCAAAACATGTGCTTGGAGCAGGGGGCACGTTTTCATAGGCAACGAGGGTGTCAGTAAAAATCTGGATTCATGCTCCAAAACAGGGCAACTTTCTACAACTTCTGTAACATGTGCAGTTACTGAGTTTGTGCATGCATTGAAAAGTAGATTAGAGATGATTCTGGCATCCTTACTGACACCACATAGTACTTTACCTTGCAGAAACTTCTATTGCAATCAACGGATTTCCTTGCAGAGTAAGGTGCTATTGAACATGTCTAAGCATGACAGAATCTGGAACTTGGTGAGGAAATAATGTGAGATGTCTAAAATTGTCACCATTAGCTTAAAATGCATTTCACCGTTGTTTGGTTTTTGTTGCTGTTGTCGTAATGTGGAAAACTCTCCCATATTTAATTATGTACAAACAACAAAACAATCCCCGTTCATGTTAAACGTTGGACTCAGATCCAGAAAATCAAACCCTGAGTTAAAGTTAAATAAGGCCTGGCTTGCACTTGAAAGTCATACTGGTATGGAATGTAGGTTAGGAGTCTGATTTATTACCAGGTTAGTTATATCAGTACAAGTCCTAGTGTGAATTCAGGTTAGTCCAGTATAAAGGTGACTTATACTGATATAGCTGTTTCCCTCATTCCTGTGGAAATAGCAGCCCACGTATTAAGAATCGTTATACAGATATAACTGTATCCTATTAGCAGGGTTGTTCTGCTTTAACTATACTAGTGTTTATATTTCAACTTTAACAGTGGTATGGTTAAAGTATACAACTGTCTAGTGTAGCCAAGAACTGACATTATTATTGAGTCTCATTCACATTTTTACCTGAGTCCCTATACAGCAAGCTGACAATGTAAAGGGGCCTTAATGTAGGTGCAGAGGGCCATGTAAATGTGCCCTCTACGTTGTCAGCACAGGATAAAGGTACTTTCAGAGGGAAGCAGCCTCCTGCAAGGAGAAAGTGGGAGGAATGGAATTTTTTATGGCACATGGTAAAAAACTCTTTGTGGAGCGGGCCATAAGAAGCTCCTCTCTGCACATGCTTAAACTCCCCTTCATGCCAATAACAGTTACGTATGCATGTTCAGAGGAAATAGACTGGGTTTTTTCAAATATTTTTTTAATTTGCAAGTGTCATCACTTTTAAAAAAATGAATCAATTCTCTGCCCCAAAGCACCAAAAATGCCTGAAGAAAATGTTGTTAAAAAGTTTAAGTGGGGCGAGGAGGCTCAAGGATAAAGAGATTTTTTCATCTAGACCAGTGGTATGAATCGCAGATTAGTAGAGACCTTATCCTTATCCGATAACTGTGTAATAGCTAAGGCTGTTGAGCGATTAAAAAAATTAATCGCGATTAATCGCGTGATAAAAAAAATTAATCATGATTCATTGCACTGTTAAACAATAATAGAATACCATTTATTTTAATATTTTTGGTTGTTTTTCTACATTTTCAAATATATTGATTTAAAGTTGCAACATAGAACACAAAGTGTACAGTGCTCACTTTATATTTATTTTTGATTACAAATATTTGGATGGTAAAAAACAAAAGAGAGTATATTTCAATTCACCTAATACAAGTACTGTAGTGAAATCTCTTTATAATGAAAGATGCACTTACAAATGTAGAATTATGTACAAAAAATAACTGCATTAAAGAATAAAACAATGTAAAGCTTTAGAACCTACAAGTCCACTCAGTCCAACTTCAGCCAATCGCTCAGACAAACAAATCTGGTTACAATTTGCAGGAGATAATGCTGCCCACATCTTGTTTACAATGTCACCTGAAAGTGAGAACAGGTGTTCTCATGGCACTGTTGTAGCTTGCGTTGCAAGATATTTATGTGCCAGAGGCGCTAAAGATTCATATGTTCCTTCATCCTTCAACCACCATTCCAAAAGACATGTGTCCATGCTGATGATGGGTTCGGCTCAATAATGATCCAAAGCAGAGCAGACCGACGCATGTTCATTTTTATCATCTGAGTCAGATGCCACCAGCAAAAGGTTGATTTTCTCTTTTGATGGTTCAGCTTCTGTAGTTTCTGCATCGGAATGTTGCTCGTTTAAGATTTCTGAAAGCATGCGCCACTCCTCGTCCCTCTCAGTCTTTGGAAGGCACTTCAGATTCTTAAACCTTGGGTTGAGTGTTGTAGCTGTCTTTAGAAATCTCACAATCTCACCTTCTTTGCGTTTTGTCAAATCTACTGTGAAAGTGTTCTTAAAACAAACAACATATGCTGGGTCATCATCCGAGACTGCTATAACATGAAATATATAGCAGAATGTGAGTAAAACAGAACAAGAGACATACAATTCACCCTCAAGGAGTTCAGTCACAAATGTAATTAACACATTACTTTTTTAGTGAGCATCATCAGCATGAAAGCATGTTCTCTGGAATGGTGGCCGCAGCATGATGGGGCATAGGAATGTTTACCATATCTGGCACGTAAATACCTTGCAATGACGGCTACAAAAGTGCCATGTGAACACCTGTTCACACTTTCATGTGATGTTGTAAATGAGAGCAGTCAGAACTATCTCCCATAAATATAAAGAACTTGTTTGTCTTAGCAGTTGGCTGAACAAGAAGTAGGACTGACTGGACTTGTAGGCTCTAAAGTTTTACATTGTTTTGTTTTTGAATGCATTTATGTAACAAAAAAATCTACATTTGTAAATTCACAACAAAGATTGCACTACAGTACTTGCATGAGGTGAACTGAAAAATACTATTTCTTTTATTTATCATTTTTACAGTACAAATATTTGTAATAAAAATAATAATTTAAAGTGAGCACTGTACACTTTGTATTCTATGTTGTAATAGAAATCAATATATTTGAAAATGTAGAAAAACGTACAAAATATTTAATAAATTGCAATTGGTGTTCTATTGTTTAACGGTGCAATTAATCGCAATTCATTTTTTTAATCACAGTTAATTTTTTTTGAGTTAATCGCATGAGTTAACTTCGATTAAATCAACAGCCCTAGTAATAGCCTGTATGAAATGGGGTAGGGTGGAGTAGGGGCATGTCTCAGTTCTGAACTAGTTTATAGGAACTGGATTTAAAACTCCACTCATTGCAATATCCATTATCATATCTCCAGTGCAAGTATGAGGCACGTTAGCTGGTTTTGCACTGCCTCTTCCTGTATTTTGCACTGCCCCTTTCTGTATAGTACTTATTGGCGGGAAAAAGATTTGAATCTCAAAGCCTGTCAATCTGTGAGTTCATTAAGGCTAAATTCAGGTAAAATAAATATAGTAATAAAGACAAAAAGTCATGAAACAATCAATTTGTGTGCAGTACTTAAAAACAACAACTTTTATATTTTTTTCACGTTTTAATAACAAATTTATACTGGGGTGAACGTCTCTAATTTTGAGACCAATCCTTTAGTGTATACGTGCACGTAATGCTCACTGAAGCCAATGGGAATTTTATTAATGCATAAAAAACGGTTGTACGATGGGAAAAGTCTCGGCAGCATTTTAGCTCTATCAGTGTTAACACAGTTACTCTTAGAGGCTTTGTCGCCAATCCTGCAAACAATAATTTTCCATTGGCCAAACCCTGAGTGTAAGATTTACGTTAATACAGCCTTAGGATGTGAGTGCGATGGCTGCCATCTTTGGCCGACACGCTGGGAGCCTCCGGAGCTAAAAGCACAAGCTGCTTCAGCTTAAGCTAAAGAGCCTTGGTTACCTAGCTGGGGGCTGTAACAACTCATCTCATCTGCGGATCAGCACAGATGGGGACCTATAAGTAACAAACACTCACTGGTGGGTTATAGAAGCCCTTTCTGAACGGAGGGTCTCTGAAGGCATGGTGTTTGTAGAATTGGACCCTTTAAAAGAGTTTAATATAGCTAACGTATAAATGATCCTTTCTGAATCAGATATTATTCTCAGGTCTTAGGTATTCAGATTTTATTTGACCAATTGCTGCTTTCTTGTTACCCCATTTTGATAGTATCATACTTTGTATTTATAGTACAGATATACGAGAGAGGTTGCAAAACACAAAATTTGATTTGCTTTCCCTTCCCCCCAAAACTTGTATAATTATTTCTAGGTAATTCTCCCCCAAATAAATTCTACAATTATGAAGCAAAAAAGCTCTTGTGACTAAAATAATGTACAGTATCAGTATACATAGCCCAGCACTTATGAGTGACAAACCACTTCACAAAACAATGAACATTAACAACCATACAATAACAAAATGGTACAGTCAGCCAAGCATCATAAGCAACTCTACAATAACAAACTCCATGGGAATACAGAGCACTAGGGGTGGGATGGGAATCAGAGCTGATTTTAGTTTGAAGCTTCCAAAAGATGATTATCATATTTTTCCAATATGTGATAGTTATTTTTCTGATTTTTTAATCTTGATATTGAGGCAAACATATGGTTCATTTTTATGTGTAAAAATACTTTAAATTATTGCTTTAGAATAGTTTCCCTTGAAAAAATGCCCCCCCACCTCCAATGAAGCGCCACACTCCCTGGTGTAAGCATGGTGTAAACATCCCTCAGTAAGCATGAAGCAGGGGGCAAATCAATATTTGTGACCCGTTACCCCTTTAACAAGCAGTTTTCTGCATTACAATTTCTGCAAATATCAGATATTTTCAATGAATATCTCTAATTTTTGCTCTGGTAGGTCTGTGCTGGTTTGAGGTGAAAACCCTGTTTGTAAGTAGGAAGAAAATGAGGTTTAAATATAATTTTTAAAAGCTTTAACTGGGATTAAAATGCATTGTTATGAGTAGCAGTAGTATTTATTTGTAGCACCAAGAGTACCCAATTCAAAAGGCTAAAACAAACTTCTACCATATGTCCCTCCTTGGTTCATCCTTATGCTTTCCTTCTTCCTCCCTCCTTTTCCCTCAGCACCCCAAGCTTGGTATCCTTTTGTTAGGGTGACCAGATGTCCTGATTTTATAGGGACAGTCCTGATTTTGGGGTCTTTTTCTTATATAGGTTCCTGTTACTCCCCCACCCCCATCCTGATTTTTCACATTTGCTGTTTGGTCACCCTACCTTTCGTGATCTGTAGCATTCTGTACTGCTTTTTACAGGAGGCTGTGAGGGCTGCTGAAGATGTCCGATAGTCTGGATATTGAAGAGAAACCTCCAGCCCCTCCATTGAGAATGAACAGCAACAATCGTGATTCTTCAGCACTGAACCACAGCTCAAAACCGCTCCCTATGGCCCCAGAAGAAAAGAACAAGAAGGCCAGGCTGCGCTCCATCTTCCCAGGAGGAGGGGATAAAAGTAAAGTATCAGCAGTGCAAAGGGGTTACTTTTCTCTCTTCCAGTAGTTTGCTGGTTGCTGTGTTTACTTTTTGCCCATGCTTTCTTTCTGTTTCATCTGTGGGACATGCTAATTTAAAACCTCCCCAGAGCATTATGTTACTATAATTCTAATGCCGTATTTTCAAAGAGGAGGTGATGATTAATTAATTATCTTTGTGTAGCTGACCAGAACGATAAAACACACACACATATGGTCTTGCATTTTTTTAAAATGCAGTTGCGGTTTATACTGGGTTTTGTTTTGCATTTGCACAGTGAAACCAAGGGAATAAGGTTTACATTTCATTTGAAAAATTAAGGGAGGTTTGTGTGTTGATTTTTTTAAAAAATGTGTTTGCATTTAAAGAACAGAGAGAGGAGTCTTGCTTTTATTTGCACTTGTAGAGATGAGGAAGGGGGTGTATATTATTTTTAAAAACAACTACACCAAAACATATGCTTAATTAAGGCAGATGCAGCATGCACAGGATGGGTAAGGGATACCTTGGGCAACACAAGGCTGGAGAGCAGATAATCTGGAGCTGTAACTGCCACTACACTTTGCCTTATGAATAACCGGAGTTGGGACTGGAGGGGGGGAATGTTATGCATACAGTTCTTAAACCATGATTCATTGATTGTATATTCAGGGGGATGTTTGGAGTGTGAGAATGAGGTGGGTCTCAGGGTGTATGAAGAGTGAGTTACTGGACTAAGGTTCAGTGAAGATGTTAGGCTTTAAGGGGGGTGAATATGTTACGAACATTTTGGGGTGAATTACTTGTGTGGGGTTATTTGGGGGTGTTGGGGAATTCAGAAGTGAGTGGGGGCTGACTGGAGGTGCTCAAGATGTATGAGCTAAGGGACAGGGTGTAGTGGGAAGTGTCTGGGTGTATGTGCTGTGGGATGAGGGTAGGGGGTGGCTGGTGGTGTTAGAAATGTATGTATGTGCATTGGGGCAGGGTATAATGGGAAGTGTCTGGGTGTATGTGCTGTGGGATGAGGGTAGTGGGGCAGCTGTTGATGTTAGGGCTGTATGGGCATTGGCGCAGGGCTGAGTCACTGGGGGTGGGGAGACGGCTGAGGATGTCTGAGCTATAGTCACAGGGTCCGAGTCATTGCTGTGTGGTCTGAGGGTCTGCAGACCATGGCACCTCCCTGCCCCAAACCCTATTGCCTGGCCATGCAGGCATTTTCACACCGATGGCCAGCACTCTCTTCCTAGCCACGGCTGCCTACGGGCTCAGAGTGCAGCGCAGTGCATGGGAAGCAGCTTCCCCACCCAGCTTGCTGCCTGTGATGTAAGGAGCCCCAGCCCTGTGTGTGTGTGTCGAGGGGAACCCCAGCCAAACAGAAGGATGCAGCCACTGCAGGAGTAGTCATGTAGGTGGAATCGAAAGCAGCAGGCCTGGGAGGTGAAGGGAAGGAACAGGGGAAAGGAGATCTTGGAAGGAAAGACAATACGCCAGGAGGACCACTTGCAGCAAGAGAAGTGTTCCCCTCCCGCTACTTAAAAGTTGCCTTCTGTGTCCATCTCCCTCTCTCTTTCCTTGAAGAGGATGGCCTAGTGCCCCCTGAGAGTATCCTGCTTTGGACTTCTAACCACTTTCCTTCCTCTTAAGTATGATAGTAGTCAGTAGCTATGGAGGATTCAAAGGGTGTGTTTCCTCCCAGCTGGGCTCTGTGCCTTCAGGAAAATTGGGAGCAGAGCCATTCAAGGAAACTGCCTGGGTTGTGGAGTGAGTGTTTTGTTTTTTTGTTGGGGTTTTGGCAGGCCGGTAGATAGAGCCTTCTTTTCCATTCTCACTGAATCGCCTGGATTGCTGCTCTGCAAAAATAACTACTACCACATGACGGGAAGTGGTGGCCTAGTAAGGAAATTACGAGAAATTAAACCTAAATTATCACAAAGAAAATGTGTTCACCTGATTCTCTTTTCAGCTATATTGGTGTAAATGATAGTAGTACAGTGGAGCCCCCCCTATAACGCAACAAATGGGATCCAAGAAATCCCACTGCAGTAGATGTAGGGTTGCGTTATAGCGAGTCCCCTGTCCCGGCAGGCGCGGGGCCGCGGCTTCTCTCCCCGCTGCCCAGCACGGGAGAGAAGCTGTGGTCCTGCACCTGCCGTGGACAGAGAACTGCGGGGCTGCAAGCTGCAGCCCCGGAGTTCTCTGTGGACGCTGCAGCCCTGCGCCTGCTGGGGGCAGGGAACAGTGGCGCCTGCAGCCTTGGGAGCCACGGTATAATCGCACTATATCCCAATTCACATTATACCGGGGCGCATTATACCAGGGCTCCACTGTATTAACAGTATTAAACCCAATGAAAATTTAGACTAGTGTAGCTGAGAGCAGAATCTGACCCATGGTAGCTAAGTTGCCTCAGATACATAAAAAATAAGAAAACGGAGGAAGAACAAACCCGATGGGATAACGGGAAAAGGAGAAAGAAAAAAGTGGGGATGTTGGGGTAGAAGAGAAGGGAGAAGGAGGAAAGATTAGAATAAGGCAATAAGAGGGTGGAGAAAAGAAAGGACCCAGAGAAAAGAACAGAATGAAATGGGGATGGAAGGGAATTAGACAATGAAATGAGCAGGTGAAAAGAAGGCAAGCTGTTCTTTCCCTTACAAGAGAAATGAAAAAGTCACCACTTAGCTGAGTCACATTTTACTGCCAAAGAGATTTTTTTTAGCATAATAATAGTGTGACTGGGAGAAACCAGACAGAACACTGTCTATTTCCTTGTCATCTTTTGATCTGTAATAATTGTTGCAGATGTGGTGGGTGATTTCACATTTCCCAAACGTTGACAGCTGTGTTTATATTGGCCAATTTATCAGAGATCATTTGTAACATAAGCAAGCAAGGATTACAGATATTCTTGCAGAGGAGTCAGTCCATCACATTATATTTCACCACTTCACATAGAATGTGATTTGGGTTGCAGGGCATAGAAAAGTGTCAAAATGTTTAGACATTGGGGTTAAATATAGACATCTAATTCCTTATTTAATTTACATGTTATCAGTGTTTTGAATGCAGTCTTTAAGCAGAGGCATACATGCATGCCAAGTCTCCTGAAGTAATCTATAATGCTTGTCACTGGGAATGAGCATCCTGTAAAAGATAACAAGTTCTAATTTTTGATAGAACATAGAATAGCACTAATTTCACCTACAAATTTAACTGTTCCTTTAAACCAAACTTGCTGACCCTTTAAATCCAATTTTTGCTCCAATCACTTGTAAGTGGCAAGCTAGGAAAAGCCAGTTTTGCTATATACAATAAGAAGTCACATACAATGAAAGGATATGACCTCTTATTACTGAAAATTAAAGTAACAACTCGTTCTAGATGAAAGGAAAAACTCTTGCATTCTGACTCGATATATTACTGTTGTCTCTTCCAAGTGCCGAAGGAAAATAAATGATCAGTTAACATTGTGTAGAGGTTAGGATCTTGGGTGGAAATGCAGCAGGTAATTATTGAATTAGGATAAATGCAACACTATGGACATGGGAATAAAGAATTCAGAATAGCCTATACTTTCAGTACAAAGGGGAGTGTGTGCTAACTTTGGGGAAAGTTGACTTTTCTCTGACAACTAACTGGATGTATAAAATGGCATTAAGGTCAAACAGGAAAAGAAATGCTTCCTTCTGAAATGAGATTAGCACAGCTCAGACTGGTTTGCCTGCAAACCAAGAGGGACCTGGTTTGTGTCTTGACTATGGTATTGTGCAGGATGCATGCACACACTGAGCTCCGGCACCAGATGAGGGACTTCACTAATGCCATCAATTGGCAGACCCAATGCTGTCACTCATCTGGAAAAGCTTAATAAACAGCCACTAGCTTAGTGTTTAAGGTAGAAGTCTGACTTGGCTCGGATGCAAATAAAAGTGCAAAATGTGAGTATTTATAGAACAAAGACTCCATTCACTCAGCTCCCCACTGTTCTCTGTCAATAGAACAGGAAACTTGCTCGTGGAAATAAATCTCTCAACAAAATTGCTGCCATACAACTTGGCTATCCTTAATAATTAGGGTGACCAGACAGCATAAGTGAAAAATCGGGATGGGGATGAGGGTAATAGAAGCCTATATAAGGAAAAAGACCCAAAAGTCCCAATTTTGCACCTAGGGAGTGTGAAGGACAAATGAAGGGAATGAACAGTCACTTCGTGCTCTCTTACTAAACTGTCATGCATGTTCCTGACCAAACATGCAGGTTCACAGCGTGGCTCCCACACCTGTGGTGGAAATGATCCCTTCCCCCCAAAACCTGTGCTTTATATCAGATCTTCCTTCAGCCTTCAGTTGCCATGTTATTTATTAATTTGTATTACAGTCCCACTTAAAGACCCAAATCATGGCCCCATATATCTCTGGAGACCTTGTGACGGTCAGTGTGACGTCATATCAGATTTGCAGAGCTAGTCAGTCTAGGAACGTGATGAGAATTTGTAAATCAGTTCCCTGAATATTTGTATTAAACTGATGGGAAGGGAGGAAAGGAATAGCTGGCGTCAAGGGTATATTGCAGAAATTTTCAGTTTAAAGCACTAGAGATGATGCAATGTGCATTCTACATATTAACATCTTCCTCGAATTGGGATTAGTAACTAAAACACATTGCAGATAGAAATTCAAATACATTCTATCCCCCATTTTAGCACATGCTGTTTCAACTGAAGTGGCAAAACTGTTCCACGGGAATGCAGCTGCTCCCTTCAACGGCACTGCACACCGCACTAGGATAAAAGAAGAACCTGCAAATAGCTATGGCCTATACTATCTGCCTGTATGGTTTCTGTTTGTAAAGTATGATGGTTCTCCAAAGGAACCGAATACTTCAACTTGTACTGTCAGTGGACTCCCGCTGTTTGAACATAGTGTATGAATTACATGTAGCCTTTAGAGATGTATTTGGGAGTACATGTAAATATGTTCCACAGTTAGGTATATTCAGAAGCTTATATTTGATATTTTAACTAGAGTTCTGCTTGGATTTGGATAGGTTTCCCCAGATGTTTTTGTGACCTAAACAAAAATGTGTTGCATGAACACAGTTATTTCGCTGTAACTCCTAATTCAATGTGTTAGTGGAGGTATCCTTTGTCTTATAGAGGGTTGTCATTCATAGTGTCTCAGAAACTCTGACAGACACAGAAGGTGAGTGCTCCTGAAGTACCTTGATTTTGTCACCAGCCAGGGGCCAAAATTTTGTTTACTGTCAGTTGTGAATACTCAGTAAAACTGGTCGTGTATGTGGTGCTGCCATTCAGTTCTTCAGTGGAGAAGAGTGCTGGGAATGGACAACCACAAGATACGATACTTTACCAAAGGGCTATAACAGGAGGGCGAGGAAATGCAAGTGCAACTTTTATTGATTTCCCTCTGTCCAATCAAACTCCTTCCACAAGAAGAATCAAAATCTGTTAGGATAGACTTCAGAGTTTTGAAAAAAATAAATCAAACAAGTATTAGCCACTGGATATGAAGGCTTGATTAAAAAGAGAAATGATGATGGAAATAACTTACCTGCCTGATTCCTTTTTATGGATTCCTAAGAAGGTTTTTGCATTTGTTTAAAATGGATTCCTTGCTTGACTCTTGGTAGCTGTAATCTGGATTTGGTCATGTGAAGAAAATCAAATACAATCTAATGGGCCACATCAAAAAAGAGGTATACGTTAGGCTGGCACTTCATTAACTTGGGTCTATGTAGCGGATAAGATTCTCTTTGAATTAATTGTTTCCCAGTTTAAAAAGTTACTTTGACTGATTGTAAATACCTGTGAATGAAAAAACTGCAGAAAATAAGCGCATGTTAACATTTTTGCCTCTAGCCAATAAGAAGAAAGAGAAAGAGCGTCCTGAGATATCTCTTCCTTCAGATTTTGAACATACAATTCATGTGGGGTTTGATGCAGTCACCGGGGAATTCACTGTAAGTAACCTCCATATTGCACTTTTCGTAAGTTTCCCAGTTCCTTGAGAGTGAAATAGTTTTTTGCAGCCAGAAACTTCAGGTGACAACAGCAGTCAGGCTGAGAAAAAACAGACTTGTGGGATTTGGATATTGTCAGTACTTTACCTCTGATTCCGGCTGCTTCCCTTCCCTCCTATCCTCCCCCTGCATTAACAGCATTGTGCCTGTGGAAAATGAAAACTAGTAAGAACCCAGGTGCCTGCTGGATGCGTCTTGTAAGCTGTTTTGGGACTAGAATGCACACACATCTGGACAGCTGGCCCTAAGGGGCATAGTCTAACTGGCTCATAGACATCTCTAGAGCAGTGCAGAAAGCTGCAGAACAGGCATTGTGGAAGGCCGATCTTTTTGTTTCAGTAAACAACCTTTGAAATAGTCCCTGTCCAAAGACTAGGTAATCAGGCATGCTTTTAGCTTGAGTAGGGTAGTAATATAACAGTCAACTTTGTCACATAAGATTAGTGGGAGGAGTTAATGCAACGTGTTTCAGCTCACGTAATAGGGAAAATGAGTCTGATCCAAAGCTCACTGAAGCCATTGGGCTTTGGATTGGGTCACTAGTTAGGTGTTGGAATCATTAATTAATTAGCTAGCTTAACATGATAGTGAGTTTACTCTTACTTTTCCCCAGCCTAGCAGTACTAATAATTTTCCATACCTTTAGTACCCAGTGAGCTGATGGATCAGACTGGGCTATAAAAAGATGTTGCATGGTAGGAAGTGCTAGTACTGATTGGCTGTGTAAATAAAACAGGCAGGATGGGACAAATCATTTTGTGGCTTGCTGGCCAATGTGCCACGAGCTTCCAAAATCTGGGCACCAAATGCAATTCTTTTGTGATTTTTGTTTTGGTTGCTTCTTCTGTTTCTTTAATATGTCTCTGGAAACGAGAACATTCCTGCTTCTTAAATAAATAAATAAAATTAAATAATAGATGTAAGATGAAAGCTGTGTTATGGCAACACCTCTCTATCAGAGAACTAGAATTGAAGAGCTTTTAGTAATTTGAAAATGTTACACTCAGAATATTTATATTGGATTTTAAAATATAGACATGACTAAATGTGTACTTTAAAAAAATATTCTGGGCCAGAGCCTGAGGTTCTTATTCAGGCAAAACTGATTAACTTCACAGGGAATTTTCCCTAGGTAAGGCCTGAGGAGAGATTGAGTTTAGACCTCCAGATATGGTCTTCTGCCCTTAGAAAATTGCAACAAATATATCAATTTCAGAACACTTTTCTGGTATTCTCTCTACATTTTATTGTTTCTCCCTCCCATTTTGTCTCTCTCTGTAACTACTTCACAGCTAACTTTAATCTTTGCTGCCATTTCTCAGTTGCACATTACATTCTGTCACTTTTTAAATTTTCCTCCTTTTGTGTTTACATTTGTAATTTCTTTCTCTTCCACCTTTTCTATCCTCTTCCTTTCTTTGATTCCCTTTTTCAATGTTCTCCCAGTTACTGTTCTGTTATTTCTTTCCTTCTGTATTCTGCTCTCCTCACAGTCTTCTCTCTTTGTCTCTATTCCCTGTGCTCATTCCCTCTGTGTTCTGGCTGGAAGAAAAGTGAAATGGATCACAGTGATCTTCCCTGGTGTACCAGTAGACAACAATCCTAATTATTTTCACTTCCGTGCCAGCTGGAACGAAAAGGAATGGAACAACAACAAAAATAAGTTTTCAGGTCTGAGGCACCCTCTACCTGCACTTCAGATATCAGCATTTGGATCAGTTATAATATTGTTGCCAGCATCCATTGTGTCAAAACAGTATTCTGCAGCATCAGACGTCTTATTTTCACATCTAATGCCATTGGCAGTACATTAGCACTAGCCCTGGCCTCTTATAGAAAGCAACACCTGTTCCGGACTAAAAGTGCAGAGACCAACTTTTATAGCTGTGATTTTTTTTCAATTACTTTCCCCCTCTTTTGAATTATGGGCACTGGCTTCCTGTTGTCCAGCCACACTTTGTTGGATAGTTATTTCTACAACGATACATACTTGCTCCTGAAGCATGAGCGTGCAGAAGTTAATTCAGTGGGCTGCTGCCATAAAGAGATGGCTGTGCCATCAGGATATACTTACTCCTCCCCCGCCAAAAGCCTGGTGATCATGAGGCTTGTTGGTATAGGCCTATTCCTGCAGTACGTAATACAGAAAAAAAGCCCATTCAAGTCAAAGGAAATGTTGCTCCATTAAGGACCACAGTTTGCCCCACAGCCATGAGCTAGTTCCGGTCACCAGCTATAAGTTACAATTGGCTTTCCTGATTTTTCCCAACCTGGACTCAAGTCTCATGTCAGCCAGATAGTCACATGGTAAGTAAATTTTGCTGAAGGGACTGCCAATAGCTACACAACTTTTTTAAAAAATACCCACTGTTTAGTGATTGCCACTGTCTGTGTCTCTCAAAAGTTTGGAAGTGCCAAGGGAAAGTGAAAATATTTTAAATTTCAAGAGATTACAGTGGTTGTCATGCCAGCCATGTCTGCTTTATGGGTTACGCGCAACACATAGAAAAATTTCTAACTCCCAATGTTAACCACCCCCTGTGGCTGTATTACCTGATTGCTATTCGTTGCATCTAGAATCGGAATCAGGATCACCTGCATGGGATCCTGAGTTTTGGCTACAAGGTTTCAGCCTCAAGCTATGTTGTTACTCGTGTATGCATGTTAAAACTCCATTTCACTGTGCTTGGGGCAACTATGATTGCTAGGAATTAGGACACAAAACACCAAATGATATTGGTTGGAAACTGTTGCGTGGAAGCATGCTTCTTTAGCTTTATATTTATTTTGAAGAAGCGATTGCATTTATTTTGAGCGGAGGAAGGCTCTGGATTTGTAGCTTTTCTGTTTTGTTTTAAAGTGAATTTTGTAAGGCATGCCTTCTAGTGAAATAGTTTCCTCACCCCCAATGTGGAATAAAAACGCACCAAATTTTTAAAGATTCTCGATTAAGATTTTAGCCAGTTGGAGGAAGTCATGACTTTAGATCCAAAGAATTTGCACATTAGTGAGCTAAACAAATGTCTGTCCAAAGTTTCCTAGGTTTTTCACTCTGATACATACATTACTTGTCTTATAGCAACACTCGACCCTCTAATATGAAATCTGAATTCGACAACTGCTTTCTCAGTTGCACTTTGCTCACTTGTTCACTGGCCAGTTATGATCTCAGAACTGGAAACGCAATGGAAAAAGTTGCATACAGCTGCTAAAAATTGCCAAACTGGTTTTAAAAAACAAAAAAACACGGAGTAATTTTTCCAGTCACTTGCCGTGAATCCTCAGTAATATATTTTGATAAGGGAGAGAAAAAAAATGGTAAAAAGAGGGATGATGCTTCCAAACTTTGGAACAATTGTGATTTTTCTGTTTTTCCTAAGTCTGTCTTCCTGTAGCCTGTCCTGCACCTAATCTATTTGGTACTTACCTCATAATTCTCCCACTTTAGATGGGATTTTCCCCATTTCGGCCCATTGGTTTCACCTCCTTACCACCTTCTAAGTTGTCCCACATTCTGTTTTAACTTTCTTTTCTTTCTTTATTTACGTCCATTACAGCCAGATCTCTATGGCTCACAGATGTGCACAGGGAAGCTCCCAGAGGTGCGTCACAGGCCCAAAAGAAGCTTGCATCAAAGTGCTTCTTTGAGATGTCATAGCACTGCAGCAGCAGGTTCATGTGTGTGCAGTAGATTTGTTGCTTGGCTTATCCCACATTTTTGTTATTAATCCCAAACTCTGGAGGCCCATGTCACACATTGATTTGCAGAGAACTTCGTAGGAAGAAGCCACGTAAAATGTATATCTAGACTGGGGTGGCACCAAGTTTACGCTTAGATGCACCTCAGGTATAGTCTTTATTTGGTAGCTCCTCTAATTCGCTGCTAGATGTTGGCTGTGTGATAAAAGGGGAAAATTGTAGGTTCTGAAACTTAGGAAATTATACTGGATGTTTAAAGCAATTTGTCAACAATAATATTCCAATGCAAATTTGATGCTTTCTGAGATTGGATCAATTTCCAAATGTCACTTTACCCTCCTAAGATGATTGAAAACTCATGCTAGGCTTTGGCACTTCCAGCCTGTTTCTGAGTTCCTACTTTCTATAAATTTTTAATAACAAGCATAGAGAGCTAAGGGTGCTGAAAAAAGAGACTACCTTAGCAGCAGCAGCTGTGTTACAACTCAGTGTTACCATTTTTACATTTCAGTCCAAATTGTTGCCCCCATCTCAAAACTAGAAACAACATTCCCCTGATCTAGACACACTGTACTGTGAAATAATTGTATCAGAGAGGGGGTTTATCTTTTAATTAGAACGGTAACTATGTATTTCCATTATTAAGCATTGAAAATCCAGTGTAACGCTCCTAAAATACACTGTGTTGTCCACAAATATAGAGTAGTTTTGTTATGTCTGCACTTAATCACCAGGAAAACAAGCTAAGCCTTAAATCATTGTTCCATGGAAGAGCAGAGTTGATTTAAAGATGAGTTTCATGCACGTTTTTTCCTGTCAGTCATAACTTTTCTTTTCTTTTTTAAAAGTTGGATCCTGGTTTTAGCTCTGTATTTTGATAGTGAAGAGAGTGATTACATCTACTGTGTCAGTTTCTTATTTTAAATGTAAGGCATCAATAAAGTTTCTGAAAGTAATCTTACAGGTAGCATGGGATTCTTGGTAAGGAACTATGCTGGCTGTGGTTTCTGAATTTCCTAAATCAGCATTCTTTCTACTTGGCATCCACAGGGAATTCCAGAGCAGTGGGCCAGGCTGTTACAGACCTCCAATATAACAAAACTAGAGCAAAAGAAGAATCCACAAGCTGTTTTAGACGTTCTGAAATTCTACGATTCCAAAGAGACAGTTAACAACCAGAAATATATGAGCTTTACTTCAGGAGGTAAGTTGAAGCCATGCTGTGCAAGAAACTGAAAGCCAGACTGATTCAAAAGTAAAACAAGTGTCTTTGAAGTGCAAAGAAGTTACCAGAAAGTTATTCCAATAACAAGGAAAGATCAAATATCCTGAAGTTGAATGCTGCTTCCTCCCAAAGATGCAGTTGCAAATGTGGAAGGGTACTTGGATAATCTAGTTGATTTTGTTACTTTGTTTTCAAAATTAAATTAGAGGGTTGAGTGAAACAGTCACTGGTTCTTTCATTCTGAAGCCACAAATAACTAGTGGTCTGCACAGAAGGTGGGTGCTATGCATAAATATCTAAAACAAATACAACATTTCTGCTGTTATGGAGTCTTACTAGGAATCTGGATGAAGGATCAAAGAGAAGCAGGTACTTCTAGAGGCTACGGCATCTTCATTCTGGGGATTTCATTGCAATCAAGGCCCATATTTGGAAATGTGACCTTGCTGTCACTTTTTGTAGGTTTTCTGTACATTCTACAAGGTCACCAAACGGCACTGAAAAAATGTTTTCAAGGAGAATAATTCTGAATTTTAGGGGGTTTTTTTTGTGTGTGTGTGTGTTCTTTTTTTCTTCTTGTTAGCTAAAGGAACCCTGTTGCCTGGTAATAAATCATGTCTACCAAGGAAGCTGAGGCTTCAGACTGGGTAGAGTGTGTGTGGCTTTAGTAATGATGTGTTCTTTTCTGTGTCATGGCTCTCCTAATTATTGAGCTGATTTCTACACAAAAATGTTGTGGTGCAGTTAAGTCTGTAAAGACACAGCTATTATTTCTGCTAACATGGCATTCAAACCCAGCAGCATGTGAGCAGCAGCTGTAACTTTCCTGACCTGAAATTGTTCATCTGCTGGAGCTAATAAAAATGCCGCCATCAGTGCCAGTGGAGACAGTTACTGCCTTGAACCTGGTGGATCAACAGAGACCCATAATTGCCTGACTAACCTTAAATTTACTCTCACTAAGATGACAATGAATGCTGGGATAAGATATCAAATATGCAAAATTTCAGGCTTGTAGGAGTTTTATGCATGTGTGTGTGTTTGCAAAAGCTAGAGGGATGATGTCTTTGTAATCCACCTTAGAAGAAAAACTGACTTACGTTCTTATGGAGTTGCTATTGTGGCTCCATAATAATAGAACAATCACAATATGAAGGGGGTTATACTAAATATAATGATAGTATACTTATAACATAAAGGTTATGCCTTTTTTATAGGAAGGTTTTGACCCCACTAGAAAGAAAAATGCATGTATTTGCATTCTTTTATCCAAGTGATTTTATTATAAGGCTGACTTCAAACTGCCTTCCCTATTCGGGAGGGATATGTGCAGGACAACTTCCCCTCTCTTCTGGGACAGTAAAGAGTTGAGTGAAACATGGAAAACAGATAGTAAAGTAAAATGTAGACCTTGTAGTAAAGAAATAACCCAGATCATTCCACTGTCTCGCTGTTATCTTTATAAAGTAACTAGTTTTGCCAAAGGGGTGTTGTGAATGAAATCTGACAAATTTTGGATGGACTTGTTCTTCTGGATTCCCCAGAACAAGCTTTGTGATGGAAAGTATCTAGCCAATCTTCCTTTACATCTTTCAGATAAGAGCGCCCACGGATACATAGCAGCCCATCCTTCGGTGAGTGTGAAAAATAACAGCGATTTCATTTATGGTGTTTGTGTAAGTGTGGTGGAGTAAGCCATAAACTCTGAATTTTCTGGTATTCAGAGTACCAGTAGCCTTCACTGAAAGAAGTTAGACACAACATCTTTGTAGCAGTGGTATTTAGATTCCACTGGCTATTTTTAATTTTCTGTATAATACCTGACAGACAGATTTACGTCTGGGTTTATTGATGAGGAATTGCTTACTATTCTCAGCCCTTTATGATTTATGTTCTTTAGTACAGTGTGATATTCCAGGCTCCCTAACTACACTTTAATGTAGTTTTTTCCATCTTAAAATAAAATCTCTACTAAATTTTTTTGTGTTTGTACTTCTCTGATTTAATTAGCTGTATGACTGAATGTAAGGTTAGAAATTATTCAGAACTCACTGAAAGAATTTGTAAGAATGTTTTAAATGTTGGTCCATTATAATAAATGCTGAATTACTGCAGAAATCCCAGAGATATATTTATGATGTACATATTAATATTGACCAAGTTTATCAGTATTGACATTATTGCATTAAATATCAATCATTAATTAGGGATTTGGCCTTTATTATAAATTCAGTGACTCAATTTCACAGTTAAGTTTTTTAACTAAAGCCAGATCCATTATCCATAATAAAATATATTTCTGGAAGAATACTGTAATTACATAAGAATATAATCAGTGTGGCCTTCAAAAGCGGTTCCTACCAGTGGTTATGGTGTCCTTAGGAACTATCACTGTATCTCGTCCTATGGGATATAACCAGTAGCAAGATACAAGCTCCTACAAGACAATAGCCTACCCAAGGGATTCAACAGGAATCTTCTCTAAGAGGGAAGGTGGGAGCTCTGTCACGATATGAAGAAATCATTCAAATCCTACTAACTGAATTTCACCCAGTAATACAAGTTTAGTATTCAATATTCAGGTTATCGCATATAAGTTTAGCTTCACAATTCTAGTGTTGTCACATCCCTTCTAGGGGATGGAAATGATTTGTTGTGGTCTGGCAGCATAGGAGTGAGTTTATTTCATTGCATGATTTTTTTTCAGAAATGTGTTAAGTATGCAAAATACGAATTTTAAACAGGAAAGTTTAGCATCATGTGATATGGTATAGAATAATATATACTCTTTCCCACCCACACTAAGACAGCTCCAAGCTCTGGCAAAGTTGCATGATATCATATAGGATATGGTGAATGCTCCTCTGACCTGGTAGTTGGGTTCTGCAGCATATAATTGTTTTACAGGTCACCATTTTCAGTAAACTTAGTTGTGCAGTGGAATAGATTCTCTAGGGAGATGCAATATCACTGTATATATATTTAAAGACAAATTAATTAAGGCCGTGGTAGGAATGATGCAGTGAACTGTTCTGCAAACTGTAGGGGTTTAGACTGGATGATCCATACAATCTTTTCTGTCCCTTCTAATACTGATACCATGCACTTTATTGAAGAGAAGTGGTCTTCTCACAGGTAATGTGAGAGACCTGATTATTTAGAACAGTGTCCCCAGTCCACTTAAGATCCTGCCTTGATTAACCATGTTATTCTCTGGGTTTCTTCTTTTAACCTCCCTATAAAATATCCTTCAGCATTCAGTAAATGTTTGATTGGATTTTTCCCCCAGTCTATTCTTCTTCTAGTAATTCCAGCTATTAGTTCATATTTTGGGTATAGTAGCTGGGCTTATGGTAGTTGCAGCCCCATTAACTTTATACTGCTGATTCACTGAAACCTAGCAAAGAGCAGAAATACTAAGCATTAAGTATTAGATGAAGATAAATGTGAAAAGCATCTAAATAGGAAAAAATAATATTATGCAAGGTAAAATAATAAAAAAATGAATAGCTCTTCTCTATAATACAGAATTTCCTGTTAGACTTAATGAAGGTCCTTTGAGCTTTGACGTGCATTAATTAGTCTAACAGGTAGACTTGTTAGCTTAATTGAGTGTTACCATTTCTGCAAACACGTTGCCAAAGCAATTAACCAGGAATTAGAGGTGATTTTCTAACTCCTGCATATGTTCAAGTATTGTTCTCAGTTAAATTAGTCTTTCATTAAGTATGTAAATGAATGATGTATTTGCCTTTATTTAACTTAAGTCCTCTAATAATGCAGCACAGGATAAAATTCACTAGCCCAAATGCTAGTACATTACAAAGACTGGCCATGAATAAATAAGAGGCAAATGAAAAACACCAAAATGAAGGAACCCAAACAATACATATATTCATAATCATAAAAAAGAATGTACCATATGCAACTAGCAACTGAGGTTTCTACAACTATATATACATGTAAAATTCTCTGCTATGTCTCAGTAGATTTATGCTGTACATTATAACAAGCCTCCCATGCTGTCTTTAAACAAAAAGTGAACAATCAATTATGCTACTGCCTTTTATCCACAGAGCACAAAAACTGCATCAGAGCCCCCTTTAGCTCCCCCAGTTTCAGAAGAAGAGGATGAAGATGAAGAAGAAGAAGAAGATGACAATGAACCTCCACCTGTTATTGCACCACGACCTGAGCATACAAAATCAGTAAGCTCACTAGCAGCTTTGGTTACTGTTGTCATCGTATGGTATAACTGAGAGATATAGCTGTTATACTAGGAAAGTGTATACAGTTCCTTTTGGGTGGAGACTCAGGCCAGGTCTACACTACCCGCTGGATTGGCAGATAGAGAGCGATGTTTTGGGGATCGATTTATCGCGTCTCGACTAGATGCGATAAATTGATCCCCAAGCCGTGAAGCTGCCGAGATATCAGACTATACGCAAGTAAATGTTCACCCCAGGGTCTGAAACAAAATTGCAGCACCAAGAACCTAAAAATGAAACTGACTATAAATAAGGATAAACTGACTTCATTAGTTTTCATTGTCCTTGTTTTAAGAAATGCACAAAGGAAACAAACACCTTCATGTAAGTTGCCATTAGTGATTATAAGTAAAGGAATATGATTTGTTTTTGGTTTTTTTCCAGTGCGACACTTAAATTGGCAGAGTCCCTATAAAGATTTATGTGTAAGATAAAATCTCATGGGGATCTATCTCCAGACCCACTTCTGACCACAAAATAATTTTCTGTTGCAGATCTACACTCGGTCTGTAATTGAACCTGTTGCTGCACCAGCACTAGTGAAAGAGGCTACGATCCCTCAGCCTGAGAACTCAAACACAAACACTTTGTACAGAAACACGGACCGGCAACGAAAAAAATCCAAGATGACAGATGAAGAGATCCTGGAGAAATTGAGTAAGTGTCCTGCCCTTCCCTCTTGTTTGATAAGACGTTGTCTATAGGTGTCCCTCCTGTGTGAATGCAGAAGGAACGTCCTTGTTTTAGTATCACTGGGGCACTTGAGCTTTCTTGTACACACAGCAGTTGTGCTCAATGGACAGGAAACAGAGATGGAGGGAATCCCTTCCTTTTCACTAGGCAACTGTGATTTGCCTGCCTTTGCTTTTAAATGTGCCGCAGAGAGAGAGAAACATTTCTGGATAAGCTGAACACTGTTGCCTAATAACCCCCATGTTCTTAGTCACCAACATGTGTCCATTGGGCTGAGCAGAAAACACATACTACACCTCTTCTACAATAGTAGTAAGTGCTGGTGGTGAGCATCCCCTTCCTTCCCCTCCAGGTATTATGTCTGTTTCAGGTCTGTAGTGGGCATAATGTCGCCAATTGCTGCTGTTTGGCCATGCTCCTCCTTTCCTCCCGTCCCAGCGTGGCTAAGTTCACTAAAAGCTGCAGCTTAGCCCTTAGTATGTAAATATTCATATTTGCAAGCCATTGTTTGGGTTAATAAATATGTATTAAATTCAGATTGCAGATTTAGTGGTAAAGACTTATGGCTGTATTGTCATTACAGTTCTGTGCTCTCTAGCGTTTATATATACCAAGGTTGAATTTGGTCCAGGAACTAAAACTACCTATTCAAGGCACCAGCTATTGAAATGCAGCAGCCTCTGGGGTGGAGAGCTTCAGCTGTTAATACAGAGCAGCATTACACTGGAGGTCTGCTCAGGCCTAATATTAAAGGCTGATCAGAACTCAACTCGAGCCCAAGAGTGTTGACTTGTAGGGTGTTAGTTTTGCTCACAGTGAGCCATAGTTCTCTGGGCCAGAGGCTGAGACAGGGGGTGGGGGAAAGGGGAGAGGAGAGGCTGAAAAATGAAGGGTGGAAGAAGAGAGGAGCAGGGGAATGGCGGGCGGGGTGAAGAGAGAGGCAAAAATAGGATTTTGGATGAAGGCATCAGAAAATTGAAGTCACGTGCATGCAAATGTTAAAAATGTCCTGACTCGAGCCAAAGAGTGTCGTTTTCATACTCATCCTGACCCGAGACTTGCAGCTGGAGGCTGCTGGGCGTCAGGGGTCTACATTACAATGCTGCTGATGGAATACCCACTGCTACTTTCTGTAGCATCTAAGTATTCCTCAGACTTCTTCCAACTCGGCATCATCTCAGCCTGTTCCCGCTCAGCTTGTAAATTCTGTTGGGATCTCAACAAAATATGGTATTACTACAGTCACCATGTAATTCAGATATGAAGTCAAACCCCTTTAAAATTCCTCCTGCCTTCTGGGAATCTCATATCCTGAAAGTAGTGTTCCTTTTAAAAGATTGAGTCCCTTTTTATAAAGATGCTTCATTCTTGCAGGACAGGATGCATTTTAAAGGGTGCTGGAGCTGGGTTTGGTGCTCAAATGCCATGATGTGTATGTTATCAAATCAAGATAGATAAAAAAGAATGGAAGTTATAAAACCCTGAAAAAATGCCTTTTAATATAAATCTGTCTTTATACTATACTCAGTTTAGTTTTACTTTTTAGCTCCACTCATTAAAAGTGTATAAAAAGAAGTTGGTGCCAGTAATCTGGGGTAATCAGATGCTGATTAAAAATAGTTGAGAACTGATTATGTTACATCTCTGCAAGCATCTCTCAGTAGCTAGCCATCAATGCGTCTATTGTAGTATGTAGATTAGACTTTCTCACAGTTAATTCCTAACCAAATAATTCTGTAACGAGTCTACCTGTGAGCTGTTCCAAAAAATGAATTGGTCATAGTCCAGGGATGTACTCTGGTAAATCTAGACAGAGCAAAAGACGTTTACTCAGGCATCTAAGCAAAATGACTGATTATTGCTACTTTCTTAGCAGATGGATACTAAGATTCCAAGAATAGGCCATTTCAGTCTGTCCCCAGCTCTAACTAGTTGAAAAATAACTTGAGTGGAAAGTTCTAGAACTTTTTTTTTAACATTTTACATTTGATTCTGAAGTCAGCAACATTCGGAATTGAGAAAACTGTATCCTTAAAATGAATAAAAGTTTGAGATGATCTGTAATGCAATCCTTTTATAACAGGTGCTCTAACAAGCTCTTCACAGCAGAGAGCATGGTTCTTCACTGACCAGGCAAATGTTACTGCTTGTACCTGTGCTCAGTGTGTCTCTTGTTCATCATTGCTAGTATTGAATCTGATATGAATCCTAATGCTTACCCCTTAAAAATGTGAACCCAAACACTACTGTAGATTTTTCAGTGATGATGTGCCTTTTGCAGATTGACTTGTAGATTGATAGAGAGTAAAGAGCTGTTCTCGTTAACCTCTGAGGATAGGACAACAAGCGATGGGCTTAAATTGCAGCAAGGGAGGTTTAGGTTGGACGTTAGGAAAAACTGACAGTTGAGCACTTGAACAAATTGCACAGGAAGGTTATGGTCTCTCCATCATTGGAGGCTTTTAAGAACAAGTTAGACAATCAAACACGTGTCAGGAATGGTCTAGTTATTACTTAGTCCTGCCTTGAGCACAAGGGACTGGACTAGATGACCTATTGAGGTGCCTTTGGGTCCTACATTTCTATGATTCTATGATAGATTTATTAAGAGTTGAATTTCAAAGAAGCTAGGCAGTACCCAGGAGACAATGAAGTAAGTAAGTTAGATATTTTCTAGTGCAGGTAGATACCTCCTTGCATATTAACTCATGATGGCTACTTTAGCTGAGGCTACATATCATGCTTCTACCATGAGATCCCCAGGCACACTGCTGGTTTCACGAGGCATGCATACCTGCAGCCATGGATTATTCAAGATGTACAGCTATAATTGCCCATGTTTTTCAGCTTAGAACTGAGCCCTGGATTTATTTCCATTTATTTCTTAGAAGCATTAAAACCACCTGCTCTCCTTTTGCTATCTGAGGAATCTGATATCCACATGAGCAAGGTCTTTGAAGGTCTGCCTCAAGCAAATACGTGACGTGGAGATTTTGGAAAGAAATCCTAGCCTCCAGATCCTAGCCTTGAAATTAGTTTAATTCTCTTCTGTGTGAAATATCATGTGATCACTTTCATCGCATATTTTACTAGGAAGTAAATGCTCTAGTATTGAGATTGGATAAAATGAAATTCTGTCTGTAATGAAATCATTAATATGTTCCATTATAATTGTAGAACATAAATGTCCTATTCAGTGTTCATATACGCCTGGTATAGGCTTTGATTTGGGAAAGTATTTAAGCATACACTTAAGTCCATCCTTGTTCAGGACAGCAGTTATGCATATTCTTAACTGTAAGTTTAAAGTTAGCAACATGCTTAAGTGCTGACCTATATTAGGGGGTGCAATCCTGAACTGGGGTCTTACAACAATATAATGTTAACTTCAGTGGAATTACTCTGATTTGCATTGGTGTAAAAGGAAGAGGAGAGGAGAAACAGTAACTAATTTTACTAAAGTGATTTTCAAAATTAGGTACCAAAAAGTTGAGACGCCCAACATCAGTGGCCACTTCTGAAAATTTTAACCTAAATATATTTGTTAGTCTCTTTCTTCTGTGGTCTCTTGTAGCAGGAAACCAGTGTCTTGTTACACCTCTGCGTGATCTCCCAGAAAGTCCTCTTGATGGGTACACTATTGCTGTCAATTAGCTGAAAATAATACATTATGCAGATACAGATTTAGTAGTATTCAACACAGCACTAAGTTAGACTGATTCTGGATATAATTCTTTAGAGACTCATACTGATCCCTGTCTTTAAGTTACCAATCATTTTGTAGTGAAATTCTCTTTGTAGCAAAATGAAATACAGTAAAACGCCTGTCTTGCGTTATTAATTTTAGTGGATTTCTACTCCTATAAGGAACCTCACTCTTATAGGAAGCATCACTGCTCTAATAGAGTTCTACTGTGCAACTCCCCTTGGCATACAGCAGTTACTAGCTTGCAGACTGCAGGTTTTAAGTACAGTTTCTGAAGTGATGCTGAACACAGTTTATTCGAGGCTCTGATTGGCGCTAAACAGTGTTCATTATCAATTCAGCTGCATCTGTTGTCAGCAACAGGTACTTTTTGTGGCATGGACCAGGCTAAAGAGCATTTGCACTGCTCCATGCAGGAGAAGTAAGTCTCCATGCAGCTGTCCCTACTGTGGAGTAAAACAGGGATTGGCTCATCTTGCTGCATCATCTACCAAATGATAGTGAAGGTGTACCCTGCCCCAGCAGCCAGTGTCCCTCGCCACTGCAGAAGATCAAGAGTGCATATCATTATTCCCAAGGTGAAGGAGTGGCTCTTTTGCTAGACAGCTCCTCTCTGCTATAATGAATCTCAACTCACCCTGAAGCATTTCTGTGTAAGTGGGTTCCCTTTATTCCTAAAATGCCCTTCAATCTAATGATGGATAGTATCAAGCCACTGTCACTGGGACACTACCATTTCTTAAAATAACAAATATTGGAAATATATTTTTTCCCTGCTAAAAGAAGTCTCTGGTTAAAGGGAACAATAAAGTATTGTGATTGTGTGTCTCTAGCGGAAAGAGGAATGCAGGGAATTGTTTCCATATTCCTCAGAAATCACTGCTCTATCATGGGAAGTATTTAATTACTTTAAAATCTAATCATTTCACGTCTCCTGTCTGGATGTCATTTTTATTATTTTAAACACACTTACTGCCCTTCTCTCATGCTGTGGGAAAGGGTTGGTTAGTGGCCGTATATAATCCCTCTACCAACTTCAGAGAGCATAGGCAGACTGGAATCAATAGCATTTCAATGCTGTCATTCTGTTTGAAGTTAGCTTTGAGCAAACCCATGACACACTTGAAGAGCAGCCATTTCTCTTCCATTTATCAGTCATTTGTCAGTGAGTGGGGATTATTGCTTTTCCACCTAAGTGTAAACTAGTTAACTTCTAGCAAGGTCCCTGAAGTGCTGAGTTCAATAAATGTTTGACGTGGAGAGTGAAAACACAGGTAGAATACCTTGTGCTGCACTCTTGTAGGATGAGGGGTTTCTGGGAGCCAATTGCTGCACCTTTAGCCAGCAAGAACCTTTCCTGGGATCAGTAGCAAATGCTGGCTTGGGGTTCATGATGCTCCTGGCTGGGGGAGTAGCATAGCATGCACCACAGCACATTCCCATTCCTTTAGGGATCTTACCTTGACCAGCAGGATTCTTTTACTAATGGGTGCACCAGACAGTATCTGTGCTTTCCACAGCACTGGACAGAGAGGAGTCAATCAGATACCATCAGCATTAGATACCAGAGCACTGAGTGCCATAGTAATACTGTAGACAGGAGAGAGAGAGAGACTTACTTACAATTACTAGCAGCTCAACTAGATGTTCATAATTTGAAAGTGCAAGCAAACACGAGAGAGAGAGGTGTAAATTTCCAAATATGTGTAAGCAATCCCATCATGCTGAGCATGTAGGTAGGGTGGGTGTGCTCATGCAAATGAGATCAGCTCCTGGAGTCCTTTTCCACAGCTCACTACTAGATGTCAGGGGAGAGCTTATTCAGACTCTTCTTACACACACTTTCCCAAATACTGCTCTATTTGCTCCTGATTCAGCCCATTTACACTTCTGGCCGAGCAATAAACTACCAAATTATTAGCATTTTTGTTTTCAATAGGACTTGTGCTCCTAAATCACATGCTTTTGAAAATCCTACCCTTAATTCATTTGCAACTTTCTGAATATTACGTGCAAAACCTTTCAATCAATGCCTGTTGTTGCAATAATTATTCAGTAGGGAGCAGCACTCCATCCACTATAGCTTGTTGTTGAGATCAATTTATTTATAAAATTACCAGCATCTTATTAATGTAGAGGAATTTTTAAAGAAGTTAAAAGCTACAGTCTGAAGAATACTGCTGCTCTTCTAATCCATTTAAAATGCTGTTTCCTGTAGTAAGATTAACATGTGTGTACACTGTAAAGTATTGAGTAAAATGTTTGTTATTGATCAAAGTCAAACTGAAGACAAGAGGGTTGTTATATAAATGAATTAGGTCTCTTTCACAATGAAGTGTACATAATAAAGATTGTCAAAGGCCTGTAATTAATTATTTGATGTTAACTGTTGTTTTTTAAAAAAGTCAAACCAAGGAAGGGCTAATGGAGAGTCATTCCAAGAAACTCTTCATTACTCTCTTCCTAGTCTCTACATGGCAATTGTTTATAAAATCTGAGTCCAAAAACAAAGTTGGGTTCAATATATGAACGTGTGAACCCCTCCTGCGGAATCATAAAGAGACTAGCTAGTTCTGAGGAAATTAGCCTTGATATGCTAGCGCTCATTAATATTCAAGTATGCAAACACTCATTTGCATATTTATTCATTTGTTAACTGATATCTGAGTTTTATGTAAGCTCTTCTCCACAATTCGTGTTCTTAGTTTTCTTTCCAGCTTCAGAGGCAAACATACTCATCAATGGATTAAAAAAAAAGCCAGTAGATGCCACATGAATTATTAAACTGCTACTCTTATTTCTAACCCGGGTGTTCTAGTAGTATCATATTGAATCTAAACTGCACATAATGGAAATAATGCCAGGCAATAATGGTGGATTTTTGACTTGCCACAGGTTGTCATGGCAGATGTAATACTCATTTTCAAGAGAGCTTCATTGTGTTTTTTTTCTTTCAGGAAGCATTGTGAGTGTTGGTGACCCTAAGAAGAAATATACACGATTTGAAAAAATTGGTCAAGGGTAAGTACAGTTGGAGTTATTTGTATAAATATGAGCCAAATACTCTTCTGGCATTACCTCATTGAAGTCAAGGGAATTACATATACATTCAGAATATTTGTTTCGATTGTACTTGTTCCCTCCACATTGTTCAATATTTTCTTATGGCCAAGAAGAGTCATCAAAGAAATTTTCCTGATGTCTGGCTTGATTGCATAAGTTAGTGGCACATGGCAAACTTGTCATCCCTCAGATATATGGTGTGATTCATCTGCCTTCATGGAAGAAGCCAATTTTGATATGACCAAGAATTACGTAGGTCTACCAGAGAAACAAAAGTTCACCTTGTACTTTATTGCATGAAAAATGCCATTTATCATTGTATCTGATGGGTGTCAAGTACAGCTCAAAATGACATTAGTCAAAAATCATTTAGTGGTTAAAGAGAATATTTCAGGAGTCAGGTATAAAATCATGTAATTGAGAACAAAAGTCAGAGGCTAAATGACCCTTGTTTCCCAGCATATATAATGAAAAGTATGTATACAGAAATGCAATCCGTTTTGATGCACAGAATCCTCAATAGCTGGTGATAAGATACAGGATTTGCTAGTAATCAAAAAAAAAATGGTGTCTTCAAAATGTTAGGCATTTACTCAGAATGGAATCCCAAGTATGCTTTATCAGACTAGTAAGAATAAGGTAATTTTGAAATTGTGTGGTGTGTGATGTGCATTTTAAATACTAATGCTGACTACATATAGGTTCCGATTCTCTTCTCCATCACAGCCAGTTATGCAACATTATAATTCCATTGTTTTCAGTGGAGTTACTCCTAATTTACATAATATAAGAGCAGAATTGGGCCTTCAGGTTACTCGCAATAATTATCACTGAATTAAGGGTCCTGAGATTAGCAGGTATCTTTGCGCATTTTATGTATTATTGGATTTGAATTTTCTGTAACTTCTGGTTGACTTGGAACTGGTATATGCAGAACAAGAAGAGACCATGTCTTTTCAAGCTCACATTGCTTTTTTTTTTTAGGTTTTATAATAAAAAAAACCCCTCTGGTTTGAAAGGACAGTTATGGGAAGATGATTTCAAATAATGTCAGCTTTCATTACTTTTATTTACCTTCTATCACTTAAAATAGATAAAACTACATCTTCATTCTGATTGTACAATGTCAAATGTGCTAGTTAGAGTTAAATGAGAAATGAAACATAACATGACCAATAATATAACAAAGCCACAGTCCACCTTACAGGGTGCTCTGAATGTGTTTAGATAGGAACTTTTTGATCATCTTAAGTCCCAGTGCGAGTATTTTCTGATGTCCATACATATACATTTTAGGATGTAAATCTTGTAAACAGGGTCAAACTTGTGTCTTCCTGTACTTATGGTGGTGCCTCTTTATGGTATTGTTTTTGTGGAAATTCTCTGACCTGTGAAACCACAAATCTAATGATACGTAGATTAAACACGAGGCATAATCTCACCAGAGCTGTGCATTACAAAGATGAGATAATTGTAATCCTGTGATGGGATAAACAAACACTCATATAATTTGTTACTGCAACTTATTTACCACAGTCACAAAATATTATTTACAGAAGAATTAAAGTCTTTGCAGTTCTGATAACCATCATGAAATCTTATGGGAAACCAAAAGATTTTTTGCTGGGGTTGTACATTAAACAATGTATTATCATTATAGAAGCAAATTTCTTTCCAGGAGCTTAGAAACAGGTAAAGCTTTAGTAGCCATTATTCTAACAATGTTCTTGCTTTGCACTTCTAGGATTGGAGCAGTATGTATTGTTCACTTTTACTCAAAACTTCACAGAAAATCTAAATTTACCATGGTGTACTCCAGTGTATTAGACAGCAATTTTATCAAAGAAATGAAGTGGCTGGTTCTTTGGTGGGGATTATGTTAATTTGGGGAGGGAGAGAAGAGGGGGGAGAGAGACACACACATGATGACCTTGCCTCAGAGCGGAAAGTTTTGCTGAAACAGCAAGCAGTGGGCATAAGGAAGGTCTATGTATCTATAGAAACAAACTCATTTCTCTCTGCATTTCTTTATTTCTGTCCAGACACTAAAGAACAATGTTAAGACTGTAGCGAACACATTCTACCTTTAAGCAGGTCACTTTACCCTAGAACTATAGATAGTGCAAGAGTGCAGTGGTTGTCAGGGAATTATGAGGCACATAAATATTGCTATTACCAAAATAACTTGTTTTGATGGCAAACATTTTGTTTCAAAATATGGACATGCAAAGAAGTTTAGATAAAATAAGAATTGTCTGGAATCATTGTCCAAAATTCAACTTGAAATAGACCAGAACCATTTTGAGCTCTTGTTAACTTCATATGTATATAATAAAGCCTTCCCCAAACATGCCAACAACCCATCTTATGCAATGTTAAAATTGTAAAGTCAAGCTCTTAAAAGTTAGGAAATGACACAATTAAGGTTGCTTGCGCATTTGCATTATGATAGTCTTTAATTAAATGATCTCACACTTCTTTTACACAATTTCCCTTGCCTCATTCATTGTCAGGAGAACAGCAACATAAGGTAACCTGCTTTCTCTCACCAAATTTCAAGTCCCTATTCCCAAACATGGACTTACTAGAGCTTCTTAATGAAACAGCGATAGGATTTTTTTAACAGGCAAAACAACATTCTTGGAAATGGCTGAACTTCCAAAAACAATTTCTGAGCTGAAGCTTAAAAAAAAAGTAGCCTGAGACCAACACCTCACATGGAAAATTTTATTCCAAATAGTTGAAGTTTGGCAAAATTATAAGCACTTGAAAACAAGAAACAGGGTCTTATAATGAAAAATGTTGGTCAACCTTAACTATCAGCATCACTATCAACTCTCTGCCTACTATGTATTATGTTGACTTTAAACCTCAGACCTGCAAGTAGGAAAACAGTGAGAGAAGCTATTCTTGCTGGATTTCTTAATCACTTAAAGGTGGGATATACAATATCTTTCACAACTTTGAGAAAGAGAACCTCTTCTCTTAAGAATTCCTGTTTGATTTTGTGACCACAGAATTTTGGATTAGCATCTGAATCATTGCAGGCTTCCCTGAAAGAAGCTTTTTTGAAACACTCCCATCTTTTTTTAAAATGTGAAAAATACATAATGACTCAGATTGAAGACTTGCATTAAAATGCAGAGCAGTGTTTGCATTTAAAGAAAAGACATACAAAAATAACCCCTTTGGTTTTATGAGGACAGGACAGAAGTTTAATCTCATAGCCAAGATGAAAACATATTTTGATTGCTGTGATATCAAAGCTTCATTCCATGAGTCTGGCAAACGGAATTGTAAATGCTCCTTTACCTTGCACTGAATACAGATCCCAAAAGAGGGCTGAAGCACGTGGGAAGTGAAGTCTGTTCTGGGGATGTATCCACTCAGGCTTTGCTTTTCAAGTGAGATGAGGGTTGATGTACTAATGGGACATAATAAATGAGATGATGTGGTCATAACTCTGTGTATGTATTTAGTTAATGTTAATGAAGATGACACAGCTTATTGAGCTGATTTCCTGGCATTTATTACAAATAATCAGTTAATATGATATTGAAGATAGTAATATGATAGGAAATGAGTGGCTAGATCTTTCAGTGCTTGTTAATAAGGACACTGGAGACTAGAGGGGAAGACATGGTTCCCTGGCAGACTGCCGCTGAAGAGGAGCTTTTGATTTCAGAAAAAGTGAATTGAGGGGACAGTCACTTAGCAGTGCTCCATATGGTTAGTAAACAGCGTACATTAGTCAGCAGAGTTACACTTGGAGATAGGTGAGCTTCAGAGCTGAATTGCTTTTTTTCGGTATTTGTCCTTGGTTTAGGATTTGAGGACATTTCAGGATACCTAGGAAACATAGGTTATGGCTGCTTGATAGAGAAGGCTACATTGGCTCAAATCAGTTTCCGATTCCTTCTAACAAAAATATTTTATGGTTTTTGTGATTTAGTTTTTTGGTTCATCTTCACCACTTCTTCATCAGGATACTGAGACAGATCCAGTTCCAGGTCCCACTAGTTCATAACTTTGTTAAAACTAAGACGTTACAAAGTGTTTTAAAAGTTAGATACTGGATAGAAATTATAACCGCTTGGAAGAAAAAGTCCCTAATGTAAAATTAGAGCATCATTGCAGTTAATGTACAGCTTTATTTAAAATACTCATATCTATCAAAATTCTTACCAGATAGCCTTGAGCCTACAAAAAAAGAATTCTAATTCAAATAGCTGTTTTAAATAAACTCTAACAGGAGTGAGCTAAGGAGGTACAGCTCAGCATTAGCAACCCTGAAGAAACTGTTGGATTTTTATGAAAACAAATTGGATTAATCTCCACAATTAGTCATAGAAAAATGCATTTGCATTTATATTAAAAGAATGTGTAGCATGCCAAATGATAACATTGTTTTCAATACAGGCACTCAGTCTATGGTGCACAAAAGAGTGAGTCTGCCAAATTAAAATGCAGTGGAAATATTTCAGCTTCCAGGTGAACAGAACTAACATGAAGGTCATGTAATACTGGGCAACACTAACTGGTTTCAACTTAGATTAGCTGGTTCTCAAAGGTTTTCACTCAGAGTAAGTAAATGTTCCTGCTTCCCTTTCCAAAATTTCCATCCTGGTCCAGCCTCTTCTGCAGACGAGCAGGAAAGGCCCTCCAGATGATGACAATTTAATTCAGGTGTTAGCCTCCAGTAGTGTTAACAAATGTTACCATGGCCCCTCAACATTTAGATCTATTAGGTGGTTTATTCTGTCTATTATCTCTTTCCAATTCTAGTCATCCACAACACTGTAGGGAAAGAATCTTTCTTAATCAGGAACAGATGGCAAAAAAACAGACTGTCTAGTCTGCATATGCCGATCAGTGTGTCACTTTATTTTCTGGTGGCTCTATGACAGACTCCAGATCTGCTTGGAAAATGAAACGTGAATATAAGGGCGATGAAGGATTCAAGTGTCTGACACCCTAAAATAGGAAGCTGTCGAGTGACTTGATGTGCTTCGGAATCTGGGGCTTCTTATTTATTTATTTGTATTCATTTTTAGGAGTCTAGGACTTCTCACCTAGAAGAATTTTACAAATAAAATTAATATAGTCTCTAAGTACATATATACAATTAAAAATCACATAGTGCAAAATGGCCAGTTAACTCAGGGCCAGCCAGAGGCCTCAGCAAATCTCTGCCTCAAAAAGAACCTCAGGCTTCATAAACCATCTATCCATGTTGTGAAGATCAGTGAACTCTGGCTCTGAGGAAAACATTTAAAATATCAGGACAGCCATGCAATGCTGAAAAACCAAAAGCGAGCTTGTAGAAGGTTAGCAGTTGGGCAGAAAATGGGATGTTGAGAAGAGGAAATCAGGTTAGCAGCGCTTCATCCAAGAAGCTAGAAAAAAAACATAAGTAGCTCAACTCAACCACATTTGATTCTCTCCTAGATGTTTGTCATCAATGTTAAGATAAACCTTTAGGAAAACAGGTATTATCGAGAATTCCTTGTTGCTTTAAGACTAAAGAAACCAAACAGTGGCTCTGCAGTAAGCCTACAAGCAAAGGCAGTGTAGACTAATCTTTGGGTAGTAAACTAACAGTATCTCAGGTGTTGATAATCCTCGGTTTGTGACAGTGTCTTCCTTCTGGAAGATCTACAAAGGGAATCCTTTCCCCTAGTTTTTGCCTGCTTTCTTAACCTCCACTGCCAGAGTCCCCAGAGTACTCCTAGGAAAGGAGGACTGGGCACAGCTCCCTGTGAAGTCCATAAAGTGTACCCCTAAATCATCTGGAGAGGTCATAAGTAGGGCTGGTTGGGAAATGTATCCTGCAGTAACAAAACAAGAAAATGAAAAATTTTCATTTTTTGTCACATTTTGGATGCAAATTTTTTTATTCTTTATTTTTAAAAACCCTGAACATTTTTTAGTTTTTTATTTTTCACCAAAAAGGCCAAAAATCAATTAAAAAGCATTTTTCACAGAAAAAAATTGCTTTTTTTTTTGGCCAGGTCTAGTCCCAACAAATGATTCAGGGTGCTCCTTTCACTCAGGTGCTGAGTTTGGGTTTTTATCTTGCATCTTTTGCATGATGTGGTGGCTTGTTGTACATAGCTAAATACTGTGCTGGTTGAATAAGTGTATTTTGTAAACATCTTAGGCAGAGATATGGTGTATGTATTTAACTTTGCACAAAGGCACTGTACATCTCCTCACTTCTTGGCTGCTGTTTTTTTCTAGGGCATCAGGTACTGTTTATACAGCAATAGACATTGCCACAGGACAAGAGGTGAGTGCTAATATTAAATCCAGATTTTTATGTAATTCTTCAATATTTTCTTTTTTATCATGAATATTATGTCATACTCACTGTTCACTCATTGTTCACGTAGCTTAACATTAAGGTATCGGTTACTTTGCTTTGCTATCGACTTAAATAGAACCAGAATTTCACCCTCAGTAAGGCCAGTTGTTAAGTGGAATATTTTCCCTACCCACTCTTTCCTCAAACCAGTTCTTGCATCCTCTTAAATTTTATCAATCCCAACCTAGCAACCCATTACGGCATTTCTGGTTGTATTGCGGTATAGAGAGAAATCTGTAAAGACATCCCAGTTAGCACCTATTGATGGTTTACACATAGTTTTTATTACTGATTTAACTATATTGGTTTAGAAATTGATATAGGTAAATCTGTGTGATCCTATAGTGTGGAAGCAGTTATGCCAGTACAAAGGTATTTATATCAAAAGAGCTTATATCTGTAAATTTACAACACAAAAAAACTTGCATAGATCAGACTTTAGATTAGTGAGAGATCAAGATTGTGCATCCTCTAACCTGGTGGTTCCCAAACTTTAACGCCCTGTGAACCCCTTTCACAAAAATGTCAAGTCTCACAAGCCCCCTCCTAAAAATTAATATTTCCAGGGATTTTCTCTTTTTCCTGAGTATAAATTACAAAAGCAGTGATCTTGGAAATATAAAATTTGGTTTTTTTACATGCTTATTACACACTATTTATTATTATTTATCATTACAGTCTTTTTATTACATTATGAAAACAGCCACACTCTTCCAAAATCTCACTTTCATAGCTTGTATCACTTTGAATAAGCCTGTTATAAGACAAGGCCCCTATGTTTCATCAAGGAGTATCAGATGTGAAACAGCATGAAGGTATTTCAGAAGGCAACTCAAAGAGTTTCTCCTACACAAGCATTCAGGTCTTGAGCAGTCCAGGCAAAGAATGCACGTTACAACACGGCTTAAACTTGTTCTTCATAATAAATTTAAAAACAATACTAGCTGCATATTTAATTTTAAAAACAGCAAAAAAAATCCACCTCCCTTTCCATTTCTTATAAGGAGTCTTGAAGTTTAAATCTCCTCAGTGTGATAGAGGTGCTTGCTTTGATCTGCTTAGCTCTTGGAAGTCCAAGAGCTCTGTGCTGCTGGGCACGTGCTGTCCGCGGTCCCTAGGGACAACTGTGTCTGCCATTAGGGAATTTTTTCCCTGAGAACCCCCTGTAACATTTCATGGACCCCCAGGGGTTCACGAGCCCCAGTTTGGGAACCACTGGTCTAACCTAACCACAGGCTTATGGATATCCCCAGGCTTGAAGATACTCAACGTTTGTCAAACAGTTCAGCCCATCTCCAATTAGTTATTAGGAATAGATACGGTTCGCTGCAGTGACCTGAGAAGGCTTGTCTGATAGCGTTATTAAGCACTTCCAGAAAGCGTAACCACAAAGAGTATGAGAAGAGAAGCTATATCCTGCACAGAAGGTCATGCTAGCTCTGTCTTAATTACTGAATGTATTAATACAACAATCTTTTGTCAGATTAGCTGATGGATGTTTCCATCACTTCATTCCAATTTATCTTAATCATTGATTCAGCTATAGTAATAACACTTTTCTACAGCACTTTTCACCTTCAAAGTGCATTGCAAATATTAATTAAAGACAGCATTATTAAGCCACAATTTTATATTTTAGTGACATTGAAGTTGGTTGACCCAGACCATTAAAAACAAGAAAACTCAAAATTAAAGGTAAAGATCTGTCCTTAAAACATCCATTTATGCTTAGGTCATGTCTCACAGTACAAGACACTACACATTGATTTAACTGTGACCTTGCAATAGCTGGTCATGGTGTGGGGAGTGGAGAATGTATGAGGTCTTGAATTAAGAATGTCTTGACTTTGAACTTCCCAAGTTTTGCTACTTTTAGTTGTCATCTTCATGTTCATTTCTTTTTTTTCCAAACCTAAGTTTTTGAAATTACATAAAACCCCATATAAAGGTCAACATTTGCAAGATTACATGACTAAAATGAGACCCTAAAACTATATTTAGACATCCAAATAAAAATGGCATGATTTTCAGAGGTACTGACCACCAAAGCTCCCAGCGACTTCTCTCGGGATCAGACACAAACACAATAAACTGACTATGTAACTAATATACAGTATTGGGATTTTTATAAGGGTTCCTGTACCCCTCAGTTAATGTCTCCCATGAAAATACATGTATAAGTCTGTAGTGAGGTCAAGACTCACGGGCACAGCGCCTCCTGCTGGTCATCTGGGAATTAGCTCTTTTTTTCAGCACGGAGCACTCTCTGCAGGCTGGTGTCTCACCTGCCACTGGCCCCTATGTCCCTCCCAGACCCCGGTGCCCCTTACCTTTGGGGTGCTGCCCCCAAAGTACCCCCACACTCTGGGTCTCCTCTCCCAAGAGAACCCACAATCCTCTAACCCCACCTTGCCTCAGTGGCTACTACCAATCATCATCTAGCCCCCGCTCACTGGGGCAAACGGCAGTCTGTCATGGCCCCTCATCATCGGCAAGGGGTAGGGCCTGCTGCCTCTGCCTAACTGTAGGCTGCACCTCTGCAGCCTCCGTGCCTTCTTTAGGCTCCTCTTTGGGCCCCTCTTGCCTTGCCCCAGCCCTGCTCTGTTGCCTGCACCCTAAGCTCCCAGGCAGGTAAGTCCTTCTCCTTCTAAAGCTGGAGGGAGACTGACTTAGCGCCTGGCTCACAGCCCTTTTATCAGGGCCAGCTGTGGCCTGACTGGGGCATGGCCCAGCTGTGGCTGCTTCCCCACTTAGCCTACCCTCTTGGCTCCCCAGGGCAGCCCTTTCCCCAGGTCTGTTTTAACCCCTTCAGGGCTGGAGCGGAGTGACCGCCCTGCTACAAGGCCCAATCCTGCAAACGTTTACACACGTGCTTAATTTAATCACGGAAATAATCTCATTGACTGACTGCTCATGTGTTTAAAGTTAAGGGCATGTATAAGAGCTTGGAGTATTGAGACCTTACCCAGTTCTTGGGGGAGGGATCTGAGGCTCTCTGAGTGGATGCCTTACAGTTCCTACCCATGTGCATTCCAGGGAAGTGATTTCTTAACCGGGTCCAAAGAGGACAATGCAGAGTTGGAGTAGTGGCCATGAAGAGGCTGCTTGTCCCATGTTAGATAGGCTGGATTTCATTAATTCCCCATTCAATCCCCTTGTTTTTTGAGATGGAGTGAATTTCATCTCCGGTGCATATATAGAAGGGACAGATAATACCCCGTTGTATAATGGTTGCCTGACATTTCCTGTTATAAGACCCTGTTTTCAGTTGCCAGAGAGCTGCTACAGGCCACATTATTTTTGAAATGTTTTAGCCAAAATGGTTCAACTATCTCTGAGAATGCGGCTATTCAAAACTACATTATTTTGTCCATGTTTAAAAATTCTGGCAACCTTTGCTTTGAGAATCTCTAGTGTCTCCATGCTTTGGAGCAGGGACTTGAAATTTGGCCTTTCTATCAGGGATATGCCTTTCGCATCCCATTTGATAATCTGCTTAAATCTGGCAATGTCATAAGCATTTGAAAAACTGCTATACGTGCTCAGTAGAGATGTCTTAGATTTTTAGCAGTTAAATTCCCCCAAATTCTGTCTGCACTGGGCATGCTTCAGCTCAGAGCTGAGCAACACTTTCCTTGAAGTTACTGCTGTGGTCTGGGCCTCAGGATTCAGAGCAGGGAGACGATTACCACTCCCACACCCCCACTGGTGGGTTCAGGCAGTGTGGAGGAGGAAGCTGCCTGATTCAAATGTGTCAGACCTGGGGTGAGGGTTAGGAGTAGATTCAGACAAGGAAACAAGGTAGATGGGGAGGAAAAGGGGAAACAGGGAGTAGGGCTTGGGGGGATACTGGGACTGGCTGGGCAAAGAGTGTGATACTGGGAGCTGGGAATGGGAAAGATGGACTGACAGTGTAAGGAGAGTGCAATGAAGAGTTGGGGAGGAGGGGGAGATTGAATGAAAAGCCCATGGAGGAAGACAGTGGGGAGGGGGAACATAAGCAAGGGAGAGGTGGGAAGGTGATGGAAAGCCACGGGTGAGAGGGAGGTTGGATGAGAAGCCAGGTTGGGGTGAACTGGGATTGGCTGGGCAAGGAGACAGGATAAGGAACTAGGGGGACTGGAAATGTCTGGGCAAGGAGTCTGGGAACAGAAGGGAGGGTGAAGACTGGGAGTGGAATGGAGAATCTAGAGCGGGAGACTAGGACAGATTGGTCAAGGAGTGGGAGCTGGATAAGAAGCCTGATGAGTGGAGACGGGGACTGGCTAGGTGAAGAGAATGGGAGTGGGATGAGCAGCCAGGGTGGGGAAGAAGAGACAGGCCTGGGGTAAGGACAGGTTGCAGAGGACATGGCAAAAGAAGTTATATTTGGGGCGGAGATGGGCGGAAGAGTCTGCAGTCTGGGATGGACCCCAAGATTTGCCTGTCACCATTCCTCTGCTATTTACAAATGTCTGTGAAACCCGCTGGCAAAGTATCTCATTCCCTTCTAATATTGGTTCACAAAAAGGATGACAGTCTAATTTTTCTATCAGCTACTTCATTAGCTCAAGTGGCAGAGATCTGTGTGATGAATCTAGATATTCTAACCCTGCCGATGATCCATGTTGGTGCCGGTATGATGCTACATGATGGAATATCTGGGGGGATGGAGGTTACAGGGTTTATTTTACAAACCTGGCAAATTGTGCACAGGACGTCATTAAAAGAATATTATTTAGGTTGCTAAGTCAAGCACTCAAGTTAGGAAATGCCAGAATTAAGTACATCTCTTCTGACTTAATAATGTTTTTTTAATGTCACTCTTTGTATGAAATTGATATATGCGTTTTATGTAATGTACGTAAGGTGAATAACTAATCTTCCCTGTGGAGAATAGTTTAACTTGTACTGTTGCAAGATGGTTTTATTTTTTTATTTAATCAAAGTACCAAAATCACTAATTACTTCCAAAAATGAATGCAATGAATTGAGACCATTTTGAAATATGCTAGGACTACAGAATGTTAATGATATTAAGTAGCAGATAACATTTTTAAAAGGCATTTTATATACTTTGCAAAATAAGACCAGTAAGGCAGTTAGGGTGACCAGATGTACTCATTTTATAAGGACAGTCCTGATTTTGGGATCTTTTTCTTATATAGGCTCCTATTATCCCCCACCCCTGTCCTGATTTTTCACATTTGCCGTCTGGTCACCCTAAAGGCAGTGTACTGGATAATTGGCCCCCAAGAGGCGGGTGAAATAGTGTAAATTTCAAAATATAAAGTATAGTATTGCAATGCAAGTTACTGAGCACTAATGCCTAATAAAAGGGCAGTTTAGGATAGTTCTCAGCTGCTCTGAAACATATGGTCTCAAACCCATTTATTTATTTTTCATTCTGGTCTGTTGCAATTTATGCCATTAAACTTAGTATCTAACAAAATGTCATTTTAGGTGGCCATAAAGCAAATGAATCTTCAGCAGCAGCCTAAAAAGGAACTAATTATTAATGAAATCTTGGTCATGAGGGAAAATAAGAACTCTAATATCGTTAACTATTTAGACAGGTAAGTAAGTTGTGCCGGTTGTTATCATTGTATAGCTTACTTATATACTGTGCGTTAAGCTTTTAGCCAGCCAATTTTTTTTTTAATTTTGTGTGCATGTGATTATTTGTGCACACAAAGCTGCTCACTGAACATAAAACATGGTTACAGAAACATGCAGAAAGCTATCCTTCATGTGTGCATGTGAAAGATTCCTGCAAACTATGAGGACACAATTCTGGAAAATGTTGACCAGCATGTGCCTTTACTGAAAACAACTGTCAATAACTATATAAATCTGAACCTTTTATTAGTTGGACACATTCTTCCTATTTTATTAAGTGGTTACTGGCAAACAGTGATAGACTCTATGTCAACAGGTATGATACCATTCATGTAATTTCGATGAAGACTAGATTCCTGTTGGGATTCTTTACATTCATTTATTTTTTTAAAAAATGTTCATGTTTCAAAGCACTTCATAAACTAATGCCTTGTCAGTTTTAAATTGTTTTTTGTATATCCATGGATGCTTAAATAATGCACAGAAAAATGTTCTTACTGTGTTTTCACTTCTTTGCTTCTGATAGGCTAAATGAAAAACATTTGGCTACAGCTGGTTTGTGTTTTCTGCAGGCAGCACATGAAGGATTTCCCTTCCCTACCGTTATATTATTCAAGGTTTTTCAAACTGTTGATCAAATTCCACCTTCAGCCACCATTGGCTGCTGTTCATCTTGTAGCTCTTGGAGTTAATGGTTATATTTCTGTATATATATATATATTTCACTATGAAACAAGTAATGTGAGACGACCTAGTTTAACATTCTGTACATCTTATGAACTGCATTTTCACTATCTAAAGAATACTATCTAGTTAAAGTACTGCCTGTAACATATTACCTTTTCATTTCGACTACACACATTCTTCTCAAACGCTGTGAACTGTTCCTTATACCTGGTCTTCAGTGAAAAATGCCCAATAGGCAAAGTCATTTGTGAGTTTCTTTTTTTCCAAACGGCTCTGTAAATAGTTATGCTTACTGATGGTGGTGTCTTCATTTTCTTGTTTCAGCTACCTAGTAGGTGATGAACTTTGGGTAGTTATGGAATACTTGGCAGGAGGCTCTTTAACAGACGTTGTTACAGAGACCTGTATGGATGAAGGACAGATAGCAGCTGTCTGTAGGGAGGTAAGAAGTGCCTGGATGTGCTTGCTGGGATATAATGAAGTGTAATAGTGTGGTAAGAATATAAGGGATCTCAAAATATATCTTTGTTTATAAGTCGTCTTTTTAATATAGGAGAAGGAAGAGCAGGAAGATCCATGTTCTGCTGAAAGATGCCTCCCTTGTAATAAAGTTCAATTATGGTGGCACTTTCTATTGATTTGGTAGTGTTTAGTTTTACATCTTTGAATCTTTACCTGTGGTAGTTCAGCAGTGCATGTCATTCCTTGGCCTTTTAAAGGAAATAGTTTTGTCATGGAATGTAAAGAACTACAAGTAAAAACAAAGGCTTATTTGTTGAAGTATGAGAAATTACATCCAAAATAGAGGGTTTGTTTTTTTTGAAAAGTGACTAAAATATATTTTAAAATCTGCTGCAGATTGTAACCCTAAAATCTTTGTCATGCAGCATTTTGCCAATAGTGATCCAGTTCATACTGAAAGAACTTTTTTTCTTTTCTGGCAAATAAGTTTGTCATATGGGATAGAGATGGCAAAATTCACTGTAGCAGCAATCATTCCGTCTGTGTTTCCAGGCTATAGTCTGTAACAATAATTGACATTTCTAATTCAAAAGCTAATGTGCCTTCATTTAGAAAGTTATTATTCTAATAGTGTTGAAGCAGCAAGCTATTTCACTTGACAGCACAATATTCTGCCATTACTCACAATTCATCTAGAAATTATATCTTTTAATGATATTTTTATCCTCTGATATAATGAAATCAGCCCATTAATTTTTACCTTTTTGTTTCTTTTTTATATCAGTGCCTGCAAGCGCTGGATTTTTTACATTCAAACCAAGTGATCCATAGAGACATCAAGAGTGACAACATTCTTCTCGGGATGGACGGATCTGTCAAATTGAGTAGGTGTTCTTGTTCAGGTGGCATTATTCCAGTGGTGGTTGTGGAATTGCTAACTGACTGCCAGTTATCAGAAGGAAGTGATAGTACATTGGCCACTGCAGCCAAGGAATGTTTCATTTTAGAACAATTTTAACACCACAGGGAAATCTCAGAACATAGATAGATGACTCAAAATTATTTGACTATGTTTGGAGCCCAGAGTTCTGATCTAAGGGCCTGAAAGACATGTAGTTACTCACATAAATAAGAGCAGCTGTAGAGTCCAACTTCGTTAAAAGAACTTAAATGGTCAAATTCAATAGTTGTTTGGTTACATCCTGTCATGTAAGCAAGAGCATGGGCATGTTTCCAGCCAGATGCCTTGATGCATTCTTGTGTGGAGATTGAAATACTTGTATTTGTTTGCGTCATAGTCCAAGTTGGTGTTAACAGTATTTTTTTTCTTCTCTGCAGCTGATTTTGGGTTTTGTGCTCAGATCACGCCTGAGCAGAGCAAACGGAGCACAATGGTGGGGACTCCCTACTGGATGGCACCTGAAGTAGTGACGAGGAAAGCATATGGCCCCAAAGTTGACATCTGGTCATTAGGGATCATGGCAATAGAAATGGTGGAAGGAGAACCCCCGTACCTTAATGAAAATCCTCTCAGGGTAAGGTACATGTGGAATCATGTAGCCCTGTCCTTCTCTGCTGTCCCAATTTTAGATACAAAATCCTGTCCAAACCACCCAAACGTGGTATTGTTTCAACAGTATCATTGCAGCTTACCACTATACACTGTTGCTATAGGCATGTAAATGAGGGCACCTCGGAAGATAAGTGACATGGAGTTATTCTCAATACATGTCATTTTTGCCTTCAGGGCTGTTTAAAAATTCTGAGTGTGTCTGCTTGTTTTCTGAAATCTCCTTCTGCTATATCTCTTATGACAAGAATCTTTCTGAGTCCAAGTTTCTCCCGTTGATGAAGTCTTGTGAAAAGAATTTCAAACAGAATAGGGAGGGAAAAGGAGAATTTTCCCAAACACAGCTCAGTGGACATTTGTTAAATAAATGAAATGTCTTATAGTGAAATCTGTAATTACTTATTAGTAAGTGCTGTTTTAATATTATGTTTTAACACAAATATTGGTAGTAAAAAATGGGGGCATTATACTATAGAACAGTTTATATCTTTGTCCTAAGAAATTTAGTCCTTTCCTACGTTAATTAATTTGCATATTAAAATGAGTGAATATTAAGGGACAATCTTACATAATTGTATGACCGAATGAAACACCCAGTTGAACACCGGTCTCCCTTCCCTGGGGTGCATTCCTGGCGTGATACAGCAGCCCACATTTACCAGAGGAAGTCCAGCTTGTGTCTCCCTTCCTTATAGGCATTAGGAAGAATTTAAACCATGGATTAACATTAAGATTTGCGTAGAGAGACTATCAGAACAAAGCATGGCCTCTAGGTTTCTCTCACGGGATACGTCTATGCTACAGCAAAAAACCTGTGGCACCAAATCTGAGCCTGGATCAGTTGACTTGGGCTCAGGCAATGGGTAGGGTTACCAGTTTTGATTGGATGTATTCCTAGAGGTTTAATCACATGACAATCTTTAATTCCTGGAGACTTCAGGACAGTCCTGGAGGGTTGGCAACCCTAGCAGTGGAGCCAAACATTGCAGTGTAGACATCTGGGCATGGGCTGTAGCCCAACCTCTGAGACCCCCATCTCCCCAGTGGGGACCCAGGCTCCAGCCCAAGTCCAAACATCTACACTGCAATTGTATAGCCCCGTGAGTCCAGGTCCCACAAGCCAGCGTCTGCTGACCCAGGCCAGCCTTGGCCATGCCGCGGGCCTTTTATTGCAGTGTAGCCATACTCTTAAGTTCTGATCTGTGATATTCAGACTGCACACATTCGCACACAGTCCGCTGCCTCTGAAAGACCAGGGAGATGAACAAAAATAATGTTGACGGAGAGATGGTTTTGGTCATTGCCATTAAGGAAAAGAAGGGTAAGGAGGAAGTGACCCACAGGGCTTTAAACAAACTTGACTTTCCAACTTTTGCAAAAGGTTACTGATTCTTTTGAAATGCCATAGATTTGGGGTATGTGGTCCTACGTGTGGAAAGGCTGCACTGCAATCTTCCTACTATATGATATCTACAAGCTGATTAGGATTCCTCTAGAAGCTACAAATCAAGTATTGCAAAGCTAATTGGGCTTCTCATCTGTGACTGCATTCAAATTCAGTTATACCTCTTCCCACCCAGGTTAAATCAAAGAGGTGGTCTCTCTTCCTGCTGAAGTTATGATTTGTTGGCTCACTCTAATTCCCAGAAGTAAACTCTTCAGGGCATCCCCAGTGGTGGGTCCATGCCTCTGAAACCAGCTCCCATGGGTGGTCTGGGGAGCTTCAAGGCATAGACCTGTTTGGCCAATTTGCTGGCAGATTTATAGGTCACTGTAAAGGTTGTTTTTAAGGGTTTGTCTGTGCTCAGGGAGCTCTGCAAAGCTTTAAACTGAAGGGTGGATACTTTATTTTATGAATAATTGTTTTAATAATGCCAGGTACCCAGGTGCTCTAGTTGCTGGCACCAATATAAATGTATAAATAAATAATAAAGCCATTTAAAGGTCATTAATCATGGACAGAGTTAATAGCCATCCTGATACAAAAGCCTGTGTCATTTCCCAGGCGCACGGGAAACTCATTCCACTTTGAACTACAAGTGTTCAGAGACAGTCTATGACACATGTGCCCTTTTCCAGCCTCTAGAGATCCTAATTTGCTTCCAGTTCATGAATACAGCCTGCAAGAGAGTTACTCTCTTTTCACAGTGATTTTCACTGTGCCAGATGTGCACTCAGGCCTTGAGATACAAGCCTGAGTGCACAAAACTGCAATATACTTTTAAATCTATGTTGGGTCTCCCAAGCTTCAATTGAAAAACAACACTTTTTTCTTTTTTATCTGTGAGTCACGTGGTGCATTAATTGAATTAGTTTTCATCAAAAATTCTGGAGTGCTTTGGACGCTACAGTTCCCAGCTTGAGAGTCCTCATAAATTGATCCTAACACACGTGGCTATGACATGTGACCCATATAAAGTCTGTATCTGACGTTCCCAAATCGCAGCTATGACTATCTTCTGAATCTTTCCTGTTTTTCTCTCTCTGCCAAATGCTTAGTGCCCTTTTGCAGTTCAGTTACTACCAATGCGAAATCATGCTGGACATTTTTTTCCTGCCCTAATTTGCAAGAAATAAATTATAAAATTCCCTCCTTTCCCACTTCCCCTGAAATATTGAAAAGGTTCAATGCCTGGCTAAGGATAACTATTCCTCATGACTCATGGATTGTGATGAAGTCAGCACAGTGAGTCAGCTTCTAAAAGGGCTACTGCATTTAACCTGCAGCTCCTGTTTGACTTGGAATTCAAAACATGGCAGATGCAACTCGTGTATCGATACTAAGCCTACAGCAAACAGATGGGGGTCAATAAGTTTTAAAGGTCATTGGAAACAAAAAGTCACCTGATCTCTTGAATGTCTCCAGTCCCGATGGAGTCATTTAGGTGGTAAAAGATGAAAATGATCAATTCAGCTGTGAACTCAGCAGTCCTCTGACACAGTGGCACAGATCTGAACGATATCAGTGTAAATCCAGAGATATCCATGAAGTCGAATTACTCTGGATGTATCGTGGTGTAAATAAAACCTGAATCTGTCCTGACATTCTAGGTACCCTCCAAGATCAAAGCAAATATCTGCTTGTGTAAGGCAGTTGCTCGAAAAGGGTAACTTTTAGGCCTAGAAAGCTTTGCTTTATGTTTAAGATGGTTAAAAAAAGTGGATTTTGTCACTGCCTGTTTGAATGCTAATAGGACAGATCTGGTACTATTTTAACAGAAACATTTTTGGGGTGGGCGATGGGGGAATTTCCAGGCCTCCTCCTATTCTGCAAGTCCAAGTGCGAAGAGTTGGTAGGGTTCCATAGCTCCCTTTTTGTAATCTATGAAAGAATTCAAAGCGTCAATGTCATAACAACATCCTGTAGCAGCATAATAGGCTTGTACTATAGGTTTTCAACTTTCTAGGCCTCAATCACAAGTGCAATGTGTCTAATGATCTTCATATACTCATATGTTCCCTTCGCAGGATTGTGTCTCAGTGTTCTGATTAGATATCCAGAACAAACATACTGGGTTTTGCAGAGCAGAATGAAAGTATAAGACATTGTTGGAGGTCCATAGATGTGTCCTCAGCTCATGACAAACCTATGATACTCCTTATCCAGAAGCATTAAGGACTGTATTTTCAAATATGAAGGGACACAAATGCATGTGCAATTGTGTGCCATGCTTATATTTGCCGATGATGTGATTGTGTGCACAAACTGAGTATTTGTGCACTCAAATGGCCCACTGGATGCTTAGTCAGGGCCCCATGGAACTTGCTGTGGAATTCAACCCTTGCCACTGAATTCTTAGCTTGCTCCAGAATCTTAGCTTTCACCTTTATTTTTATTTTGTTCCAATTATGTTTCTACACCTTCGGATTTTGAAAATGACCTTGAAAATGTGAAACAAGCATAACAGATATTGTTTTATCTTTCTGAGTCTTCAGACTCCCTGAAATATTCATTTTTGAAGTGTGAACTAGCTCATTCATCTCAATGGGTTGCGTACTCTGAAACAAAGATTACGGTTAAAATGTCTGCATTAACTAATTAATTTCTTAGCCCTGGTTTACACTATAGAGTTAGATTGATGCAAGGGCATCTTAAGTTGACCTAACTTTGTAAGTGTCTATACTAAAATTTTGCTCCCGCCAATGTAACTCGCTTACTACATCAACTTAATCACTCCACCTCCACAAGAGGTGTAGAGTCAATGTCAATGTAGTTAGGTCGACGGAGTATCAGTGTAGACACTGTGTTGCTTACATCAGCTGTTGCTGGCTTTGAGGAGCCATCCCACAATGCCCCACACTGACAGTTCAGTTAGGGGAAGCGCTCCTGGCAAGGACATACACCGCTGACAAAGGAGCAGAGTGTAGACATGCACAGTTGATACCATTATTGTGATAGCTGTCTGCCGACATAAGTGAGGTCAATTTAATTTTGTATTGTAGATATGCCCCTATACTTTTGCAAAAACATCCAGCTAATGTACTTAGCCAGCAGTCCCAAACTGCCCCCCCCCCCCGTTTCCCTGGTGATCAGAGTCCCAGTGTCACTTGCCCAGCTGGCAAAACTTTCAGTTTACTCTCTAGCAACCTGTACTATGCAGCTATCCATCTACTTTGTGTACCTGGTAAATGGGCATACAAAGTGGGCATGCAATTATAGGCGTATTTTGAAAACCAAAACCTAAATTTCCCTATTTTCCTCTCTGAATTGATGAACTGATGCACTGCACTTGAGTTATGATACAAAATCACAGTGATAACCAGTTGTCCAGAATGAGTGGAAATATCTATTGCATCACTCTGTCATATGGAAGCTGTGTTTAAGGGAACAGTGAGCACTGCAGAGATGCACTTGAATTAGTCCTTGTTTTTTTGAAATATGTATTTAGACCTGGTCTACACTTTCAGTGTTTTGCCAGCAAAAAAATCCTATTGCAGACACAACTTGTGCCAGCAAAAAATTGCTTTTGTTAGGCTAGCTTATTAAGCAAATGCAATAAGCTACATGGACAAAAGCCATTTATGCATCTACACTAGGGTTTTTGCCAGCATAGAAATGTCACCCAAAAATCACACCTGTAACCGACATTGCTTTGCCAGCAAAAGTTGCGAGTTTAGACCTGGCCTTAAACGAGAATACATCTTAGACATTGAGGACTCTGAAAGAAATAGGTTAAACCCTCTGGTTTAATTTTTCTTTAGGCTTTGTATCTGATAGCTACTAATGGAACCCCAGAACTTCAAAATCCTGAGAGACTCTCTGCTGTGTTCCGAGACTTTCTGAACCGCTGTCTGGAGATGGACGTAGACAGAAGAGGGTCTGCAAAGGAGCTTTTGCAGGTAAAATGGGCACAGGAGTGCGAGCCGATTGCAAGTGGAAAGTCTATGTAAGTGGTGGCATTTATATCCTCCAAATATGGAGCCCCACTAGCTATACCAGGAGTTGGTGTAGTTGGATCTTCATAGTGCATTACACTTCGAGGTTGGCACTTTTCACACTAGCAAGAGCTGTTCTGTAATGTGCATTGTTTTATTTTTCAGAACCAGGTAATGACATTTGAGTGGGGCTGGGGAAAAGGGGTGTGAAGTGGGGCTGATGCTCCTCCACTTATCTGGGTGCAGTTAAGGAGGAAATCCTTTGAAGTTAACCAGATCTGAAACACGGGTTTAAATGAGATGAGAGTCTGGCCCCAGAGGTGAGAGGCCAATGTGCATTCTGTCACCTAGCACCCTGTAATCTGAATTGTGCCTTCATGCAAAAGGCAACTGATGTGAACCTGTGCCTCAGAGGTTCTGAAAATAGGATCTGGTCCTAAAATAAGATTAGGCCAAATTCATCCTTGGAGTCACTAGAATTGCACCCAAGATGATTTTCTCCTTTCTGTTCTCAAAAGTTACATAGTGTTGTGTCTTTTGAAAATGAGAACCTACGTTTGGCGCACGCCCAAAACAAAGCTGCTTGAAATGGGCTTTGAATGGAAAATAATGAATACTTTTTCTGTCTGTTTTTGTTTTTCATAGCATCCATTTTTGAAATTAGCCAAGCCTCTCTCCAGCCTGACTCCTCTCATCATTGCAGCAAAGGAAGCAATTAAGAACAGCAGCCGCTAGCATTGTGGGCTGGCTTTACCCCAGGCTAGCTCCCTCCAGAGCAGGACTGAACAAAACTCTGTAAAACCTCAATTCTTGTGCTGCAGGACAGGCAGACATAAGGACAAACAAACAGTCACAGTCATGATGGAAGCCGGCTGTTTTCCAGCTCTTCGAGAACTAGAAACCTACCACGTGTCTTCTTCCTGCTCTCTGATTCCTTAATTTATTTCTCAGATGAAACAGGGCCCAAAACCAAGCTGCTAGGCCAGAAATCGCCTTGTTGTCTCAGCCATCTCCAAGGTCAAACAAACTCAGTAGCGAGACTCCCAGTGACCATCCTATGCATTTCCCCTTTAAATGATTGGTTGGTTCTTAAAGATTCACTATCACTTTTCTGAGTTTTTTGGTTTGGTCTGGAGTGGAAGAAGGGTCCTCCTGCATTGAGAAACCTCCTCCAGGCTGAGTTGTCTTTTGAATACGACCCATTCGCTAGTATTTGCCCATTCCTGGGACTGTTGGATGGTAAGGATGAAAGTGAAATTGCTTTTCCCACCAAAAATAAATCACCCGCCATGCAGGAAGAGCATCCTGATGAGAGAGACGCTTTCAGCCGTGAAATGTACGCGATTTGTGCCAGTAGTGACGGTACTCTTGCCTTGGTGAGGTTCTTGTAAACGGAAAGGCAGAAAGGTCAGCGAATTGGTTCAGAAAGGGTTCGTCAGATACAAAGCTGTAATAAAAATGGCAGCCTGGTCTTGCTAGCTGCTGAATCTCTCCTGCAAAGCACTCAGCACATAACTTCCCCGGCAGTGAAATGGCCGGGCACTCCCCCTGAATGGAGTTGAGGACGCTCAGCCCCTTTGGAGCCGGGAGGCACTCAGCACTCTGTGGGATTACACCAGCTGCTCATAGCATGAGACCCTAACCAACGGCAGGCTGAAATCTGCTATCAGCTGCCTCCCTGCCAATGCAGCCCTATTTAAGTTTGGGTTTGCACTGAGTGTTGGAGGGACAGAATCAAGCCTAGCGATTCTGTGAACCGAGTTTGTCCAACCTTTGGCTGGGTTTTGACTGCTGAAAAAGGACAGATAGTGTCTGTAAAATTCCCAATAAATTAGGCAGGTCAGTGCTCTAAACTGCTGCTCTGGTGAGTGCCCCTTAGACACGCAAACAATCCTATTGAACATGTTGGGGCTACTCAAGTGAGTAAGAGTTTGCAGGATTTCATTCTGCGTGAGCTCTGCTGCCAGTGCAACAAAAGAGGGCGGAGGAAATGTATTTAAACCAGAGGTTTTGTAGTGCCGGGTGAAGGGAGGTGAAGGTAAATGCAGACTAGAGTACATAAATACTCTTAGGCCATAAACTTTAACTCTCCTTTCAATGCATGCACCAGACTCGCCTTACTGCTAGTATGTGTATGTTGAGGGGAGAATGATTGCTGGAAATGATTGAGGATTGTACTGGCTAGTAAATTTATTTGTAAAGGAGCAGAATAGTATCACTAAACAATTGATATTATGTGAAGAGGACAGACCTGGTTGGCTTTCACTCAGCAAAATAATGTGTATGGAATATTTGCTGCTGGATTTTAGGGTTAAGACTACATTTAAAAATCAAAGCCCTTCGAAACAACAGTAGGATGAGGGCTATTGGTCATGGGGAGCCTGCCTCTATAATAATAATAATACACCCTCGAATGCAGAACAAGGTGACTTCACATTTAGTTTCTGATACTGCAAGAAGCTGAGCATTCCTGAGAGGTGCTAAGCATCCTCAACTCCTGTTGTCGTTAGTAAGAGGGAAGTGTGCTCAGTTCTCTCCTAGATTAGGCCTTGAGCCTTTGTTTGGCTTTGGATTTTAGTCAGATCTTTGGGTTGTGACTTTCATTAATATTGCCAACTGGCTGGACCTCATTATTTGTCCACCTCTGTTTCTTTGGGGCTTGACTGAGGCAGTGTTTATTCGTTTAACATACTCAGCTGTTAATTAACTTTCCTCAGTCTCCTGGGATGCAGAACAAGTTTTTGTTTTTGTTTTATGCCCAGATAAGTAAAGATTCTTCCTCTGTAGTGGGGTCATTTTTGTCTTTGTCAACTCAGGTTAGACATCAAGGAGATGGGACTTTAGGCTTCTTTGAAAATCCAGTGATTCAAGCTCACGAAGGCCCAGCCTTATTTTGTAAAGCATCAGTTGGAATGAAATGAATTTAAATTCCACACGAGAAGTAAAGAGGCAAGTGGCCATTTCTATTTCCAGGGTAGCTTTTTCCTTTTCTTTGTATCCACAAGGGTGTGTACGTCCGTCCCTTGAAAGGAAAGCACTTTCTGTGGAGCATTTCTGCTGGACATCCAGGACAAATCTCTCTTTGGGAGGTGATGTTATTTGATTTTCTAGGGTTTTGCTCCTAGTCGTTTTCTTCAGCTATAAATATTTTGCCTTTTTATTCAACCCCCACCCTTCAAAGAAAAAAATTTAAAAAGATATAATCAAAGATGTCCACTTCAGAATGGTGTATGCTGCAGTGTGTTGCCACTGGCTTTTTAAACGCAACTGCTTTAATAAGAGGCCTTAATTTTTATTTTATTTGTAAAAAATATTTATTTTATTTTGCAGCAGCAAATCCGGAGATTTTACTTTTTTAAAAAATTCTTAGCACGCTGACAAGATTCAGTAGAAATCCAGTTCCTGCCAGTGATTGCAACCAGCACACAAGCTGTAATTGCCCAGCTGAGTACTCTGTAAAAGGGACCAATTACTTTATGTCCCTTTTTATAATGGAGTACTAGCATTCCTAAAACTCTTTGCGTGGGAGGTTCTGTAGCACTAAATACTTCAAGCCAGTGGATGCAGAAAGATAGCAGCTGCTTTTATATCCTCCTGAATTTGGAGGCAAACTTGGAAGTGGAAAACAATCCCGAAAGAGATAGGCCTTGTGTGTGAATTACAGAATTGAAAAATAGCACATGAGGATAGGCATTGCCTTTGCAGAATGAAAAAGATGTAAGCAAGCAGATAAGTCTCTGGTACCATCTTGTTTTTATGAGAACCATCCTGGTTTAGACAATTATATATATTTTAAGGAGTACTAGAGATAAGCTGTTCCTCCTGCCAAAAGCATATATAAAGATAAACATACTGTAGGTGTTTCAGACACTTTCCTTCCAGGTATTAATAGACTGGTTAATTGCCTTTTTCTGTTTTATTTTTAAATTCATAATACAGTAAAGAACTCCCAGATCTCAAATGTTGTTCCAGTCCCCTATAATGATGAGGTGTGGAAATGGCCGTTAACTCACCACGGTTCCTAAAGGTCCTAGGACAGGAGCAAGAAAGCAGTAAAATCAGGGAAGCTTGAGAAGCACAGTACAGATTATTTATTTAAGAAAAAGGAAAAGGGAAAGGGAAAAAAAAGCCTTACATGTAACAAGGCTTCTGCATGCATTCACGGGAGCCAGAGGAGTTGCTGGATCTTACAGTGCTCTCAGGTTTTGGTTACTGTATTGGGCAATGGTTGCGTTATCACCTGTTGTGTCTTTCTGCTTTTGTAAATACGTATGTGTTTGTTTTCCATCACTGGCTACTGGCTGGCCAAATCTCACTGTACACAGATGAACTCCGTTATTTATTTATTCTGTTGTTGTTATTCAGGTTCCTTTGAGGCTAGTGAGAGCACCTCAGCACTATAGTTCCTATCAGCCAGTCCCCCCAGTTTCTGCCCCAAGAACGTTCCAGTCACTAAAGATGGGAAATATTAATCATATCCAATTGCCTGTGTAGTTGTTACTTCCAATATGGAGTCCCAGTTTTGGCTACATAAGGAATATTCCTCAATACTGCACATTAAGCATGTAAATAAATATTTCTTTGCTCGGCGGGTTTCCATAGGACTTGGTTGACAAGCCAGAGAGATTCCATAAAATCTACCAGTGAAAGCAGGAGGAAATGTTGCTTTGCTTGAAACACCAGGGCTTGCACAGCAAAACTATAGATTAGCCTTTATGAGCGGTATAAAAGGCCACTAGCCTGCATTTTTCCCCGATGGAATATCATTCATTCACACTCAGTAACTTAAAGATGGGCAGTGGGGGGAAGTGACTAAGGCCCAGAATCAAAGCCTCCAGCTTTCAAGATAGTTTCTTGGACTGGGCAAATATCTTCATTTTTAACCCATATTTTTCAGGACCAGGGAAAGAACCACCTCTGTGTTTCAAGGATGACCATTCTGATATCTCGCTCGGGTTTCTACCAGAGCATCTGCATCTTGAGATCTTCAAGTATCTTTAAAACACTTCATTGCTCATGCTCACCCTTGATCTAAAGCGATAGTTCGCTAGGTGAACCCTGCAGAATCTTGTTTAGACCTTCCCCTGTTTATGAATGGGGTCCAGAGATGAGCCAGCATACTGGGATTGTGTCACAAACAATCTCTCTTGGAGGTGAAATCTCCGTGCTTTGGCTCAACACACGGGTTGCATGGATCTTTGGGAACAGCTGCAGTCTCAAAAAGGGTGTGGCAGAGTCGGGGAAAGAAGCTTATGTTCTCTTTGGTGCCTTCTGGTCCGTCATCAGGGTCTGATTCTTCAAATACTATTACTGCTTAGCTATTCTTCTGAGTAAGCACTAGGTTTCAGAACCTGACCGTGACTAAGGAAATTGTGGGTAACATAGTACATTAATGTTAAAGTTGCTTTAATGAGAAATGATTTTTTTAATTTGTTTTTTTTTTTACTTTTGGAGCACGGTGGCTTTGCACCTGACATTTTCCCAAAGGATTAAAAACGCCTGCATTAACATCTGTGCACCAGGTGCAGCTGTCTCCAAGCCAGGGGGGCCCACATTCATAGCCACTCATGCTTACTGCTCAATTACTGCAAGGCCTGGCCAGTGACACCTGTTTTTACCAGTTGCCTACTAAATGGTGTCAAAACACGTACGGAAAGAGAGGACTGAAATCAGGAGCAGTGAGCTGGCAATCATGGCAGATGGATCTCAGAGGCGTCAATGCACACGTTCAAATATGTTTTTGACATGCAGACAACGAGTGAGGAAATATGTGTACCTAGCGTTTAGCATTTGTGTGTCTTCCCTTTCACTCCCTACAGGGACTTGGAACAGTTGGAAGAATATTTCTAAGGAAAGAAGCAAAACGGGGGTAACCCCGGCTGTTATTGCTCTTTTTAGTCTCTACATTTTATCTGATTGCTTTGACTCTTTCTGCATCCCTCTCTGCTCCTTCCATCCTCAGTGGCTTCTAACCAAGTATCATTCTCTGAGACAGAGTGGTCAGACTTCTCATTTCATTCCTTTTTCAACTGCCTGTTTACAGCAGTGTTTTAAATCGGCATCCTCAGCCTGGAGAACGAGTCCTTCGTGGGCATAACCTCCGCTAGATCACTGCCTGCAATCCCAAGACATTCCTGAGCCTTAGGCTCCCAGACGTGACATGCTGGCATAATGTAGTAGGAGATGTAAGGGAATAATGTTGCCTTGATTTGTTTTAAACTAAAATCCTTTTGCTGCTGAATATTCTCCGTTTCATTTGTCCAACCGTACAGTACACTTAGGGAACAGATATAGGATCCAGTTCTGCACTCACTCAAATCAGTAAGAATTTTGCCATTGACTTCAATGCCAGCCGCAGTGGGCCCTTAATTAGCAGGTTCTGGTGAGGCAGAGCCACCGAACAGAATGTCACTTTATGTGCTGGCTGCTGGGACGTACTCCCTGGAGAAGTAGGAGTGTGCAAGAAGGTCAGATCCAGTCTATGCTTTCGTACACAGTGCTTTACATGTAATAGGCTGAACGTTGCACTTTTGAGGCATTCTTTGACATCCTGATAAGGTTTTGACCTCTGAACTTCCAGGTTACAAACGATGTGTGTGCACAATTGCTTTGAATCTTTATATTAGTCTTAGGCTGTGTTAATAAATCCGTCTGTAAAACAACAACAAAAAAGTCTGGTCAGCTCTTCGGTTGCAAATCCCGTCAATGTCTGGCTGCTTGAGGACTTGGAGCGTGAGTGAGCTACGGACATGACACAATTGCAAAGTACTGTGCAGACCAGAAGACCATAGTGGAAATAATAACTAGCCTTCTGGGTAGAACTAGAGTCCAGTGGCTACACCAGGGTGTAAGTCTAGCATTTGTATATGTATATTTATACTGCACTGAATGTGCTGTACGCACATATACACATACATTGTAGTAATATCCGGCAAAAGAAATCCTGCAACCATTAACTGGCTTGAGTTTTAACCACCTGTAAACTCCTGGTCCATCAGAAGCAACTAGTTTACAGCTATACTTGTGTCTGCTGGGTTTTTCTTCAGGGTACCCAGACAAAAGCAAACAGGAGGATCCTACATTTTCATTGTTTATCAAAAATGTATCTCATTTCACTGTACATTCCTTTTTTTAGGATGTGTTTATCTGTAAAATAAAATAAAATAAAAAGTGTGTAGTGAACTTCTTCTGTAACTTTGGATTAAGAGGTACTTATGATCTTTTTAAAAAGAGAACTAAGTTATTTACTTTGTAAATATGCTGATGGCATGGATCCATCGTACTGACCTCAGCATCCATTTTTTTAAAAGAATTTTTTCTTTCCAACTTTAAGTTATTTTAAATTGTGGTTGAAGCAATAGAAAATTGAAATATGGATTGTGCATGACTGTGTCTTGAGTGTAAAAATATTGCAGTTTGAAACTTGGACCTAAAGTATTGCAAATAAAAGTTATAAATACCACTGAACTGTGTCTTCTCAGTTCCCTCCATAAGATTTCCCTGTGTTGTCCAGTACAATAATATCAGGGTTGGATTAAGACAATCTTGGGCCCCAAACACCCCATGACATGAATCCCCCTGTGGTTCTGCCCCCACTTGGAGCGTTGGTGGTAAGTGTAGTGACAGCAGTATATGGTCTGGGCCGGTGGCAGTCTTTTCTTCCTACTACACACCCAGTCCTCTGTAGGGTTTGCATTGGCAGAAGCTCCCAGAGCTATGGGTCTTGGAGATAACACCTCTCTGAGATGCACAGGGTAGTTCACCCTCCTCCAGGCTGTCTGCAAACTCAGGCAGACATCACTCCTTTGGTTACACACTTCATGTTTTAAGCCTTTCTGAGACCTGCTGTCACTGATCCACAGTTATATTCAGACAAAACATTCGTTCACACTAACTCATTAGCTGTCAGTCCTGAATGAGTCCTCCTGCCTGTCAGCCTCCAGCTGAATGCTGGAGCTCTTGTATCTCCTGGCTTTACAAAGTTCTAGACAGCCATGTACTTCACTGCTCCCCCACTTGGAAACCTCACTTAGTGCTGTGATTGTTCAGCTTATGTTTTGCCCATTATCGTTTTTTATAAACCATAAAATGCCATAAATGAATATGTATCACACAGCTGGAGATAAGCCACATTCCCTGCCTCTACAAACAAGTCACAAGGAGGGGGAACTTTATCTTTTATTCTAACACTAACACACACACACACACACAACACAGTCACTAATTACATTATCACACACCGTTATCACAAGTCTCCTGCCTCACTCAGGGCACAGACTAGCCAACCAGTGGGTCTCGCAGATATTTGCTGACAGCAGAGGAATGATGAGTGTCAGGAATCTTGGATTCCATTCGAGTCGAGGGGAATTGACTCTAGTGGCCACAGCCTGTTCTCCTGCAAGCATGATCCATGCTAACCTGTCTCCTCCAGAATTGTCTCTATCCCAGTCTCGTCTCCATTCCTGACTCCTCCTTCCAGTGCCACTTTTCTCACCTCGTCACTCCCATTCTCCATGCCTCAGGCTTCCCAACCAAAGCCAAGTCTTCACCTCCAGATGCTGGCCCAGCCCCATTTTCCTCACCCCTCCAGTTCTAGCACCAGGCTCCTTGCCTAGGCAGTTCCAGTATTCCTCTCCCCGAGCTCTGTCACAGCTTTCCCAGCCCAACTCCTAGATCCCATTGCCATCTTTTTCCCCACCCCGATTCCCTTCTCCAGGCTTTTTGTCCCTATCCACTTCCCCCTGCAGGTCTGCCTCCCCTTCTCTCTAAAATTGACTCAGCTTCCTATTCCATGCTGTCTGGGGCCGGCAGGGGTGGCATTGAAAGCAAAAGAGCCACAGTCTTCCTGCTTGCAGTTCACGTAGACATAGCATGGCCCACAGCAGGCCATAGCTGCAGTTCCAGGGATAGTTGCTCCAGGCTGGAATCCTCAGGGAAGTCAGAGGTGAACATCTAAGTCGTCTCCACTGAGCAGGCACAAGCTGTCATTGTTTGAAAGGCTTATAGCCTGACTGAAGTGCGATGGATTTTCATGGGGAAGGCGTCCCTGACAGCAACACTCCCCTACCACACATTTCAAGTTCCTACTCCAAAGTGTGGGGGGGAGGGGCACTAGAGATTCTCAAAGAACAGATGGTCAAAAGTCACATTTTTCACCAGCCTCATCAGAAACACCTGCATTGGTCTGACTGAAATTTTGCTGCGGCAGCTACCTGGCCTGTATAAATTTCAATCCAAACTGTTAATGTTTGGCAAACTTACAAACAACTGAAAACAGGGGCTTATAATGGGAAATGTTGGACAACCTTAATGCTAGCAGCCCTCCCCAGCCGCTAAGATACCAAAATGCACTGAAACTGCTAAACAGGATGAAATGTAGTGGTCCCACAATATTAGAGACAAGGTAGGTGAGGGAGTAGTTTTACTAGACCTACTTCTTTGATGAGAGTGCTTCAGGTCTGACCTGAAGATCTCCTTGTAGCTTGAAAGCTTGTCTCTCTCACACCAACAGAAGTTGGGCCAGTAAAAGGTATTCCCTCACCCACTGTCTCTCTCTCTCTGACGGCATATCAGTCATAGTAAAGTGAACATCTGCCAAGTGAGGCAATCAGACTCCTGGCACTCACATCTGCCTTGCCCTTGCCTTACATGCTGTTTATGCTTGACATCATACAGAGCCTAGGGTCACACTTCAAAGACCCAACAGCAGCTACAATGGTGCTGAATGCATAGAAACAGATTACAGCCCTGGCTGTGATAGGGATGTTTTGTTTTGTTTTTCTTTTTTCAGCTTATGAGCAATGGTACGAGACAGGCAATGCACTGAAATGCAGGAGACCTGTATCAGGTCCTGACTCTGCCTCAGCCTTTCAGGGTGTCCTGCCCACGTCACTTACTTAGGGCCAGAGTTACAAAGGTATTGAAATAGCTAAGCATTAAGGTAGACCGTTCAGTGGGTATTTTACAAGGCAGCATCTTCCAAGGCTTAATGCCACCTGTTTTCTATTCATAACCCTCTGGGAACTGGCTGTGTTGAAAGGGCTGGCAGCTTGTGAGCAGGGCATTCTGCAGAAGCTGTGCAGTGTGTTGTCTGGGGCTTGGCATGGTAGACACAGTCAGCAGGGGGGTGCCAATGGAACATGGCGCTATAGGGGTGGGGGGGCACATAGGGATGGCAGCTGGGATGGGCAGTTGAAAGCCTTTTTGAGGCAGGGTCATGGGGGTGGGGGGAGCTGGCCTTTAAGATGGGCGCTTCTCATGGCTTGGTGCTGCGGGGGAGGGGATGAGAGGGTTTTTTCCAGTTGGCAGAGTTGCTGGGGTGCTTGTTGCCCAGGAAGGTGGGGTGTTTGTTTGGCAGTGGAGGGGGCAGCATACTGGGGGAGCAGCAGGGAGGAGGGGTTGGTTTGGGTACAGTCAGGGTATGGGGCAGTCAGTCAGCTGGAGGAGGTGGCGTTAGCGCTTAGCATGATGCCAGTGACAGGCGGGATGAGTTAAGGCCAAAGGTCAGCATGAAAACCGACACTGAACAGCATCGACCCACTCCATAGTCTGCCCTCACGTACACCAGGTAAAGCCAGTACAATGGCACTCAAGTCTGTGCAATTTACACCAGCAGGTAACTGAGACCCTCTGTACCCCCTCCCCCACCCCCAGCATGCCTGGACAAGTTACACCTAGAGCCAGCCAGGAAAGGAACTTGAGCCAAAGAAAAGCCAGTAGTTCCTGCACCATATTTCAGCCTCCTGGCCCACATAGCTCAGTGCTGGGGCCAGACAGCCGTGCCATTCCTCCTCTGGCCAGAACACGTCACACTGTAGGCCTCCAGCAAAATGGAAGTGAAGCCAGGGAGGGGGACAATTTCAGTGGCTGTGTTACATGCTAGAGTGCTGGCAAATGCAATAGGTCCAGCCAAGTACAACACATCAGCTATGCTGCTGAATGTAGCAGGGACCAGTGCTGGCAATGAATTGCATCTGCACAATACAGCAGCCTCACAAGCAAACTGCTTTTCCAACCCCCTGCCCCCGACCCATCCTCTCGGCTTTGTGCAAACTTTAGTCCTTGTCCATGATTAGCAGGGCCAAGCTGTATTTTGCGAGACTAAAGGGTGTTTTTTGTTTTGTTTTTTTGGAGGGGGGGGGGATTTTACCATTTTGTCAGTGCAGCGTACGTTGCACTGCTACAGGGCAGATGCGACCCTGCAGGAGTTTTTTGTTTGCAAAGAAAGATGACAGTACATTAGAGAACACAAAGACAGTGCTGTGTGGCTCGGCACGCCTTGGTCCCCAACAGAAGCTGGGGCTCATAAACACTATTACTTCACCCCCATCTTGGATTTCATGACCATCCTGGGACCAACACCACTGCAAAATACTAACGGGAGGCCTACTACTCCCCGCTAGGCTTTTACCTTAGTATAGCTACAGTCTGTCTATCTTCCCACGCTCCCCAACCGCCAGAGCTACAGTTAGGGCGACCAGATGGCCCAATTTTATACAGCCAAGCATGATATTTGGGGGCTTTTTCTTATATAAGCTCCTAGTACCCTCCCCCCGCATCCCGATTTTTCATACTTGCTGTCTGGGCATCCTAGCTACACCTCCCTAACCCCCCAATATAGACCAGTCCAAGGGCTGCAAAAACCTTCTTCCAGTGTCCGTGTTATCACCACACCAGGGCCAGCTTAACCGTATGTGGGCTCAGAACCAAACATATTTGTGGGCCTCCCCGGTGGGTGGGTGGGTGGGGGGGGGGGGAGGCAGGGAGCGGTCACTGGCGTGAGGGCAGGGGTGGCCCTCTCTGTGCAGACAGCAAGGCGGCACTGTTTACAGACCTGCAGATGCCATA
>ML677377.1:21282988-21311840 GCA_007922305.1 Dermatemys mawii | reverse complement strand
CCACACTGGGTAGTGACCACGGACAGTGGGCTGAGTGGGCAGCACAGCTGGGGCCGGTCAGGGGTTGCTCCAGCCCCTTGGGAGCCACACGCTCAGCCAGGCCAGCTCAGCCACAGCGAGGTGGGGGGACCTCTGCAGGTGATGGCCAGCGGAGACCGCTTGGAGTCAGGGCCATGCAAGGGAGCAGGACATGACCCCTCCTGCCCCCCCAAAAAAGCCTGCTGGGCCCCACTGTGCCCTCTGGCCCCACACCCAGGAGCCCCGGGGAGGACAGGGGAGGATGACAAAGAGGATCAAGCTGTGGGTGGGGCCTCGGGGCAGAGTTTAGGCAGAGATGGGAGTTGGGGGGAGGCATGGGCAGGGCTCTGGGGCACTTCTGAGTGTGGCCCAGCCCCATGGTGCCGCTGGCATCATTGTAAATCCAGTACTGCACCTCGTAGGGAAATGGGGTGACCAGATGTGCTGATTTTATAGGGACAGGCCTGGTATTCGGCCTTTTCTTACATAGGTTCCTATCACCCCACTCCCACCCCCCTGTCCCAACTTTTCACACGTGCTGTCTGGTCACCATGCCAACTGGAGCCTTGCTTCTGTTGGCGTAGGGGGCCATGTCCACAGTGAAGCACCAAGAGAGTGTTTTAAGTGTAGACAAGCCCTAGGTTTTCTTAAACAAGGTTCTCAGAGACTGAACTGTAGAGCAGCGGTGCCACTGAGTGGATCTTTTGATGCATTACAACAGCATTAGGGAAATGGTCTCCTTGAGCCTTCCTCATACGGCTGCAGTAGAGATGACTGGATACTAGACCATAAGCTCTTTGAGAGCCGGGGAGGGCTGGCTTCATTCGCATTGTCCAAGACCAGGCACATCACCAGTGCTTTGCAATTAATGACACTGCACAGTTCTATTGAAAGGGTAACTGTTGCTGTCCGGGAGGGAGTGGGGGGAAGAGGGGCCTCTGCTGTAATAGTGTGAGGTGTTGGTCCACTTCCAGGAAGGCCCCGCGGAAGAATGTGATGGGTTGGTTAAATTAGCATGCCAGCTTTAGAAGAGCTTGTCTAGAGAAAGTGGAATGCAACCTATCCCTGCCTATCCCAGGCAAGGCTAAAAATCAGTGATGAAATGAGCCATGTATATACATGGGAGAGGAACTGCCATGTGTTGAGCCTGGAAATGCAGCCCAGGACCACATCCAAGATCTCAAAGCTCTTTAAAAGGGAGCTAAGCCGCATTATCCCCATTTTACAGATGATAAAACTTAGGCACAGAGTGGTAAAGTGATTTGCCCAAGGTTACCCAACAGGCAAGTGGCAGAGCCAGTGATAGACTCCCTGGATCCCGAGGCCCAAGTCAGTGGGCAACACTGGCTAGTTGGGGGAAACCATATGATCTCTTCAAGGGGGGCAAATCCTAGTTCTACTGCAAGCACTAGGATGAGGCCTTAATAATGCAGCCGCTGCCTGCCTTTTCAGTGAAGCAATTTAATACCATTGCTCCAGCTGCAGCTTTCTCACCCTGCCAGTAGAAGTCGTCCTGCCACAGCATCTGTGCCCACAAAGCTGCAGAGATGGGAAAGGAGAAAAGGCACAGCCTAGACTTCGCCACGTGGATGGAGAAAGGTGGTGCAGTGCTATAGTGTGGGTGTGTATATGGGACTGCAGGGACTATTGCATTGAGCATGGGGCAAGGAAGCCCAAATTCCTGTTCTGCCACTTATGTGCTATGTGACCTTGCAGAAGCCACATGGTCCACCTGGGCCCCTGCTGTACAATGGAGATGAGAAGCTTTCCCAAGTTGTGCCAAGTACTTTGAGAGCCTCTAATGAAAGGCTCCATAAAAGTGGAAATTGTCACTGTGGACGCTGATCCCTTCCTGCCCAAGCAGCCCTTTGACAGACTGGATGGGCACGAGTCAGAGAGGCCTGGAGTCCATTTTCTCCGGAGCTCTGCTTTCTTCTGGAACTTCATTTGCCACATTCCCTAGGGCAGGCTGGAGCACCAGCTAATGCACACTTGGGGTTCCACTGTATTCAGCACAAATCAGACCTTGCTTCAGTTACAACCTGCTCACAAAGGGGTCTTGTTGCCCCTGAAATGGTCTGTGCTGCTGAGCACATAGACCTGGGAGCAGTTTGACACGGTGCAAAGTTTCTTTTTGAAGATTCTTTTTAAAATTGCTTTGTCTTTCCCTGGATGCAGAACTGGCACTAGATGGAGGCGCATGTGTGTGCATTGTATCATTTCTAGCTAGCGAGGCTGCTAAGGCAACTGTTTCTCCTAGAAGACAGAGAGCCCTCCGGGGTGATGGCCTCAAGGACTGGGGCAGCTGTTCCTGTAATGGACAAAGTCATGGGCGGAAAATTTCTCCTTTCCGAAGTCCAGTTTACCAGAAGGCAAGATGAAGGTCGCCTTCGCTGGCTCCAGTTAGAATGACACTAAGAACACTATACCAATAAAGATAAAAATATTTATTTGACATTATGTAACTGTATTTTCCAAGACATAGAAGTGCCATTTCTGCAAAATGCTCTCTGAGCATGAAAAACAGCAGTGCAAAGTCAAGCCTTTCATCCAGCAGGGGTACTCCCAGCCGAGGACTTGGCAAAATGGTGATATGTACAAATGATCACATTGCTCTCCTTTAAACACCCACCTTTTCAAAAGTGGCCTCTAATTTGGGGTGCTGGGCATCCACAGCTCCCACTGGAGTTGCTCAGCACCTCTGAAAAATTTAGCCCATACTGGTATAGAACCTGCTTCAAAGCCCACTGAAGTCAGTGGGTCTCTTTCCATTGACTTCAGTGGGCTTGGGTTCAGGCCTTTATAAAGGAAGCTGCCTCTGAAAATCTAGTTTTGTTTTGGTCAGGGGCAAGTCACCAGCCAGAGTGTCAGTATTGGAGGGAACAGCTGTGCTGGAAAGGCTTCGTACCAGCATTTCCCCCAGGAGTTAGGAGGAAAGTAAGAGCAAATATGTTAGAAGAACACCGATGTAATGATCCCCAGACTACCAGGTGGGAAGCACTCGTATTTATAAACACAAGAACAAGAGGGTGATGAGTAACAACAAGGAAGCAAATTTAAAGCAGACAAAAGGAATACATCTTAACATAGTATGTCGTTAGCTTGGGGAACTCGCTACCACAGCATATTACTGAGCACCCAGCTTTACTTTCAAACACTTTCCCATAAAGAAGAACAGCAAAGGATGCTGCAGCAGGAAGGTAAAATCACAAGGACATTCAGTTCTCATGCTTCGTGGAATAAGCTGTTCTCCAGTTGGGGTCTGGGAGAAACCTCCAGTGCCTTAGGAGGAAATCACAGGGGAAATCGGGTGAGGAGAAAGGAACTGTGAAGCTACACACAATACTTTCTAGCACAGTAAACTATACTAGAGAGCACAATAATGTCATGCTAGGTTCACTTTTGTCTTAGAAGATGTAGGGGGTTGTATTAGGCCAGGCCTTCAGCTGATGTCAATCAATGCATCTACACTGAAGCCAATGGTCTATGCTGACTGAGGATGTGGCCCATTTTCTCCAAGGGTCTGGGAGCTTGAGATCCCAGTATTTAAGAGGGAGTGATGACTACTTGGAATATTTGTCAAAGCTTGGAATGGGATTCAGCCACAAGACACATTCCTAGGTATTGAATGACTTACCCCCACAATCACTGTTACCCAGCAGGGGAGACAGGACAGTGCTAGTAGTGAGGCTATATTCACAGTAAGAATGTGTGTGCACTCAGATGCAACTAAAGGGGAAAGACAGGGTTTAAGCCGCAGCGCCTGGAAGCTGGTGGCACTGAATGCTGTGACAGATCCAGTGCATTGAATTCTGGGAGGGCACCATTATCTTCTGCAAGTCAAACTGGGAAAAAATGAGACTTTCATCTCATACTGGCTGTACTCCACTGACCCGGTGAGACTATTCTTATAAGACAGCATGGCTGATCCTCTGCTCTCTTCCTGTACTTACCTAATGATAGTATGCAGGACGGCCTGATTTTCCTGTTGCTTACACTAGTGTAGGTCAAGAGTAAACTTCACTGTAGCCAGTAGAGCTACAATGGTATAAGGTACTGGGTGAGAAAACATAGGCCCAACATAGGCAAGCAGTTCCTAATGCAAAGTCAGGATACTCTATAGTGTCTGCACATTGGCTCCCTATCACTGATGCTCACCAGGGCCTGAGCTATATGGGAAAGTTTAACTTGAGATGTCAATCAAAACAAAAAGTTAAAAACATCAATTTACAGACAATAGACATTTCCAGGCATGCAGTTCGGAGCTGACACATGCAATCATCATGCAAAACAGTTTAGGCATAACATTTGTGGCTTAAGCTGGAGGTACGTATTTGACACACAAAACCAAAGTGATGGTTCCCAGCTGGCTCAGGATCATTCGTGTGTTTCCATTCCTACCTCAGGACACCAGCAAAATCATTGTCACACAGCAGAGGTGGGTCTGAAACACTTGAACAAATGTTCAGAATGGTTTTGCAAAAAAACCCTCCAACAACCAGTCATGTAATTCTGTTCTAGACCCTTTTGCAAGCTATTAAATTCCACGAGTGCGCCTGGTGTAGTCTCCAGCTGAGTGCAACATTCAAATTTTCCAAAAATGCAGCCTCAGTCTGAATGAAGGGTTGAAAGAGGAAACACTGAGCTTCATGCTCAAGCTCAGAATTTGCAACAGCAATAAAAGAAGCTGAGGGTTGGGATTTCATTGTGAAATTGCTGCAGTTTGACAATACGAGTTGATTCTGCTCCGGGGAACCCCACCATTGTGCTATATGGCCAGGTTGAAAGGAAGCATATGCCTTGGTCTGTTCTGTGGGAGAACTTAGTCAGTGCCTGCCCTGCATTATATTTGGTTGACACAAGGATTTATTAGCGCTCAGTGTATTCAAAACACAGAGGAACACAATTAAGTAACCAGCCTGACTTTGCCTTTCGTTCAGATCCCTCGCGGCAGCTGGGAGGATTGGATCCTCCTCAGTTCAATTTGTCATCATGCACATCCTCATTTGTGCGGGTGATGTGAATTGCATGTTTAATAACAATATTCCTCCCTTAAAGCATCTCATTTATTAGAGCACTTCTGCTCTGCAAACGGGATCTCATCTCTAAAGAGCTTGTACCAGATCCAAGCCACTGCTGAATTTCCACGCCTCTTCCTGTGCTCAGAAACCTGATCTTGTTTTTGAGTTCTGCTAGCTGGGGAAAAAGGAATAGGGGGTCTAACCCAGCAGCCCTCATGCAGGCAAAATTCGCACGGGCGACAATGCCTGAGTAAGGACTGCAGGATTTGGATCTATCATTTTAACATTGAGATCCTTCTTCCACCAGGTTCCCACTCCTATGCATTTTGAATGACAGCTCCGATTGTTCTAGCAAGGACGTTGAGACATAGTACTGTCAGATTAGTAGTAATAATAGTGCTGTTAATACATATTATTGTAGGAGTAAATGAAAAGTAACTCTTTCCAACCAACCGCAGCCCAGACAAATCCCTCACAAATGACAGGTGGCTGGTAAATATTTCAAAGGCTGGGCATGGATTTAGTCACGGGGCCGGTTCCATCCCCCTCCCGCTCCTCACCACCTGTGTACCATGGGCATTAGTGCCTTTCCTGCCTGGCACCCTGAAATGAACAAAAACACTGTGCTGGAAACCTCCAGGAATCCTGGGCTGCGCTCTAGGATTGTGTGCCTCAATCTATTGCACTCTCACGCCCAGCTGGAGCGGATGGGGAGGTGGCGGTTCGGTAGTGAGTGCTGTCACTGGATTTTGGATCGGCCCATCTCTTGCCATAGTTGCTGCATTATATATTTTTTTCCTTAAAAAAACCCCAAAACTTCTCTCTCTCTCACACACACACACACACCATGGTGAGACTGAGCAAGAGAGGGCTTTCTGGGAACCTTTGCTCCCACGTCGTTCAGACTGAAAGCACAGACAAGGGTTCTTGCTGTGAGGCGACAGCTTTGTCTGGGTCTGCGGGGCTCTGGCGTTCATAGCTCCATGAGGTCGTCACTGGAAACAACTTTGACGGTGATGTGACCTGGCATTTCGTCTGCTTCTCGGCCGCCTTTTCCCCGGAGCTGGAGAGTCTGCGGTTCTCTGGGGTCACCGGGGTGCGCTGCCAGCAGCACTTGTCCAAGGAACTGGTCACACAAGACGTTGCTATTCCAGACCTAGACATGCAATTACAAGGGAACAGAAATAACTGCAGCCCAGCTAGTGCTTCCCTGTCACACTCCACTGAAAAGAGTCATTCCTAGTGGACAAGGGGCACTGACATTAACCCTCTGGAGCAGGAATGGGGAACGGCGGGGGAGGGGGTGTCTAAAGCTGGCTAATTACCTCGAGCTTGAGGGTTGTTCTTGACTTTCATATTCATTTACATACACTATTAAAACACAGAGATGCAAACACAACCCCCAGCATTTTGCTTGGCCTCATATGTAACCTGGAAGAGGACTAGAAATTGTCTGTTTGGGATTATCACCAATAAAGGCCTGCATCGAATCAGCCTGTCCTCTCTTCTCTACAACCCATTCCTGGCCTGAGGCTGCTTGCATTTTACTCGGCTACTTATGGCCCCCAAGGACTGTTCCTGCCATGGAGTCTTGGCCATGCCTCCTTTGACCTACCCACATGTTCTCCGCCAGAGGCTGTGAGGAAGGGAGGTGGGGCTTGGGCACCTCTGTGGCAGTTCTAACACCACCATATGGGAGAATCCTCCATTGCCAACGTAAATGCTTTTAAGGATGATTTGTGTTGTCACAGTGGCGCATGGCCTTCTTCCCTGGGCCATGCATGTGACTGGCCGGTGAAGGACTGTAATTCTGAAGCACTCAGCTGTGCTTTTCTCTATTTTTGCCTCAGCCAGCCTGGAAAAGTGGGAGTTTGTGTTGAATGTTATGGAGATGATGGGGTTGTGTTGGCCTCATCCCCAGAAGGCTTGTAATTCTGTTAGTGACTTGTCCCCAGGATAAATCCTGCCCATACTGATTAGGAAACAGAGACCCTTTCCATCAGCTGTGTTATTTGGTTATATTCATACCCTGACTATATTCTGAGGTCTGTGAGATACCTGCTTTCTCAGCCTCCTTTTGCTCATAGTGGACTGAGCAGATCCCTGTCAGCTCAGAGGAGAATTGTGCCATAGGAATTCTAGGGATAGTCAGAAACATTCACTGTTTGTAAACTGCTCTCACAGCACTGCACAGCTAGCTTTCCTCTCTAGCATTCCTCTCTAATAGCAGTGGATTGAGTTATGGATTATTCTTCAAATCGCATAGAAGCAATGATCCAACCAAGGAGGAGAAAAAGACTTCAGGTTTTCTTACATTCTTATGGTACTAGGCAAACTATCAACTGTAGCAGATTTCAATGAGGGCACGCTCCCATAACTGCACTGGCATAGCCTCTTCTAAGCACGGATACTCCTCTTACTTAGAGGCTGACATGTGGTTTAGTTGATACAGACCACAAGTCTGAGAGTCAAGAGATTCCTATCCTGGCTGTGCCATTAATTCAACGCGTGCCTTTGGGCAAATCCCTTCATTTTTCTAAGCCACAGTTCCCTCAGCTATAAAATAGGGATGAAGGAGTTTAACCACCTTTGTAAAATGCTTTGCTGTTTACAAATGAAGAGTGCTATGTAACACCAAGGTATTATTAATGGTTGCTATTTTGGGAGGTGGATATAAGAAAATCAATATAAATTGAATTGCTCTGGCCACTGGGCCATTACGGAGAAGAGGTAATTCTCATATTCCTCTGCATCAGCAGCCCCAATTCTGGTTATTGATCTTGTGAAGGAGCAGTTAACATATGCCAGACCTTTAGCCCATCAATGTCACGTTTGTTTAAACCCCACTGCTGCTTTGCATGGCTGTATAAGCTGCACATGGAGGCTGTAGACAGATCTGTCTGTTTCTCCTGCTGCAGCATTTCCTCTGGCTGCCTGTGGGAGCATGTACTTTGATGCAAGGGGTTGGGATTTCCTTCCTTACCTGGACAATAATGGGCTGCTCGATGGTCTTTCTGTAGAAAACTGCTTGTGTGTCAAAAATGGCACTGACGGTGTCTTGCTGGACAGCAGAGCAAACTTTTTGATTCTCACACTTGATAATCAGGTAGGGATCCGCTCCTGAAACACAGTCAGCAGAGTCTTTATTAGTCCTACTGGAGTAGCTGAGAAACTGATTCTGAGTCAGAAACACCAGCGAGAATCAGAGGAACAAGTGCCAACTACTTCTGGAGACACCATTGATAGGGATGAGAACAGGTGCCTGGCTTAAAGTCAGGAGAGGGCAAGAGAGCACAGGTTTGCAAATTCCTGATCCTGCCCCTGGCTCTCCATGTGATAGTGAGAGAGTCATTTAGCTTCCCTGTGCTCCACTGTGAAGGCTGGACCCCTCTAGTATTTTAGCTCTTGGATACTGTCTCCTTTAAGAAAAGTTAGGTAGGTCTGGAAGAGGCAATTGCTGGGAAATTGTGCCTCACTTAATTCAGCTCTGTAAATAGAACCTAGGAACGTTGTGTAACAGAGTCAGATTGGTGTAGGAAAGGTGTGGTACTTTTCCTAACTGGATGGGATCCCTGTCTGGCCAGTGATAACACCTAATTCACAGTGGGCACCGGTTACAAGCTATCAGCAGAGTCACTCTAGGTAGGGTGACCAGACAGCAAGCATGAAAAACTGGGACAGTGGAGGGGAGTAATAGGAGCCCATATAAGAAAAAGACCCAAAATCAGGACTGTCCCTATAAATCAGGACATCTGGTCATCCTAATTCACTCTCACACTTACATTGTATCATAATTTGCATAGCCATTATCAGGCTAGTAGTATGACAACTGTACAGTGAGTCACAGCAGTTAGCCTCTTGGCGGAAGGAGGGGCATGAAGATGAAAAGCAGTGGAATTATACCTATATATCCTTCATCCCACCCTCCTCCCAGCACTGCCCCTCCACCCGCCAGGGTCAATGCAGAAGACAAAGTGGGGAAGTGGTAGAGATTTGGGGTCCTTCTACATTAAATGGTACATAACAAATATGCAGCGAGGAGAAAAGATGGCAGCTCGGGTTATTTTACACCTTCCATAGCGACAGGCATAATGGGCTGATGATTTTTTTATGCTCACAACCAACAACAGGCCTGTCTCAAAGGACAGCCCATATTTAAAAGGCAGGATGGATGCTTTGATGGACTAGCTGACACAAAGGATTCCTGAGACTTAAGCAATGATTCTCGACACAGCCATATGTGGTGACTAACCACTCTCTGCTCAGCATGGGCACCTGGGTCAGAGGAATTGGTGCAAAGTGGATGTAGGAGGAGGGAAATTAATGCCGCTGCTACCATCCCTGCCCTGCCCTATCCCACTAGGAGACAGGTACAGGTTGCATACACAGAAAGCCACTATTAAACATCCTTGTGCATTCCATGCAGCTGGAAGCTGTTTGCCATGGTCTTGCTTATCTTCAACTAGCATCTTGGCAGCAGATTTTCGGTAGAAGAGCCCTTCTGCCTCCTATCTCTGAATGTCCAGGAAAAGTCCCTCCCCTTTTGCCAGAGATCAGAAAAACATTTTTTCCATGGTCTGTTTGAAAAACTCCCCTTCTCTATCTTACTCCTGGCTTGTACACCAGACCGTCTTTAAAGTAAAAGTGTGAGGCCTTTCAGCACCTCTCTAGATATTGATGCAAAAAATGTACGTGTGTAAAAGTAGCTATCAAACTCCATAAGAAGGCACCTACATAGATGGTCAAGAGGTGCTAATTCCCACCAAAGGCAATGAAAGCCAGTGCTCAAAACCCCTCAAAATCATTTTAATTTAGGTCCTTGCACACAAAGTTAGATGCCTAATGTTAAACATCCAAGTTGGAAAGAGCTGACCTACATCCTCTTTGGTATTAGGACCAGAGCTGGTCAAGTATTTTTCTATAGAAGTTTCCCCGTCAGAAAATGCAAGTTTGTCAAACTGAAATATTTCACAGGAACATGTCCATTTTTGACACCATTGTCTACAAGAAAGTGTCCAAACAAATCATTTAGATTATTATTTTGGTTTAAACATTTCAAAACATTTGGTTTTGATGATGTCTATACGAAATGTTTTTACCTCATTTCGATTCATTTTGTTTCTACTATTATATTAAATATATAATATTAATGTAAATATAATTTTACAACATGCAATGGAACTTCATTACTAGATGATATCTCAACTGGAATAATGTCCATTTGTATGTGGACAGTTCTCTGCTCCAAAAGAGGTTGTTTGCGATATTTGGACAAAGAGCCAGAAGCAAAAGTGTAACTTCCTTGTAGCCACTAAATTTAAAGTGACTGTTCCTTAATAACAGACATTACATATTATTTCTCTCAAGTGTATCTACTTGGTCACAAGGACAGACACAAACATCTCACAGAAACAAACAAGATAACAGCTAAATACTTCTGAAGGAGCAAGAACCATTGATATTAAAGAGAAAGGAACAGATTTGCCCACATTCTGTACTCTAGCTATCCATAGAATAGAACTGTTACCCTGACAACACATAGCACTTACAGATTACTGCAGCAGGTAGCAATGTATTGGGTTTTTTTGGAAGACAATTATTTCTGTGTCACTGTGTGTGTTGATTTAGCCTTTAAGGCACATGATTACAGTTTGTTACAAGTAACATGAGAGCCCACCCCTGGTCAAACACATTTCAAAAACTGTTCTGAATAAAATGGGGTCTTTTCACAAAATGGTGTCAACTACTGTGGCCTTAGGCAAACAGCAAAGCAAAATGCAAGAGCAGAATGTTAATAGCAATCAGACGAGCAACAGTCACAGAGAAGTGACAGAAAGGAGAGTACATGGGATTCTAATAGTTAACGGGCATATCTGTATTGCAGCAGGGAGCTGTTAACCCAGATGATTTAATTGATCAAAAGAAATAGAAAGGCTAACATTTTAATAAACCAATTAAACCTACTCAGGAGTAGAAAGAAAGAAAGAAAGAAAGAAAGAAAGAAAGAAAGAAAGAAAGAAAGAAAGAAAGAAAGAAAGAAAGAAAGAAAGAAAGAAAGAAAGAAAGATGAAATATGTCAAGTAGGCAGGATACACTCCTGGCTGGAATGCTGAACTTTCAGTTACTGTAAGAAAAATGGTACAATCTTCAGAAGAAACACGGCTCAAAAGAGAGGTGATGCCTAAACATCTGAGACAAGACAAGGATATTTTCTCAATGGTTTTAAAGGGCCTGATTCACCAATGCCCAGCTCTTTGCATGTTTACACCTGTGCAAAGCGAGGTATAATGGCTACTGAATCAGAATGGCGACATTTCATACCCACATTGTACAGGAATCAGTAACTACACAGGTGCCAGGTGGTAAAGAACCGGGCCAGCTAGTCTGGCAGTTCAGTTCTCAAGGTCACACCAGGACAGTAGCTCTATCACAATCCCATGGCTGAGAGACATGGAGGGGACATAACAATTTAAGGCAGTTTAAGGAAAGGATAACACAGGGACAAAAACAAAGCCAAAATTATGAGAGAGACACAAAAGCTAATAAGAATGTAGCCCTAAGAAAAGTAGTGAACTAGATGACAGCTTTACTAAGCAAAATGAGATCTGATCAGAGTTAGCCTGACGGCGGAGGCAGCCCATTGCTTTATGAATAACTGACTTTAGACAAGAACATTCACAATAAGTTGCTGTTGTACAAGGCAAAGGCTTTCAAGAGTATATGAAAAAAGTGCTCCTTAGTTCAGATCTTGAGGTCCTTAGTCAGTCTGTACTCAGTCCTTATTCAGCAAAACCCACATTGACTGAATAAAAAATTAATCAAAGACATCAAGACATGGCACTTTGTTATTAAACAAATGAAATGTCCTGAAGATTACAGTGACTTGGATTGTAAGCTATTTGCAGCAGTAACCATTGTTTTGTTCTGTGTGTGTATAGCAGCTAGCACAGAGGGGCCCTGATCTATAACCAGGAGGGCAAGGCACTACTGTAAAATAAATAATAGAGGAGAGTGCTTATAGTGGGATTAGAAATTGGGCAGGAACGCCAAGTTTTTGAGCTGGCTCCGAGTGCAGCACTCAAAGATGTTTTCTCTTCCCCCTCACAGGATGTTTACAAGGTATTTCTTGCATCCTCACTTTTCCTGCTTATCAAATAGCCATTAGTGACAAGTATTAAAATACCATTTTGGAAAGAGAGGGAGCAGTTAAAACAAAGTGAAAGAATTAAACACAGGAATCCAACATGAAGCTTCGGGGGCAACATTTTAGAAAACTTGGAGGGCTACTTGGTTTTAGAGATTGGCTGTTATGAAAAGACCATGACAGACAGTAGCTGGGATGATTTTAAAATAGACTTGGAATGAAGAAAAAAAAGCCAAAGCAAACATTCCTTCTTCATCCCCTTGCAAGTCTGCCGCCATAATTGGCTTAATGGTAATTGGTAAATCTCAGAATGATTTCACTCATAACTGGATACTTCCAAGAGAAGCAGAAAATATTCTAATGTGTCTCTGACATCTGAGTGACCAGACTCATCGCTTAACCTTGTCAACAGCAAACAATCAATTAATTGGCCAGGACAGATCATCTACAGCAGCAGCAAGTGGAATATTTTACAAATCAACCAACCAACATTCTGGTGGCAGTAAGTAACATTGTCATAATAACCAGAACAAGAGCCATGCTGTAGTGTGTGTTTGCCATGGACAGAGATCTCTTTGGCTCCAATCTTTGAGTATGGTCAGATACATGTCCTCAGTATGGCTCTTTCAGATATCACGGATAGGCTTTAAGTGGTGAATTGTGTATCCAGATCTAAACTTCCACCAGATTCAAGGCTGTTCAAATCAGACATTCCAGTTCAGGCCCTTCTTTATAGGATACTACTGTGTGGTAACCAGTCCTTTACTTGACTGCGTATCCCAGGACACAATTTACTGATACCTGATGTGATAACATTATACCACAGACTGAGTTAGCAATTCAGTGAGCTGGAAAGAACTACAGGATCCTGTCTATGTTCAGAAGACTAAAAAAATAAATAAAAAATCCCAATTAGTTAATTACCACCAAGTCCTGTCTCTTCTCTATCACAAGGGAGGAGGAGATGCTTTATATAAAAAAGGCTCATCTTGTAAGACAAGGTCTAAATGAGCTTGCCACCAGGAAGGTTATCACTATATAAGACTGAACTAACCTTAGACAATGCTTCTAGTGCTTTGGGCACAACAGGCTTTCTCTGAGCGCCATTTTCTTCATGTTCCACTTATTTTCCCTCTGAGCAAACATACTGAATGTACCTAATATGAAGGAAAACCCTCACTCATCAGTCCTGATCGGGTTTGCCGCTGGACTCCTTCCACACTCTGCTGTTTTGATTAGATAGGAGGCTGGAGTGGGTCATTGCTTGTAAGTGAGCTTTGACATAGGAGCAGACAGGGACCACTGGGTAAGGCTGGTATTTTGAAACTTGCTCAAGGGACTTGGTATGCCACGTGGCTTTCCTCCCATGGGAAAGCTCTCCCTGAGACCCCCACAGTCCTTTCCCAGTGCTTCGAGATGAGTGGGAGCCAGTCCCCAGAGGGGGAAAGAGGGAAAGAAGAGGGTTTGCTTCTGTATGGCAGTTTTAGGAAGTTTACTCAAAGCACATTTTCTAATGTCTCTGTGAACACAAACTTCAATGCTGTAGTGAAGTTGGTTTATGACCACGCTACAGAATGAACCTGAAGGGATTTTTAATGGATTACTATTAACACATTTGAAAAGACACCATAAAAGTCTGTATAGTATTTAGCCCTCGGCCATAAAATCCAGTGTAATATCAAACAAGTGTCTTAGCACAGCTCTTCAAAGCACATCAGCAAGACTAGGCTGGGGTGTCAGCTGTGGACAGTGTCACAGGTAGAGCTGGGTCTAAGGATGGCAGAATCTAGCTCTAGAGGGATTTTAAACCATCTTGTGGGCATTTCTATTATCACTGGTTGCAAGTCCCAGTTGTAAAATATAGACAGTATCACAGCTTGACAAATCCCATTTCACTTCCTGGACTGAAGCCAGCTTTTTCCTAGCAGTGGAAGTTTGTTTTAGTGATCTTGTCGCACTGCGAGAGTTGTAGGGATTGTGAAGTGGTAAACCCAATTTTCTTTCCAGACTGTTTTCCTGCAGGGAATGTCATCAGAAAATGCTTAAGGAATTTTAAAGGGGTAAAAAAAAAGTCTAAAAACTGAAGTGTCATTTTTGTGGGGGAAGAGCAAGAATGTCCTGCCTCTCTTGAAACCCTCCTCTGCTGGTCTTTCTCCATTTGGTCTCATCCATCCACCTGGTCTCGCCAAGAATGTGGAGCCATATTACTTGCACATCTGAAGTCTAATCACACAAAACAGGATTGCAGCCCTGAAAAAAAACTGCCAAGAAAAATGAACTGAAGCAATTTCCTCCATCCCCTCAAAAGACAACTAAAGTTAGCAAAAATGACCTGTACAGCAAAGACTGCAGTCGGCCACTCAGAGAAACATGGATATTGGTTGCTATTAGGGAACTGGAATAGAATTCTATCCAATAGTTTGGAGATTTTTAGCAACTGTTTCTTAAGAAGTTCAGCACAGGTCTCATTATAATTACTTCTCCATTATAAAGAGTTATAGCAACTCAGCTCCAGATTCCAAGCCAACCAAATCTGAAGCTCCCCCTGTAGCAAAGACATAAGGGAAGCCATTGTTTCGGCAGTCTTACTTGTTTCTTGTTCCAGGTTCACTCAGACTGTCTTTGTTCCCTCTCTTGCTTTCTCTTAGCTAACTACTCTCTGCCAGTTGTATCTGCCCACATCTATCTCTTTGGTCATTGGAAGGAATAATAATTTAACTGTGTCAGACAGAGAGAGGATGTAAAAGACAGGGAGCAAAGGACAGTGATGAGGCAAGTCTTAGTTAGCTGTCAGTGATAGGCACCAGAGAGAGGTTCTGGCGCCTCTGTTTCAAGACAGCTTTTCTCTTTGATAAACACTGACATAACCAGTGCTGCAAAAGTCACAAGCCACTTAACCTCTCTGATCAATTTACCAAACCCCAAACAGTTGTAATAGAACAGCACTTACTTCACAGTGAATAAGTTGTAATTGGCAAGTCAGATACTGGAATACTGTATAGAGCTTTGCTGTGCACATGGATATTAAAAAACTGGAGACAGTGCAGAAAAGATTTTAAAAAATTATTTGAGGGCTGGAGAAAGTGCTTTACAATAAGAGATTCAATCTATTTAGTTTATCAGAAAGAGACTGAGAGGTGACTTGATTACAGTGTGTAAATACCTCCATGGGGAGGAAAATACTGGGTACTAACGGGCTCTAATCTAGCAGAGAAAGGCATAACAAGAACCAATGGTTGGAAGCTGAAGCCAGACAAATTCAGACTGGAAATAAGTGAGGGTGAGTAATCACTGGAACATGCTACCTAGGAAATGGTGGATTCTCCCTCTCTTCAGATCAAGACTGGACACTCTTCTGGAAGATAGGCTTTAGTCAAATACAAATTATAATTTAGTCAAACACAAGTTATTGAACTCATGGGTGAAATGCAAGGGCCGGTGAACAGGAGGTCAAACTATATGATCTAATGGTCCCTCCTGACCTTCAACTCTATGAATCTAGGACGTGTAAAGTACTTTATGTCCTTGGATGAAATGTGATTAGATGGCTATAGTATAAGAGACCTCATTACAGGGAGTTCCATCCAGCTGACTCACTGGCAGTTTTCTATTTTGACAATAAGTAACCCCCAAAGAAGAAATGATCACCGTGAATTTCTGAATAATTCCTACTACATACTCGTCAAAAGTGACTGACCATTATTCACCATCTGGGCCAGCACATTTAACTCATAGCTCTTGTTGCTTTTTGATGCCTCCTTAAACCCAGCTCTCCTTTCAAAAGCCTGCTTTGATATCACAGTGTTCCATAAATGATACCCCTGCCTCTCCAGAAACAAACAGCTAAGGCTTAAAAGTCACAAATTATTCTAATGAAGTGAACAATTTGCATCTCAAATGAGCATGGCCTCAGAGGAAATAGCAAGCAATTCCTACTCCTCCCAAGTCTTCCTTCGCACTTACCACCGGATCTGTCTTGCCTCTGTAGACCTTCTGCAGAGTGAATTTTAATTTCAGTGACTATGCGAGGGTAACCACACAGAATGCTCCAGCACGTCTGTTTAGGCTTATCTAGCTTCAGCTCCCTGAAAGATCAAGATTAAGCAATTCAAATCGATTATAAATCTTTGGCGATGAAGGTCAAGCAACAAAACGGTGAACTTCAGGGGAATTTTGACCTTTCTGGAACATCAGACTTGTAGTTCTTCACTTGTTTATTACCAATGGTTTCTGTTACAGGAATGTCTTATATTTTAGTAAATAAAAATGGCATAATCTCTCATATGACAACTACATATGGGGGAAAAAAACCCTAAAAGTCACTGATATTAATATCAATGCAAAAACATAATGGGCCTAATCTCCTTTTGCACCAGTTTTACCCTGTATATGTCCACTGTTTTCAACTAAGTTACCCCAGATTTTGTCAGTGAACCACTCATGAGTGGTCTGGTGTAGTGGTTGGAGCAGGAATCTAGCCTACCAGTTAGAACTCAACCTAGATGGGGCAGCCTGAGGAGCAAAGCCAAGGGTTCATAGCCTAAGCCAAAGGGTTCATTGGAGTTGCAGTCAGAGCATGTAATGGAAAATCAGAAACCAAAGCCTCAATGGAAGGGTTAACAGGATTTGCAGTCAGAAGGCAGAACCAAAGGTCTGACCTGGGAGTCAGAAGGAAGCTGGAGAAGGAAAAAGACTAGAAAGAAGCCGAGGCAAGGCCAGGACCAAACACAACTGCAGGCTAGGGATGCACTGAGCACCCAGTGGAATGATGTTGCTACTGAACTTAAGTAGAAGCCAGCTGACTCCTTCAACCAGTCAGGTGGCTCAGTCAATCAGACAGCTTCTATCAAGGCCAGATATGCCCATTAGGTGGCCAGGAGACTAGCCTGCAGCGGAACTAGTCTCCTGACAGTTTTACTCTCACATGAAAGAGAGAAGAGTAAGACCCAATGAATGAAAAGGTTCACTGTTTAGCTGACATTAGGGATGCATGTGTTTGGGAGATTGCATGGTTGAAGACAGTGGTAATGGGGTCAGGGGCTTTACCATTAGTAGATGTCCAGGTTTAAATCCACACCAACATATCAATTTATAAGATGTTATTGTCATCTGAGCAGTGGCCTGTGGTATGAGTGTGGTGATCAAAAGAACCTCTCCCACAACAGCACCAACGGGCACTCACGTTGAAAATGTCACAGTAGAGAGGTCAAAGATTGAATGGGCCATGGGGAAACAATTATCTTATCATCCCTCCAGGTGATCCCCTCCGGATCAGGCCATTGAGGAGGAAGTTTGCACTGCAGCTGCCCACCATGCGGTCCCAAAACTATGAGCTTTCTGAAACATACATGTTTTAAGATTTGTTTCGAAGGCTGACCTGTGACAGGGACCTCAACTCAGTATCCTATTTTGCAGGTGCAAATATTTGATGTCATTGGCATGTCCAACTGGCTGGTTTGTGAGTTAGATTGTGAGACAAGTAAATGTCATCAACTGCACTTGCAAGTATTAGTGCCCACAACATTGCACCTGCAGAATGGAAGGTGACTATAAAAGTCGGACCCATGTGCAAAAATTTCCCAAACTTGAGCACCTATTGTGACAGACTGACAATGTCCTGGACACACCTTTTGGACTCAGGACAAACTTTATTGAATTAAGTTAAACATTATTGAATTAGGTTAAGTACCTTTCAGGTCCCTTGTATTAAAAATGCAAATGTTTATGTACCATTGTATGGAACTACTTAAGCAGGAAGACAGGATTAATGCAATCACCGGGAGATATGAGAAACCTCAAAGGACTTTTTGGAACAATGCATGTAGAGTGGATTTCCTAGGAATTACCTGTGGGCAAAGGGTATGCAAATGACCGCTTTTGAACCATCCTTTTAAAGCTAAGCCCTGGGGAGAGAAACCAATTGTCTGCTATTTACCTGCTCCTGGAAAATCCAGATCAATAACCCCCAGCACTGTATACAGGGTGGACTAAACATGGTCACAGGCTCTGAGCAGAACCTGCGGTGAACTTGAATCCACAAGGAAAGCACTTGAGTGGAGTTTTGAAGGACTGCACCTGCCAGAACCTATGCTGAGCTAGGGTGATCTCTGGTAAGTTTATTAGCATGCATGTATTTTCTTTTACTATTTCTAATATGTTTTTTCTGTAATGCTTTTGCCTTAAGAATAAAATGGGCTTTCATAGGAAGAGCTGTGTAGCACCTTATAACGACCAGTAATTACTCTATTATTAGTCTTTGAAGAGAAAGTAAGAAGGTCTTCTTAGGTCTCTTCCTAGGACATCCAGAATGTACCACCTGGAAATACCCTGGTCAGAATGGAATGAGAGGTGTGTTCCACTCAAGAGAGGTGGTGGCTGGGAGAACCAGAAGACTAGAGGGGGTGCCGTTGCTGGACCACAGAGGGGGAATATAGGTGCAATTGCCCTCAACTGTGACACCTAATTTTAGGGGCCTACCTATAAATGACCCAATTTTCAGAGCTTCTGAGTGTCCACAGCTCCCAGTGAAGCTAATGTGGCTGAGAGTGTTTATCACGTCTGAAAAAATCACATCACTTTTGTTTAGACATCTAACTCTGGCTGTAGGGGTATCTAAAGCTTTGAAACACTGAAAAACCAGCCTTGACTTATAACAGCAAAGACTCATGTGGATGAACTTCAATGAGTCACACAGTTGCCTTCCGTGATGCAATGGTATTGGAGGGTTAACCACGCTGGTGAAAGGGGAACTGAAGTCAGTGGGAGTAACCTTTAAAGGATTGTAAAGTAGCAAGTACCTGAGTTTTGATGGCACATCTGTAAAGAGTCTCAGGATAAATGCAGTGACAATCCCAGGACGGTGTGTTGTTGGGATAAGAACATAGCGACCCTGTGAAAGGAGCTTCCTCAGGAACACAGTGCGTGTATTGGCGTAAATGGAGGTTGCCACTCTTTCTTGTATTTGCAGCTTGTGTATCCGATAGTCTCTGTTAAGCTCCACCTACAGTTACAGCAGAACAAGCTCTGGCATGTTTATTTCTCACTCACAGTCTTTCTTGCTGCATTGTTTGATTCTGGTTTCCAGTGACGAGACGTGAATGCATACACAATTATGGGCAGTCACATGAGCAGGAAAATCAAACATTCGGTTCCCTAGCTAGACCTAAGGTACATTTAGGCAGATCCTGGACATCATTATACATTATGATCTGGTTTAAAATGGATTTAGTGCTAAAGGAGTTGGCTGACATCATCCTTCACCCACAAACACAACCAGACAAAATGGGCCACATTTTCTAAAGATAAATATTTTATCATATTAATGATAATACTTGAGACTTATTTAGAGCTTTTAGTCCAAGGATCTCAAAGCTTTACAAAGGATTAATGTCATTGTCCCCATCACACAAATGGCAAAAATGAGGCACAGGGAAGTAAAATGACTTGCAAAACTAAATCAAAGGCAGGGACAGAATCAGAGGTTCGGACGCCCACTTCAGTGCTATAACTTCTGCACTCTTTCCCAAATGGAGAACGGGAAAGCCTTTCTACCTGCACTATGTATACAATGGATTCGTACCAGTGCACATGAAGTGAAGCTGCTTTATTTTCAAAGGGCCCACTGCAGAGAGCTGCCAGTACATGCGTTCACAGGCAGAGGTGCAATAATAGAGCAGTAGAGTTCTGAAATTAGCCACTGAAGGCTTGCCCGGGTGCTCAGTCACACACCAATGTCTTATTGCATGTTGAGGTTCTTCTGTGGCATCCCTCACTAGAGCACGCAAGTGCCTCTCAAAACGTACAGTCTGTTACATGGGAATATGTGCACACATTTTCTCTGGCATGCCCTTTGTTGTTACTTCTAATCTGAATACAGCAAATGCTTGATTGACATCTATGTTTGGTTCACAATCTTGAAACAATATCTTTTCTGGGGGATTGCAACATTTTCTACAGAATCATTACAATATGGATGCATTTCTCCAGCCGTACTAGTTGCAAAAGTAACACTAAATTGTCCACTGGCATAATTTGTTTGACTTCAGTGAAACAGAAAATTGGACTTATGGTCATGTATGGCTGCCGAAATGCCACTGTAACCACGCTGAAAGTGGAAACATTCACTTCGGTGGCATTTCGGCAGCGGTGGGGGCTCGCAACCCCCTCGGAACTGGGACGCAACCCCCCCGAGGGGTCGTGACCCCCACTTTGAGAACTGCTGGACTAGATGATCATGCTGGCCCCTTCTGGCCTCAAAGTGAGAATGGATGATGTCCAGAGTTTGCTTTTTATTCCCCAGTTTTTCTTCTTGTTACTTTGCAACTTTTGAAAATTTCCTCAACTTTTGTAACTTTTCAATGTGACCATAGGAAACAGGGGGAAAAGAGACAAATGTTTGGACATTGTTTATTCTGTTGCATTGATTGGTAAAAAGAAAAACAAGGAGGAAAATGAGAAAGCCAACCTCCCCCCAAAAACCTTCACATTTCAAACATGCACATTTTAGATAATTATTTGTAACAAACTAAAAAAGTTGTTTCATTTCAAAACCTGAGGAATGAAAGATACTGCAACATTTTCTGCAATTTCCCCTCTCCCCCATCAACTCTACTGTTGTGCGAACTGTTTTATACAATCGTTAGAAGTGCAATAGTAGAGGCTCAGTGGACACAATCATGTCTCCGACATGTGGCTTGCCATATCCTGCTACTCCTTTAGCTCAAGAAGGTTAGGGTTGAGCTTTGAAACTGAAGGGTCCCAGTGATGGCCCTGGTATCTGAATGAATTTGCAATAATCTTTGCAAGATTCATGTTGAAAGAAGATCTCAGGGGTGGATAGACCCGACCCTGTGTGAGCTATGCATCTACCTACCAAACACCCATTGCTGAGATGAAGCTGCAGTCAGGTGCAGGCTTCCTGAAGTCTGATCAGTTCTGAACCCAAATGAAAATGGTGGCCTACCTTGAAGATTTCAAAGCCAATAGGGAAGTTGTCCCCTTTCCCATCTTTCTTGTAAATGCGCCGATCCTGTTGCTGTAGTGAAATCAGCACTTTGTCCTCAGCCTTCGTGACATCAAAGACATACTAGCAAGGGGAAGACACAGAACAGAGAACCAGCTGTTAAAGACAACATTTCAGGGATACTGTACAAAAGAGCATAGTGCAGAGGCACCTAGAAATGGGTTTGTCCCTGGAATGATGGTTCTGCATCCCCCAGGAGTAATTCCCAACAAGTTGTAGCTCGAAATTAGTTACAATTGTAGGGATTTTGAAACAAATGGTATCGGAGATACTGAAGCCAGTAATTCATTCAGTGCATGCTAAAAGAGGACTTCTCCAAGTAGCTATTGAAGTGGCATGACAGCAGATGTGGTCTGAAAACAATAGTAAAAAAAAAATCTTAAAAAAATATAAAGGGGGAAGGAAATAAAGTTAAACAACAAACTCTGGACTGTGCATTTGCTTTTTTTCTACATGGATCTCCAAGTAGGGCCTGTTTACTCCAAATATTTTCTTTACTGGTGACATGAAAATGACAAATGGGTTGTATTTGACAATGTATAAAAAAAAGGCATGAAAACGGCTCTTTGTTCCACACCCCAGAGCCCCATTTACTTCAGAAATGTCTGTTTTGGTTTTTCCTGGTTTTGCTGGAAATATTTGAAAGAATCAGAGAAACTGATTGAGAGGATGGTTTGCATTTTTAACTAAGAGGTATTTTATCCCAACTGTGTTTAAGGGATTTTAGTTGAATAGGTTTCAATAAGACCAAACAAAAATCAAAATATTTGTACAGCCTCTATAAATAGCACTTCCTCTTCTCAATGAATCATGCTTCGCTTGTGTTTTAATTATGGTATCACTATCCTACTAGTTCACGAGCGATTTAGAATCTTTCAGAGAAAAGAAGGTAGACAAGACCAGAATTTCTAATGTATAAAAGAAGACCCAAAGACTGTTTTTTACACCACAAAGCAGCAAATGGGGCCAAACACCAAATTCTTTCCCCCCTTCATAGACACCTTTAATTTCCTTATTCGTTCCTCATTCTCGCCACTAACGGGCAAATCTAAGTTGTAGAAAATTGTCAAGGGAAATAAATGGTGCTATTTATGTCAAGTTGCCCCACCCCTGTCCCAGACTCTGAAGCAAATGAAAAACAGCATCAAGTAAAGGTAAAGGGTCTATCAATCTAGAGACAGTACTTAATAAAAGGAGCTCTTTTCACTGCATCTGATCTATAACATTCTTCTTATATCAGGAATTCTTCTTTTTAGTAGCTGAACACTTTAGTAGACCTATACAAGTACTAAGAAAATATTCAAGATCAGAAAGAGGAACTGCCAGCCCTGTGAACTGAATAAATTCACAGGAGTGCTGATCCTTTTCAGGGGAGAATGTTTGTGGAAGAGATAGAAGAGAAGCCATTCTTCCCTGCTAGGCACCTAAAGGCAAGGACAAACGGGGTGTTACAGATGATTCCTACTCTGAGCAATGAAGATTGCAGCTGTCTGACGCCCTACTAAGAAAAGAGGTGGTTTCTGTCAGCATTCCTTCTATCTAAATGTAGACAAGGAGGCACAAAAACAGGCTCTGCAATTGAAAGTGTGGGGAGCGCTGCAAAAAAAAAAATGGAGAGTTCAATTTTCAAAGTAACACGTGGAGCACTGAGTGCCTAGCTCCCACTGACACTAATGGGAGTTTTGCATTTGACTCCTCATGCGCTGTGCTGGCAATGTATGATATGGGGGAGGGCGAGGAACCAGCTAACTTTGACAGCTTGAAAACAGTCAGCTAGGAAAAGAAAAAGGAGAGCCTTGTGAGTAGCGATGGGAGAACCAACTCTGGGGAAATTTCCAACTCATTTTCATATTATGGGGTTTTATCTATCCTTAAGGAAGCTAATCAGTGCAAAGGGACAACCCTTAATCATACTCAGCCAAAGTCTCTACTGGGTTAATAAAATGGATTAGTGCCAACATAAAATTCGTACCAATGTTCCTTTACGTGATGGGAAAATGGACTTGGATTCAGGGCAATAGGTCACTCACATCCCTTCATCATCGTCCATGAAGAACACCTCCTCCTGCCTTGACCATGTGGGCCAGGCTCAGTATAGCTAAAGATGAGTCTTAAATAAATATCTATATACTCTGAAAGGTCTGATAGAAGTCACTGAAACATACATGAGTCTTTATACTGTGACAATCTCTGACAAAGCTTAAACGTAGGTGAGATGTTTGTCTAAAAGTTCTGCTCTAGGAATTATTTTGGGGGAAGTTCATGGCCAGCGTTGTATGGGAGGACAGAGTAGGTGATCACAGTCCCTTCTTGTCTTGGAATCTATAAAACAACATGCTCCCAGATGGTCTTCACATGGAAATGCATGGACTTCCTGTTCAAGAGTCACCATTGACATCCAGGTATTGCCTTCTCGATTCAATGTAAATAAACTTCTACCTGGGGATTCTGTAAGAAGGTGGCTCTGTAATCGAAACATCCTCCAGAGCGGTTTTTCAGTGGTTCCGAATGCTTGGTCCATCCCCCGCACACCATTTTCTTCTCCCAGGTTTTGTGGATGCTGAAGTGCGATGTGTTCACAATACGACAGACGTCAACATCGGTGAAGTTCTGACACCAGTCATCAAATGTCATCCTGAGCCAGGGACACAAGCAAGGCCTGATTTGTTAAAAAGCCTCAAGCTCTGCATAAAAAGGATCATCATTCTCATCTGTGGCAAGGCGCCTTCTTAAGCACAAGATGAGGCATCACTCGTCTTTGACCTTAACCCATCTGATCCTGAGAACACAGTTATAACCACAGGGCTGGAACTGGCATTATATGTCTGGTATAGGGCAAATGTGATCTCTGTACTTGCTACAAAGGTTCTATTTACAACACAGAAGCAACCATTTCAGGTGACTTTGTTATAGCCTGTTGGTCTCCATACCTGGTTACAAGGTGAGTTCCTCCTGAAGTGTACTCAGGAAACATTGCTGTAGTTGTGTCACCTGACATAGTTGCAGATGGTCCTGAAGATTAATATCCAGTAGGGTCAGTCCAGTAATCATGTATTGGGGTCTATCCTGACTTAGACGAGACCTAAAACCAAACTCTGCATTTAACCCCTTGTTCCCAATTCTGACAAAGCTAAGAGCATGCAGTGACACACTGGAGCCTTTTGACAGGAGAATGTCTTTCGATAATGGCCCCTCCCAGCTGACTCATCAGGGTTCCAGAGATTCTCTCTGAAATACAGCGCCCCAAGCCTGGGAAACAATGACTAGGATCAAAATTAGTTAATTACATCCTTATTTACAGGTACCTCACTACTACAATGAGGGGTGAACTGGAAATCCATTAGGTAGATACTGTATCAGGCAGATACAGTTTCGAGAGTCCCTGACATTTGATAGTTTGTCATGCACAAATCAGCTTAGGAAGAAGGGAATTTTCCTAAATACTGAAGGATCATGGCTTTGAGGTGTCTAAAATGTAAGTACTCATTCAGGCATAGGTATTTTGTTCCACTGCTTTTTTCACACATTTTCCATCTCCATCCCCTGAGAATCTGAAGAAACACCAGTAGCTAACATCTAATGTCAGTAGCTGCGGAACAATCACAGGTTCTCATGCATTCAGAAAAATTGTTCTTGAGGGAGGTACAACACCACGACTACTACTGACTGTTGAACTTAGCCAGTTCCAGTAGAGGTTCCCCAAGCAACAGAGACATTTTTACTCACCAGAACTCACCATCATTTTGAACAGTGAGTCCCAAGCTCTTCCGCTCTGACTCGCTCACTTTCTTCCATTCTTCAGACCTGGAAGTAAAAAAGTGGTTTAATACGTGAAATTAAATCTTCTCTCTTGGAAACAAAAAATGTCCCTTTATTGTCCCCTCACATTAAAATACTGTGTGAGCACTGACGAGATGGATCATATATAATGAAGTTTTGTTCCCTCACACAGAGGCATTTTTAAACCATCACTGAAACAGGGTTAAAGATAAAATTCTAAACACAGTTAAAGCTGCGCTTGATTTACTTCCCTTGACAGCTTCTCCCTCAGTATAGCTGAGCTGTAGACTTGGAAGGTCAGATTTAGATGAAATCTCTGCATGAGAATGACTTTATTCCCCAAGGACCCTCAAAATGTACATGAGCTGCTCTGGAAACACAATCTCAATTTCCTCCTGAGCTGTTTATCATACCCTTCACTTGGATGGAAAGGCATTATCTAAGGCAGGGGTCTCAAACATGCGGCCTGCAGGCGCCGACTCCACCGGCAGCTGAGTGAGGTGCATTACTGAGTGTTTATATTTTATTAAAACCACTCTTTGTCATTAGTTTTAAAAAAGTTAAACACTGACTTTTAACAGCATACTATATTACTCTTCATTTTTTACTATACTTTTGTATCATATGAAAAGGTTTTGGTGATGCGGCCCTCAGGCCAACGTACTAGTCCTCATGTGGCCCTCATGGTGAGTTGAGTTTGAGATCCCTGATCTAAGGGGTGGCTACACGAGCTTTTAGTTCTTGGCAAGCTGGGGTGTGACCAACCCCACATTAGCCTGCTGCAGTCTAACTGTTGGTGTGCACTCTGCTCATGTACATTAACAGTCTGCTAGTGCACTTTAATTTAGTCCTGGTTTGAAGAGGTCCAGATAAAAGTGCTCTAACAAACTGTTAACAGCCAGTCCTCTTCTAACTAGGCCCTAGATCAAAGCAGATTGGCAAACTCTTAATGTGCATCAGCAGGGTGCACGAACAACTAGACCGTGCAGGCTACTGTGGGGTAGATTCACATCCCATCTTGCCACAGTCTAATTGTTCAGGTGGACAAGCCCAGAGGGCAAGTCTGCACTACAAATTGACATTAGCACAGCTGCACCAATGCACCTGTACCACTATAGTGCATCTGGTGAAGACACTCTACGCTAACAGTACAGAGCTCTCCTGTTGGCTTACGAATTCCCGCTCTGCGAGAGGCAGTAGTTATGTTGGCGGGAGATGCTCTCCTGACACAGTGCAGTCTACACAGGACATTAAGGTCGGTATAGATATGTTGCTCAGGGGTATGGATTTTTCCGATGTAAACATGTAGCATGACCCTAAGTCACTGAATCTCCTTAGAGGAAACAAGGAAGAGAATTTCTGAGCTCTTCCTATCATTCCAGAGGGCCTTCACCTCCAACCTAGCAAGAGTAACACAGTTGCATGTAAAGATCTGTTATGTTACCCAGCCTGTACCCAGTCCTCTGTCATGATAAAGTCCATTGGAGTTGAAGGCTCTCAGCCCCTTCTGAAGCCATTCAGCTCTGCATGGGATCAAGTCCCAGGGTGATGAGAGGGAGGGAGGGGAGTTAGCTGCTCAGGACACTCATTATTATTTTACCACTTGGGATGCTCTCGCTTTTCATTCCATTCGGCCACAAACAATGGGCCAATTCCGCAGATCATGCTCATGCCAAACTCTACCGAAGTTAATGGGAGTTTTGCCGGAGAAAGGTCTGAGAGTGCACTTCAGAATCTGGCCCTCTATCTCTAGTATAAATCAAGTCAACTTGTTTCTCTTTGCATCTGGCCAGCTCAGCACATTGTCTAAACTGGGATAAAGCTCTGACTGAAAGTAGCAGCCTCTTTGTCAGATAAAAGAGGAAAGACAGGGAAGTTGTTACACTGTCGTTAAGGAGCAGCATATTATTAAGTGTTAAAAGCACTAGAAATGACCAACTGAAATGTAATGTATTATTTATTTCTTTTAATGTTTAAGGGCTCGGGTCATGGAACAAAACCAGCAGAACCAGTCACTCTGCATTTCCTTAACTCACTGGAATGGTCTCTGCAGAACCCATGTCTCATGTGGTGATCCATTACAAAATCATTTAAGAAATAATACAACTTGCACGTCTATGGCACATTTCATCAGTACCTCAGATGGGAAAATGAGCCACAGATTGGATCAGTGATTTGCCAGGATCATGCAGGGGGTCTGTGACACAGCTGAGAACGGACCTCCTGTCCTTGACTCATCATCCTTATGCTTTAACCACAGACCATGCTGCTTGCTAAAAGAATGTTGAAAGAGGCATGCCACAGTCCAGAATGTAAAGTAATCCACATCTCCCTCATTGCAGTAGGATGTGGTATCCCATTTGTTTATAGGCTGCTATGCTTGGGAAGAGATGTCTGAACACTTCCAATGTCAGCGAGGCTCTTGCCTGGTGGGAGGACATTGCATTTCACTGAGACACAAGTTGGGTGAGATGTATCTTTTATTGGACCAGCTTCTGTTGGTGGAAGGGACAAGCTTCCAAGCTCCACAGAACTCTTTGTCAGGCCCAGGGAAGGAAGCTCAAAAACTACTTACCTTGTCTCTTGTGTCCTGGGACAAGCACTGCAAACAACCTTGTGTTTCTTAGCATTTAATCACACATCTAACTTTCAGCAGCCACAAGTGACAGCTGAATTAGTGGGACACAGAAGCCCCCAGCACGTACTGGTCACTCCATGCACCATTCCACTCCTTCTTTCCCCATGGATTCCTCATTCGGATCATGAAGAGCTTTTCTGACTTAAAAGAGAACAGAAGCCTCTCTCCGAGGCGGACTTTCTGAATTGCCGTCACCGAGTAGGCATGGCCTATGATCAGACCCATGTCTGTCTCCACTTCGGTGTCATTGGGGGATGAAGCCTGCAGCACAAAAAAAAAAAAAAATCCCACAAGGGACTCATATGAACTTCAAAATCAATGAGTGCACATAGTGCATACAAGCCAAGAGGTTTATTTCTTTTTACATACAACTGTGGGTTCCCTTGTAGAACTATAGTAACAGAGGAACTGCCATAATGGATCAAAGCCAATGTTCCTCTAGTCCAGTATCAGGCAGCCTAAGGATCCAGGGGACTAGAACGCTGGTCTGAGGAGGTTGGGACAGCTGATGTTCTCACATCACTACCAGGAGGCCATACAAAGTGAAATCCAGGGAGTACTGTGGAGATTAGTATCAGAGGGGTAGCCGTGTTAGTCTGGATCTGCAAAAGCGACGAAGAGTCTTGTAGCACTGTATAGACTATCAGATGTTTAGGAGCATAAGCTTTCGTGGGCGAAGACCCACTTTGTCAGATGAATGCTCCTAAACATCTGTTAGTCTATAGCAGGGGTGGACAAATGTTTTGGCCCGAGGGCCACATTGGGGTTAACAATTGTGCTGAGGGCCTGGTAGGGAAGGCTGTGCCTCCCGAAACAGCCTGACCCCGCCCCCATCCAACGCCCACCCACTTCCCACCCACTGACTTCCCCCCAGAGAACCCCTGACCCATCCAACCCCCCCGCTCCTTGTTCCCTGATCGCTCCCTCTGGAGATCTTCCCACCTTAACTGCTGGCCCAGGACCCCACCCTCTATCTAAGCCCCCCTGTTCTTTGTTCCCTGACTGCCCCCTCCTGAAACCCTCCCCCACTCTAACCACCACTCCCCGGGACTCCAGCCCCTATCTAAGCCCCCCTGCTCTTTGTTCCCTGAGTGCCCCCTCCCAGACCCACCCACCCTAGCCACCACTCTTGGGACCCTACCCCCCATCTAAGCCCCCTTGCTTTGTTCCCTGACTACCTCCCGAGATCCCCCCACCTTAACCACCACCCCCCGGAACCCCACCACCTA